>OY757924.1:34575500-34583000 GCA_963585895.1 Sepioteuthis lessoniana
TGGCTGTATCTCCTACAAAGACTTTAGACCTCACCCCCACCAAATGGCTTATCCTGCTTATGACACTAAACTACATCCAATCATAAAGCTCTTGTTCTGGATATCTGGGTTGTGTGGAGTATAACTGCATTGACATTACTCCCACTTTCACATTAACTCTCACTTTGCCCAGTCAGCTGGGGCTGTAGAATACACTGACTGCACCTCTGCAGAGGGGTAAAACCCCCACCTAACGAGTGTCCTAGATATGACACTAGACAATCTGATGCTGAGATTCCAGGAGTGCTGGGGCTTTGGAGAATGCGGAGTACTCCTTCATTGCCATCGCCCCCCGGTCCACTCTGTCCCGGAGTGGTAGCATCTGATAGGGTCCCATCTATGGGTTGAATAGAACTAACAGCATACTTAAGCTAAAATGAATTATTTGAGTAAACTGAATAGATTGAAATAGAAATGTTTTTGACAATTAAACCGTACTTACATTTAAACTGCGTGCTTATGCTTAACTGAATTATTTAAATTGGAACTGTTTTTCGACATTAAAACTGTATTTACACTTAACTGAATTGTTGCATATAACTGCTTTAATAGTTTGAAATATAAATCTTTTTTGACAAATAAACTGTGTACTTATGCTAAACTGAATTGTTTTAAATAGAACAGATTATATACATAAAAATGGATTTGGCGTTAAATAACCTACAAAGGTTGATAAGCCATAAAACCCAACAAACCAAACCAAACCTTAACTCTCAGTTCTGGTACTCATTGGGGTACAATCTATAGATTAATAGATCTGTTTAGATATTATTCTTATTCGATGGGATCCTATCAAAAAAAACTTTTAAGAAACAACTCTTCAAAAATGTAAATATGAATGTACAATCAACGTTATTCTACATCTTGGCTTACAATAAGCCAAGATGTAGAATAACTGTAATCAGTAATCTAATTTTATTTTTCATTTTTTTTATCTCTAATTTTATTGATTAGTTAGTTCCCCCAGAATCTTTCATATAAGTGTAACTCATTGTTCCGCGGAGTGGGATTAATATTTTAGATATGGTCCTACCAATTTGTAAGGGGTGATAACTAGGCCCGGTAGAATAGGTCGCATCGGGTTCGCAGGTTTGTAGGGTTTAAATAAACAGTGCGTTGTGTGTATTTTAGGATGGTACCATTTTTTTTAGGATGGTACCATTTACCATTTTTTCTTCTTTGATTTTTCTTAGATTTTATAAATTTGTCAAAGAAAAACTGTTTATTGAGTGCTAGGAAACTTCAGAAGGTGTTTCAGTATTTATCAATAAAGTCTATAAGTTTAAGTAAACGCTTAATATTCTAATACTATGAAATACCTATACTGGGAATATTTTTATAGAACTTATCAGTACTGACTAAACACATTTTGCTTGTACCTAAACTAGTTGAGGTAATTATGAAAAGAAAACACATTTAATGCGTATGTTCTTTAACATATAGAGTTTAATAGCTAATATGTCCCTACTAAATGAAAACATACAAAAATATTATTAAAATACAAAGGATAAAAGCGTGATTATCCTTTATAAACTGTATGGGTTAGATTTATTGATTAGTTGATTAATTATAATGTTAGATTTATTAATTAGTTAATTTATTATCATGTTAGATTTATTAGTTAATTAATTAATTATAATGTCTTTTAGAATCCTGCATTCTTTGAGTATCATTTTGCTGAGGAAAGAGAATATATTTTTAAAACCCTGATGTAAATTGTCAGCAGTACATACGTGGATTAAAGTGCTTTCTATTCATCGTCGGTTTTTATTTTTATTTTAACCATAAGAGATAAATTTTAGTGAGTGAACTATGATCAAATCCGTTTTCTGGCAATAAAATCATTTTCATTTTGATGATGGGAATAGTTCCATAACCCTCAGGCAATGTCAATCACACACAAACACACACATTCATGGAGGTGCATGAGGCAAAACGATTATCGTTTTGGGAAATGAACTCGGTGATCGAATTCCCATCCTGGACTAGGCTGTCTGTGTTCCCTTTGGCTATACTCCCCTTTGAAAAGGCATGAATACATTCTTTCTTCCCTGATTTCAATTGTAAAGTATACTGGTATCTTTAATTTTTGTTAGGTAATTCATTAAGGAGGAAAAAAATCTCTGAATTGATTCTCTCTTTTTTTCGATTGAAAAACGTATTTTGTGTAGCAACCAGACTGCAGCAGACGCACACACATGCAAATATGCTCTCTATTCAAGGAATAAACAGTTTCAAATATTTATCAAATGACCATTTGAGGTATTAATATTCACGATGCTCATTTTTGGTTAGAAATAATTGAAATATATGAGTAAACCATTCGGCAGTATCAGGTGTTCCACTGTTAATCAACGTGGAAAAATCTATAGCTGTTTCTATATGAAGATATTTAAACGCGTGTTATGAAAGAATTTTAAGATATGCTATATGACAAGGAGTGCACACATCGATCAAGTATCCACGTGTTTTGTTACAGAACTGAATCCTGAGAACAAATATCTTAGATTTTAATAACTTTTTGAAAGAATATTGCATATTTAGAGACTCTCTTTCTTTCACTCTCTCTCTCTCTCTCTCTCTCTCTCTCTCTCTCTATATATATATATATATATATATATATATATATATATATATATATATATGGGTTTAGGTGTTCGAAGATATATGTATGCATGTGCATATGTGTACGTGTGTATGTATTATGTATACATGCGTATATATTTCTATATATGTATATGCATATGTGTTTGTACACACACATATATATATATATATATATATATATATATATATATATATATATATATATATATATATAAGGAAAGGGTTTTGTATTTTCTAACGTACGAAACGCAGCTGTCAGCTCTGTTTATTGGCAAAACTGGGTAAGTTTTTTCTCTACCGATATGTGATGAAAGTTTGCTTAAATTTACAAAATAAAATAGTTGAAGTAAAGTGGAAAATCTCTCCATCTTCGGAATGCTAAAAGAACGCTCATGATATGTAAATATCATTATATAAAGGCTAATACACGAGCACACACACACACACACACACACACACACACACACACACATATATATGTGTGTGTGTGTGTGTGTGTGTGTGTGTGTGTGTGTGTGTGTGTGTGTGTGTGTGTATAAATGTATATATGTATATGCATGTTTGCATGTGTATGTGTATATATGTACGACTACGGGTCTCGAATAAAGATTATTATGTTACTGCACCAAATTGAACGTTGCACCGTTACACAGCTCATGTACGTTTGTAAGCTCCCCTGAGAAAAATTTAGAACATGTAAAAGCCTCCCTTGGTTAACAAAAGTTTATTCATTATTTCTCTTTTGAAGTCGTCTTCGAAGAGAAAGAGAAAGAGATTATGAAACTAAGTTGACTGCGTTAACTGGACAAAGAGAAACAAAGTGTCATGAGGAGAGAGAGAGGGGGGCATACACACACTTTGAATTATGTTTCACGTTTTCTCCTGTAGATCTTACACGTGATTCCTCGTAGACTCTGTCCTCTACGCTGTGCGTCCGGGCTCCAACTGCTCTTTACATCAACGTATCCTGGAACCAACTCTCGTCTTTGCCTCGTTGCGTCTGGCAGCCAACTTACTCTTTTCCTGTCTCCTATATCGCGCCCACGCTTAACGGCTTTCCCGTTTTAGTCTCCTCCTGCCATTTAGAACTGCTTTTCGATTTGCTGCTGCTACGATTCTATTTTTTAACCCAGGCGTCCCGAATTATATATATATATATATATATATGTATGTATGTATATATACATATGTATATATTTGTACATAGATGTATGTGATGTGTATATATATGCATATATATTCTACTGTCATAAGAAATGAAGCCTTCAAATGAAATTGAAAATAGATAAAACCTAACACTTTGGTAGAAATATTAAACAGAAGTCATTTTCATTCGTATAAATTAAGAATCAGTAGAATTTTAAAAATATATCCGAACTAAAATACAAGGGGCATACGATAAGTTTCCAGACTTTCTTCGTATGGGCACTTTTATTGATAGTACACATATAAAACTCTAGTCCACTTCGAAGTAATCTCCTCTGGCTGCAATGCACTTGTTGTACGGTTCCAACAACTTCTGGAAGGCCCCATGGAAGTCCTCTCCTGTGAGCGTGTCAATGACCTTCGTCACAGCCTCTTTCATCTCCTCAGTTGTCTCATAACGACAGCTTCTGAGCTTATGGAATAAGCAAAAGTCACAGGGAGCAAGGTCTGAACTACAGGGAAACTGATGCTCGATTCATGCAAGATGGTCGAAAAGTAGTCTGAAGCATTCTATACATTTCTCTGGCATTTTTTCCAAGTTTAAAACGGAATTTTATTGCATATCGTTCTTCTGATGTGTCTGAGTGCATTTTTGAAATTCACCAGCTATGACAATCAGGCTTTAGTAGGGAGCATTCCAGTTGCTGCTGTAGCTGTTCATTTGAATCGGAAATCATAAAAATTGGTCAGTCACCTCATAAGATGTATAGCAATAACATAGGGAATTTCAAGTGTCAACAACAATTTTAAATGCTCATACGAAAAAAGTCTGGAAACTTATTGTATGCACCTCGTATGTACCCATAGCACTGAGTGTACTGTTATATTGTAGACTTAGTAATTCTAAAGACATTATAGGAAGTAATGAAATTTTAAACAAAAAAAATATTCAAAACAAATCTACGTAGTAGTGGAAAGAGACTCTGCTGTAAATACTTTAATTTGGTCTCTTTAGTTTAATAGCAGATCAATCTTCTTTGGTTAATTTATACCAAAACCTCTCTTGCAGAAGAACGATAGTATTCTTATTTAACCTATAAATGTATGGATAGAGGGTTAATATCTTTCCCATGGGTATTAGTTCCAAAGTGAACGGAATAGCGCGACTGGCTTTCGAACTCGCTTACTACAATGTCGCAGTCCAGCACGTTAGCCACAACACAACGGGGTCACCCACCTTCTCTGCTGTAATTACATCACCTTCATTTACAATGAGACTTAAGATGAGTCACGAATCAAACAGAAGCATCAAAAACTTTAACTTTTTCGAATCTATGTTTCCCTATATATCAAATGGAGAAATCCGAACTGCTTTTCATGTTTAGAATGAAAGAAAAAAAACAAACAAACGAAGAATTAAATCATTAAACCATGAAAATTATTCCTGATCAAACAACTTTTACGCCCAGATAGACCACAAATTTTGCATGGAAGCTAAATTCACTCAAATAGAGAATAGTGAAAAACATCTGACATTATTTCATTGCAAGAAACCTATGATTTTTGATGAATGTTATTTTTAGAAAGGCGAATGCCAAAATTACTTAACAATTGATTAAACGACTCCAAAATTCTCCATTTTTTTTCCATTATTTTCATTAATATCTATAGACTTGTTTTTCGACTTAACTGTATATCTTCGAGAAAAAGAAGCTATTAAAAAGCTTTTCAATTTTTGATAAAATATCATGAAAACGGTTGATCCTCATGTAGGCGAACGTTAATTCTAACGTTCGTGTAGCCTATCATTCTTTAAAATAGACACCTAGTTTGTAACCAACAAATTAATCAAATTATGATAGTCTATTAAAGGCCTTTTGGTATTTTTAAATCAGCTGCTACTGTTATCTTTATATACATAAATGACGAGTCTTCATGGCATTATGGGTAACGTGTTGTAATTATTACTCTTCTTCGACAATAATTGCTTGGGCCATATCAACTAGAGTTGATTAGCCATTACAGAAATATATATATATATATATATATATATATATATATATATATATATATATATATAAAGCCCAAAAGTATAAATAATTTGGGGTGTTTGTATTACTAATATCTATCACCGAGGGAAAGATAATCGATAAACTCACCCAAGGGAGTCTAATCAAAATCAGTTTTTGCTCATATGAATGCATACAGACTTTGAGGCACTGCCATTTTTAATCGTATGAGAAAAATACTCGTAAACAAAATAGGCATATGCTATAAAACGTTAATTGTAAAAAAGAATTAAATAAACAACCACCGATTCATAAATATCTCTTATCATAACATAAAGAAATCCATAACTAATTAAGGATATTTTCTGTTTACACAAAAAGATTTTGAATATATCTTACATCTGACAATACATTACAAGATTATCATTCATATTTTGACTTGTAGTGTCGTTCATCTTTCTAATTCAAGTTGCTTATTATCTTAGTTTAGTCGGATCAACAGGTCTACGACAACGATGAATAATGTGCAAAAAATATATATATTCTTAACATTCGTGTGTAAGTAAATAAATGAATTATAATTTTAAAATCTAACAACAAACATGGCGCCGACAAATCTGAGGCTGAGGTTTTATGTGTTATTCATTGTTTTCTCTTTTTTAATAATACCCATACCTTCATAATTGAAAAAGTTAATAGCTGATACGTAGAAGCGAACTCCCTCCTAGAAAGAGAAGTATGCTTTCGAATCTCACCGCGAGGTTATTCTTTATTTTGATTTCAATGCGTGCTTTTATTTTACTGTGGAATAGTTAACAAATAGTGTTATTTGCGATACAAAGCAACAATAAATTAGAAGATAAAGGAAATTACGAGTGAAATCAAGTGTAATGGTGATTAACATTCTGCTTAATTAAGAGTTTTGCTTGTATGTTGAATTGTGATTTACAGTTTGAAGTCGTCATGGGTCGATCTTGGTAAGCATAATCTTGAATGCTGCTTTACAAAGCATGAAGGCAGCCTCTTTTCTATGAATGGATTTTTTGCCTCGTAACTCACTCAGCTTACTCCTTGTACAATACTAACTCAAGTCTCGTATATCATATTTATTTCTCAGTCTGGCGGTGGCCTAATAAGTCAATGGACACTAGAAAAGCTTTATTAGAGACGAAAATAACAGTTTGCAGGAAAAGAGGTTTTAGACGTACTTATGTCTAGTCTGTGCCGTCAGATAAAATAATATCAATATTTCATCACACACACACACACATACACACACACATATGCGTGCGCACGCCAGTGTGTGTGTGTTCACACGATTTAGCCGTAACGAACCTAGAATTTTTATAATAACAAAATTAGATTACCTCGAGAAATAGAGCGTAAGTTCTCTTCATAGTACACCACTTGAGACTTCAAACATACCTTCTATTTTTCACAGCAGTTTGCAAAGTCTCGTCCGGATTGCCATCGACTATCACTTTACGTTCTTCTTTATATCACTCAAATTGTTTTGAAGACAATTTTGTCCTTAGGAAAAGCTAAAGAGCTGTTGTAAGGTGGCCTACAGACATGGTCAATGTGATATGTTTTCACTGGACATGCGAAAATCAACTTCATAAGTTATGATAAAAGTTCAGGTTACACGTAACACAGGTTCGATCAATAATGCCTCAGTACCGTCTGAATAAAACCTTGA
>OY757924.1:34585500-34590500 GCA_963585895.1 Sepioteuthis lessoniana
GAAATAAATGAATTTTCTGCTATCCATTCAACTCTATATTTTTGAGTTAAAGATGTGCGGAAAGGGGGTTCGAAAAAAATATAATGGTGCGCTAGATACTGCTTATGGCAAAGGTGTTACGCCGCCATGTGCCCAGCGGGCTTGCAGGGTGTCGTTCGTTTCCGCCGAGTCCACCAGTTAAAGCAGGGCACACACGTTGGCTGTGGTTTGCTGACGCTATTTAATATTACAGATATCACCAACTCCCTAGTTGAATCACATTTTAAAGCCACGAGGTAGTTTTTAGGTAAATTATGAAAATTTAACACAGCTAACTGACTAGCTTTCCATCTCAAATACAAGGCCTTCGACAAATACAATATTCCACAAAAAAAAAAAAAAATAACTCTGAATTGCCGTGTTTGGGTCAACAAGATTAATAACAATATTTTTTTATTGGATAAAAGAAAGAAATAAAAAAAAAACAATTCAGGTAAAAGTCAGGTGCGAGAATTTTTTTTCTTCTAAATGGCAGAAGGTGAGAATACAGTTCGTCAACGGTAGATACGGTCCACTTTCCTTCAGGCTTTGGGATTTAATGGCAGAGCCCGAACACAAAATCTCAAGTTTATCATTCGGGGAATATTCCCTCTTCGTTTCTCCTCTATCTTATCAGATTTATTCTTTCCTCCTGTGATTTGTCTTTTATTCTCGTTAGCATGAATAAAGCAAGATAAATTTGAATATACTTTAATTGTAAGTTCCCTTACTTGGGATTTTGCAGACTCTTTTCTTTCTTCCTTTTTATACTTTCGTTACTGGGCTGCCATAATACGTTGATAGAGAGTTGCACGTCTTATTTCAGATAAGACGAAGATTAATTATAGTCTCTTTCCTCGTGGACAAGTCTTTTATTTGGGTATTCGTTTAACGAAACTCACCATACCTTGGAGTGCGAATTCATTCAAAGAAGAAGCTTCTTCTTTTCTCTCTTTGTTCTCTGCGTGGCATGACTTTGGAATTTGTGTTTCTACATGCCCCAAATTATGTGTCTTCAATCTCCGACGAAAAAATGCCAACTAGTTAGTTTCCGTAGTTTGAAAAATTACCACGTGTTGGCTTTTTTGGCCGTTTATCCCTCCGCACTAATCTTGGTCGCAGGTATGTCTCTTTCCGCTGACGTATACATGGCTAATAGAGAGTGGGGTTTTCTCATGCCCATGTCACCTTGTACTAATAGGGAGGGTTGAAGAGAAACGGCCTTACCACTTCCACAATTCTGATTACTACTAGAGTCGGCTGACGGCCAGCGTGTCGCACCTGTCTTTCCCTATAACCCAGCGAATGCATGAGGGTGTCGTATTTTCTGGTCAAAAAGGTTTACATGAACTAACAAGCTATCTATACTTCCGGTTCGCTAAACAATGCAAATGTATATAAATTATAAGTATACATATCGGAAAATATCTATGCATTCACTTGATTCCAAATGTAATTATTGTATGAGAGATGACCAAAAACTGTTATCATGAAGAATAAACGTAATCAAGTTTTGAAATTATTACTAGATGTTTGTGTTTATATTCAGAGCAGTGATATGACACAAAGTCGGCTAAACGAATCATTTCGCAGAAGGAAACCCTTTCTCATAAATAGTTCAATTTCTTCTGTATAGCACTTTTAGGACTCCTCATAGATCGTATAATAAACCCTGCCCATACCGATTCAATAAGATGGAACAGGTGTTCTTTGGGGGAAAAGCCTTCAGAATTAGTAATGATATATCCTTTTACACAATGCTTCACTTAAGGTTGAGGATACTTTTTGAAATATAATATTTCCAGTGTTCAAAATTACAGAAAACCAGGGTAATTCTTCGTGACGAAATGTCTAATATGATCAAGTTCAAATCCTGGGCGAGATTGTTGATATTTTACTTCAGGCTAATGCCCTGAAAAAGTATGAACCCACCTGTTCTCTCCTCTTTAGCATTGGGTAAATCGTTGGGTAGACTTTATTTTAAGCTTTGGTAAAGCAACCAGTATAGGAAAAAGAAAATGTTGAATTAAAACCAGTGTTGTGTTTTGACCTTTTGACCCGGCCAAAAATGCCATTCAAGGTGATGCACCGGAAGGAAGTGACACATTCTAATGGAAGTTATGAGAGGAAATCACGTGGGCGGAAATTGGCTGATGAAATGGGAGGAACTAAAAAATTCCCTTGGTACACTACAGAGTGATGCACCGGAAGAGAGTAACCTCTGAACTGCATGACAGTTATTTCCGCTAGATGACGATTAAACATTCGATTTCAAAGATTGAGTTTGCGTCGAACGATTATATAACTCAGTTAAGTTCGACGAGCCAGTTGAATTGAGTTCCGGTTCCAGTTGAGTTCGACGCCCAGGGGGTCAGTGTAGTTGCGAGTAGAGTTCCTGACAGTTGGAGTGAGATGTGGTAGGGAAAGTCACACCCGACCGAGGGGGGCCTCGGGAACCCCGATGGAGTTTGGGGTCCAGAGAAGATGCTGATAAGATGCAGTAAAGAAAGCCAGCATCCAGCATAGTGGGCCCAAGGCCTCCGGTTGAGCAGCCTTAGAGAACAAGAAAGACACAACGTGACGGTCATAACAGTGGGGTCAAGATATTACAGTTTATGTTCGGTCCCCAGCTCCCTCTCATATGCAAACCTTGAACAACCCTTTCGAACCCTTGCAATAAAGTGAGAGGTATATATTTTGTTAAAGAAGTCTTCCTGCGCCTTTATCCTGCGTGCGCCTGTCTTTGTCACTGCGTCTTAATTATTGTGTCGTTTTGATGCTGTAGATGACGATATAACACCAGAATTACTCTGCTTAAAAAGTGAACGTTTGTCACATAAAATTATCATACAGATGCAAAACAATTCGATTCCAGTTCGTCATGAAAATATTTAATTAACTCTCAGTTAAAATCCGTTATTCATATTTTTAAACGTGAAAAAAGAGAATGTACCGAACTTTTTATCAACCGGCGTAGTTATCAATATTTACTGAGTGGAAGAGCACATGCCATATCCTTGTCACATCTTTAATTCAGCCGCGCAATTATTCATGTGAATACTCTTTTTGACGTCAGCAAACTATGCTCACTAAAGACCAGATGTAGTTGAATTACTTGAAACTTCCATCAATGCAAATACCTCGCTATATGACACTAGTGTTTTGACTCGTTTTTTTTTTTTCTGTGGCACTTGATGAAGAACGAAGAACAAATAATCTTATTGAGAAAGACAGTTATATTCGTGCGTAAATTCATGTTGCCAAGGAGACATTGATAACTGAATAAATAGGAATCTGAGCTTAAACTTGGTCCACTTTTTTCTTTCTTTTTGTTTTCGTTGTTGTTGCTGTTGAAGGGGCCTATTTCCTGCGTGAAAAACTCAGTTTATTTATTTTTATTTGGAATTGCATTTTCAGAGTTATTCGCGTAAAGCAAGATGGGTTGTTATCAGCTGCTGTTTAACACTGCACGCTATACAAATGGGAAGCAATTTCATAGAGATAGGGGCATTGCAAAATTAGAATGGCTAAAATTCAAACTCAAGAAAAAACTATTTTGAGGGTGTATCATTCAGGTTAATGTCAGCGACACTCTCAAATAATTTCGACTTTACCAACAAAAATTTTTTAAAAATATTTATAAATAAATGAGGAAATTGCAAATTTACTTTGAAACTGTTGTTAACAAGGTAATCCATTCTGGCTGTGGAAGTGAATACAATCTTTGTTTCATGCTTTTTATTTGTAATATTTGTATTTAACAACCCACCAAACCATCAGGAGGATGTGACACAAGGGTAATTTTTAAGCAGAGTACAGCTGGTTTGAATTCAGAAATGTTCTCCTCCTATTCCGGTTGGTTTACCAAAGCTAACGTACTCAGTCTGCTTTACTACTTACCATAGCTAGAAAGAGAACACATGGAATCGCGCATTTCTAATGGGCATTAACACGAAGGGAAATGCAAGTAGACTTGTCCTGTATTCAAACTCAGATAGCTGATTCCATTTCCCTTGATGATTACTCTTACACTAAGAACGCTTCATACGTGTAATACTGCGTTGTAGCAAGTAGATTAGAATATGTATACATTGCCATTGAACAATGGTTGCTAAGCAAGACTCACAAAACTTTTCTATGAATTTAGTCTTTAGTCTGATGATATGAGTCGATAGCAACACTTTCAGCGTATAGAATGTGTGGACATTGATATAAAGAATCCGTTTCAAAAATGGACAGTAGTAATAGGCTCGAGTACTAAAACATATTTTTTGCTGTATTATGTTAACTAATATACAGAAATTAGATCTTTATAATATTCATACGAATCGAATATCAATTTAACTTTAAATAAATTGAACTTTGAGCTTTAAACGTAAACAAAAATTTAACAGAAGTAAAGTTTAAGTCCGGTATTCGGCTTGGTTTGGTTTATTTCTTCAATGGCATATCAACTTAAGACAAATAAATTAGAGATAAATAATTCATACAAAATGATATGGTTTAAACTAGTAATTCTTATTTAATGAAAATAATTTAATTACAATTAAAAACTATATGGTTTCAAACATTCTTATTCAATACTGATAATTTTTAAAGGAATCTATTCGACTCTTTGATGGACTCTTAACTGGTATAAAAGCAATTATTGTTCAGAATAAGCCTGTTGAGTTGTAGCAATGAAGAAATACTCTAAACACTCCATAGCTCCAGAACTGTTGCCTCACACACCGGACGCAATTTAGTGTCCTACACAGGACACATCCCGGTTTTCGATGTTTGATAAGTAGATGTGTTGTTCATTCTTCTTATTTCATTCCATTTCTTTCTTTTTTGGAAAATTTCTAAATGAATATATCAATATAATGCTCTTCTGTCCTCGTAAATACCAAACAAACCTACAATAAACAGTTACATTTATGGTATTTCTTTAAATTGCAACGGTTCCATACGTATTTGTTTTGTTTTGTTTATTTGTAATG
>OY757924.1:34595500-34728000 GCA_963585895.1 Sepioteuthis lessoniana
ACGGATAGTTACAATCTTTCGTTTGTTTTATTTTCTGTTTAATGTATTTATTTCGGTTGGAATTAAATACCAATGCTTTTGTTAAGTTGTGAGTCATTTGCTTATTCTTTTTATGCACGTGTGAGTGTTACAAAACAGTCCCAGCACAACAATCACCTGTTGCCACACACACACACACACACACACTCACACACACACACACACACACACACACAAATATATATATATATATATATATATATATATATATATATATATATATATATGGTTTGGGTGTACAGGGAATGTTGGTGTACATGCAGAGATCAATATGTCTGTAAACTAATGATGAAAAAAGCTAGATTTTACATACAAATATTTATCTTTCAATGCATGTCACTCAATATTTCTCCCTCGATCAAGTAGATCGAGTATTATATAATGAAAAGCACTAAAAACAAATTTTAAATTATGTATCTATTTTATGATATATATTCAACAATATGTAACTATATATGAATATGCACAGATAATCACTCACATATTCTCTTTATCTCCCGCTAACCGGCCTCTCTCTCTCTCTCTCTCTCTCTCTCTCTCTCACACACACACACACACACACACACACATACACACACACACGCACGCATGCGTTCACACGCACACATTGAATAGTCATAGCGACTACTTTATGGTCTTAAATAAAATTTCGTTTTTTCTACAAAAGCAAGATATTAAGATTCAGAGGTGTTTTAAGTTTAAAAGATCTATATTCTCAAGCATCCAAAACAACCAATGTTTATTTAGTTGGGATTCAAACATCACGTATCGTCTCGTGTATTCGTAGTTATAAAATATTCGTTATCAAATATATTATTTTATCTTTAAAAAATAAATTGTCCGGCAGATTCCCATCTTCATCGTTTTTCTTAGCCTTCATTGGTGTTCGTGCTTTTTTTTATCTTCTCGTAAAATCTATTTTTAATTTATCTGAGGTATACTGGACCCTCGGTATCAAGGATCTCTATGCATTATTGAAACATAATAAAGAATCATGCTTGTGGACATTATCTTATGAAATCTGCTCTAAATATAACGTCATTCACTGGAATATATGCATTGCCGCAGATATTACAGATTCCCTGATGAATCTACTGGGACCTGCATGTGACAAATATAGTAAGTTCTCCAAATTATCGCACCGACGTGCAATTCATACTTACGAGAGAAATAATTGTACTAATAAAGTGAACATTTATATATTCTTTAAACGAACCCTATAAAATTACCACTTGTTCTTTATGACTATTGTACAGAATGGGCAAATATATTTTTGTGTTCACACACACACACACACACACACACACACACACACACACACACACACAGAGAGAGAGAGAGAGAGAGAGAGAGAGAGAGACACACACACACACAAAATCAAGACGGAAGTGCTGACAGTAGCACATGAGATAGTGCTAAATACTAATATATTATAGAGGCAATATTTCTTCTCAAACTGGAAATTTATTGTCAAAACAGATTTCAATAACAAAGTCTACTATCTACTTGCATTTTTTTTTTTTGCTGATAGGGTGAGATATTTTCGGAACAAATTGCCTAATCAGGTCAAAAATAGCCATAATTTTAAGAAAAATAGATTAAATTACATGATTTAAGAGAGAACGGGGAAAAAAATTTAAATGGCATTTTTTGGAAACATCCGATGAATTTGAACTGTGTACAGATATTGTATTAATAATGTATCTGTTCAATGCAAAGATTCTTTTTCTTAAGTTCATGTGAGAAGATATTAAAATGTAGAGATGGCTGAGAAATAATGATGATAATGATGATAATGATACACCAAACTCACAATTTTAAATGCCTTATCATTATCAAAACATCATGAGGTTGTGAAAATTAAAGATGTGAGATGAGTGATTTTCCTTCTACTTTTGTTATGATACATAATAAAGTTTGATAAAGTCATCAAGATATGAATTCTAAAAATGTTTGTTTAAACCAGAAAAACATATTACACCGAATGTTTAAAGTACAATTTCACAATATCAATTGTTTTTAAGATATAAGATAAAACACAAACTCTCGATGTCTATCGTCATATATATATATATATATATATATATATATATATATATATATATATATATAATTCTGTGTGTGAAAAAAAAACAGATTGTACAATTTGCAAATTCTACAAACTGATACCAGAGAAAAAAACTTCAGTAAACAGATAGACGAAAAACCCAGGTGCTACTAGAAAATAATCAAGCAACACCTATGTCTCGTCAAAAGAAAAAACACCATCAGAATTACCTCGGCTGAAACATAATAAAGTGCGTATTGAGCACTTTATTACGTTTTAGCTGAGGTAATAGATAAAGCTAATATGAAAATAATTTCTACGTGACCAGGAGCGAGTCTACCTAGGTTTCACCTAAACGGCTGTCTGGGATCGCATTGATGAAGTGGGTGTGGATAAAATACATTTTCTTGATTAAAAAGACCCCTCACCTATACAGAGAAATTAGCACATAGACAGAGAGAGAGGGGGGAGAGAAAGAGAGAGAGAGAAAGAGAGAGAGTGAGAAATCTAAAATTGCAGTTCATTTATATATATATATCTTCCTCTCTCTCTCTCTCTCTCTCTCTCTCTGTATTATCACACACACACACACACACACACACACACACACACACACACACACACACACACACACACACATATATATATATATATATATATATATATATATATATATATATATATATATAAGAATCGTTCAAAGAAGTATAAGCTCAATCCAGAATTAACAGCCTCTGTTGAACATTCTTGTTGTGGAAACATTCTGCAATGTCAGCTAAAACTAGAACAATAATTTAGATGTCTTTCGTAATGTCTGTGCATGTGATGCACATATAAAGGTCAGAGGCGTGTGACAAATCAAAAAATGGACAAAAGAGAGTTATAAAGCATCTGCAAATGAAAGGTATGACGGCCAAGCACTTCCATGGGGATATCATACAGATACTGAGGACGCTCCTTCCTTTGCAACTGTAAAGAAGTGAGCTGCAGAATACCGCCAAGATAGGGTCAATACAAAAGATGACCCTCGGTTAGGTCGCGCAAAAACTCCCACAATTGATAAGTAAGTTGATGCTATTCACCGTATGGTTTTGGATATGTCTTACTGTCCAGCAGATAGCTAAGTCTATAAGCATTAGTTCTGGTTCGATCAACAGTTTTAAATTAGATGTCAGGGATGAGTAAGCTGTCTCCCAAGAATGCTGACTCTAGAGCACAATCTGAGAAGAGCTGACACATCAAGGATCCTTCTGACTCGCCTCCAGGCTAACCTTAAAAGTTTCCACCACAGAAAATAACTCAAGATAAAACCTTCAAATCCAAATTAAATTCAAAGCAAACAGTGGAAACTCTGATTCTCCACCCGAAGGTCAAGCTGGCAGCGGCTGTTGACAAGGTGATGGCTTCTGTTTTAGGGTATTCTGAAGGCGTAATCATGATAAAATTCGCGGCAAAAGGAAATACTATTAATGAATAGTACTATGCATCAGAATTAAGAAAGTAATCATTTCGAAACATCGTGGAAATCAGAGGGCAAGTGTGTCCTTGCACCAGGATATCGAACCCGCTCACACGGCGGCGCTGGTTGCAATTGTGTATCAACTATCTAGGTTTGAATTGCTATCCCATATCCTTTAGTGACCTGATGTAGCTATATCTGACGTTTTCTTGTTTCCTAAACTCAAATTTTCTTGCATTGTCGCTATTTTGGAAAAATGATAAGGTCGTATGGGCTGTTGCAGAAATTTTGGAGGACCAGGATACTGCCTTCTGTTGTTGCAAGAGTGCTATGCTTGAGCCTTATTGGACCAATACATTGATATCAAAGGGGGACAATATCAAAAATAATTTTAAAAAACTATCTTGTTTCTCTGATTCTTTACGGGTGAGGCTTAGAATCATTTGAACGGCCCTTATATATATATATATATATATATATATATATATATATATATATATATATATATATATAATGATGCTTTATAAACGACATTCTTCTCATCAACATTCTGACTTCAGTTTTTCACTTTTCACTGCATTCTTAGACAATAAATCTATTAGAATGACTCGTTTTATTAAGAAGAATATCTGTCTAAATTACATACACACGCGCGCAAACGTAGACACACACATACATGCATACATACACCCCATATATATATATATATATATATATATATATATATATATATATATATATATATATATATATATATATATATGCTTGCTAACAGACAAAAAAGTAACAGGTTCCATTGGTAAATGGGCCAATTCTAACATTTGTAAATGACGAACAACCGTCACGCTATCATACGCATTCACTCTGTAAAAACGTCGAAAAAATCTTTAGCAAACAGCTTCCAGTTCATTTTTTCTTCTTTCATCTCCGAGGATCTAATGACTCGCTCGTAGTTTTCTTCATCTTTATTTTCTTTTCTCCAATATTCTTACGATGAACAACATTTGATTCACGAGATCTAACGCCTGAGTCTATAAGCTGCTCTTCTCTACAATATGTGATCGTTTGATTTTGTAAGCATTGTTATCCTATAATTTTGTTACGCAAAGAACCAGAAAGCGGGTCTAACCAATTAAATGAAGTTCAGAAAATCAGTTTCTTGTCGCTGCTGTGAACAATGCCGAATCCCACTTGTTAAAGATCAGTCGTTATTCATGATTGCCTTTATGATACCGACTGCTTAGTAAAACAGTAGAAAAGACTATGTGATGTTTGTATTTTTTTTTTTTCGGTTTTGGTGACATCCTTTTATTTAGTTGGTTTTTATTTACTCACTCGTCTGTTGTTTTATTTGTTTGTTTTAACCAAAGACATTAATTTATTCTGTTGTTTTCTGACAGCAAATCCATTCATGAAATTACGCGCGTTCTGACTCCGTTAGAGAAAATTTAGAAAATCGCTTCCAGGTTTTGTTTTTGCTTTATCCAAAGGATGAATTATTTCCAGTAATTTTATAGAACACAAAGCCACTTGACGAAATGAGAACAGGGATATTTTATTAGGCTCTTCTAAAAAAATGGAAGCAAAATACTTGTAATATTTATTTTGGTATATATTTACTCAACCCCTCCATCATGAACACGATACAACACAAGGTCAGTTGTCTTCTCTTCTTTAAATTCAGAGTTTTCTTAGGAACCTATTCCCACCTACTATTTTCCTATTGCTGAGGAGATCTTTTTTACTCCCCGTTTCAGCCGATCTCCAAAATAACATCTAAAGTCAGAATCCGGCATTCTATCAGAGACCTCTTCATGTCAGATAGATTATATAATTATTAATTGAAAAGCATTGTTATGAAAAGCAACAAGAAAAAAAAAATATTCATTTGAATTAACTTCATGTAATATTAAGCTTTTGAATCTAATTTCAACCATTACAATTGAGCAGCTGCTATTTGTGCGACTCTCTAGAAGACAATATATGCAAACGGCCTAAATTCCAACCGGAATTCATCACCGTTGCCAAATAATGATTTAACGAATCAGTTATGAAATAACATTACAGTCATATAGACTCTTAGCAATTTTTCGGACGGAACTCCAGGGTAGCTAAAGATTGTTTCGATGAGTTAAAAATATCCAATAATTAGTATAAAGAAATTATTAGCAAAAGAACTATAAGTGAGAAACGTGTCAAAGTACTATAGCTGGATCTTGACAAACCTCGAGGAACGTGTATATATAAGAATATAATCATATTTTTATTTTTGATTGTGACACTTGCGTGGAGCTGGAGAGCAGTCTGAGAGAGTTCACACATACAAAGGAGCTGTCAGGAATTGGAACAGCCGGCGGGAAATGACTTATGCCAAAATTCTAGACCTTATATAATCTTAAAACTCCCACTCGACGCACATAGCCATGTCTCTTTAGCCACGTCCCTTTAGCCACGCAATGCACGTTTTTCATTAATTAGGGTTTACACCCATGCAGTACTTATTTTTCATTGGTCATGGTTTACATCCAAGCAATGCTTGTTCTCCATTGGTCATAGCTTACAACCACGCATTGCTTATTTTCCGGTAGTCACTTTGTTGATTTTATCTACGGTCGGATGTATCAGTCAGCTACATCCACCGGGTTCATCGCAGGTCAAGGCAATATATTACAATATGAGTAATTAGGGAATGCTGTGATGTTAATCGGTTCATCTAAAGTTGAATGTTTAACTTCAGGCATTAGCTAGCATTGTTTTCAAACGAATTTAGAATTTTTATATATTTAATGAACAGGTGTAAGAAATAAACGACGTTTAACTTTCAGATTGGTAGGTTATTGCGTTGAAGTGTTTAAGATAAATATACGGCTGAGAGTTTCATAGCAGAATAGGTAAAGGCATGAGATGCAAATAATTCTTTAAAAATTAAAGAGAATATGATGAAAGGTTTTACAGTAAATAAAATAAATGAATAACAGCGAATAATCTTGAAAATAACTCGTGAACAGCGGACACACGTCGAAGAAGTTTGATATTAAGGTCAAAAACATTTGAATAATTCTGAAAAAATCAAAATAATTTCAGACAAATGATTTGAACAAATGCATTCTTAGAGTGATTTTCAAAATGGAATTTAGCTTGAAAAAATATAAGTGAATGAAACTAGCAAGTGATTCAATACTGACAGAAGTAAAAATAAATAAACTGAATGAAATTGTGTTCATTATTTAAGACGTCCGTTTTCTTTGCTTAGCGAGAAGAAATTTGACTGATTTGGCTCCAATAAAATTAAAAAAAAAAAAAAAAAATGAAATGGTTTTATGCAGATTTTATGCCCTGAGCCAATTGTCCACTGCCAATCTTTTTACTTTAATTAAAGCCTTCGTGTCTGCAAGAGGCGAACTAAACGTGTCATTAAAAAGCCATTAGTAGAAATAAATCGTTGATATGGAATCGAAAACAAAATCTGACAGGAAAAAAAAGTAACGACCGAAAATGTAGGAAAGCTGTACAGGGAGGAAAAGACGAAAATGGAAAAATAAAAAAGGAAAACAAAAGAAAGAAATGCTGATAAAGGTTAAATTGAGAAAGAGGCAAACGTTACTCGCGTTCGTGACCGATTGAATATAGTAAAAGTGCTTGCTATTTATTTATTTCATTTACTATTATCATTATTATTATTAAAAATTAAAGTATGTATAGAATTAAACAAAAAAAAATATAACTGTACATTTTAATAACTCGTTATCTTCATGCTTTTTTAATATATTTCTCTTAAAAGAAACCAAAAAAAAAGACACTGACTGAAAAGATTTGTTAACGAATTTTTGAAATTTGATTTAGGAGACAGTCAGCTGCTTAGTGCGAGTTGCGAGCTGATTACTTTTAATTTGTTGCACACAGATTATCCCTCTAACTCTTTTCTCGCCCTACTTGGCGGAGGAATACATAATTGTGCGTCGACGTTCAGAGCACGAATCTTATTAGCGCTTCTATGATAGTTTCCACGTTCGTTCGAGAATGAACGCTCAAGGAATAATAGCATTTTTCCCTGTTGTTCGAAGGCTAATTCTTTAGTAGCGATGCTGTTAGGTCGATCGAATTTCCAATCTTGTTTAATGGATAACAGGACGGAAATAACAGTGAGATCCAGGCTTCATTTTTTGGAAAAAGGATAAAAAAAAAAAAAGGGACGATTTGATATCTAGTTAAGAACATAAATAAGTCGATGCTATGAGTAAATTTTTACTCAGTCAATTTAGATCTGATGTTTCCTGAGTTGTAAATATATTTCGAGTTCAGATGTTGTGTATTTAAATGTTTAAATATTGGGAAATAGAAATTTATTCGGCTCTCTATGAGGCTATAATGTGACTAAAGGTCATTTATTGTCCAGTGGGTATTCAAAAATTGTTTGGTTTCGTCGGCATTCCTTTCAGAAGCACTTCAAGCAATGGACAATAAACCTAGCACTTACTCATTTTAGATAATGGGGCATATGCTGCCTTGAAGGAAGGCCCTCTGGAAACAAGATGATAATTTAAATTGCACACACGGCATGAATCCCAGATAAGTATCGGAAAGTAAGGAGTTTTATGTTGGATAATCACAAAATTGTTTCCGCGGATAATCGTAGAAATATAAGAAACAAAAAAGACGTGAAGTTTTGGAATTGTTCAAGAAACTTCTCGATAACATCTCAGTAATCATCGCTGTCACAATAACTTCAGTCTTTTTGTAAATGATAAAAATGAGAAATCCTTTCCAGCCATGTTTTATGATTATTATCAAAATATAAAATAACTTCGGTTATATATCATTTTATTTGGTGATCTGTGAACACGTGGAGTGACCATTGCAAGAGCAGTCCATGATATTATCGATGTTCCTATTTAGGAAAGAATGACGAATTCTAATTATCATTGTATATTTATCTCCGTTAAAGCGAAGAATTTGGATCCCTTATGAATAAGTATTTACATATAATTGTCGACTGATTTTGTCTCGATGCAACTAACGCTTCATTTCGCTTAAATAAGTTGTTGCACTAAGAAAGTTGATTATTTCTAGAACTAAAGAAAATATTGATGAATAAGTTATACGTTTTGCTACTTTTGACAAGATATGTCAATCGATCAATCATTGTTTATAAAAATAATGTAAACAAGGATAAGTAATGAGGATTTAATGTAAATGTCACCGACAGTGTAGATTTATTATATTTATTTTGAAAATTATATTTGTAATGATTTTGTTGAATTAATTCACTGAGAATAGCGAATTATAAAATTGTGCTCTGGAATTAATCTAAAAGTTACTGATATATATATATATATATATATATATATATATATGTGTGTGTGTGTGTGTGTGTGTGTGTGCGCGTGTGTGTGTGTGTATACACACACTAATATTTCCTTCTTTTCTTTCTGATTTTCAAAACAATTCAGTAATAAAATCATTAGCCATAGCTATATTTTGAATGCACACACAGACACAGACACACACACAGACACACACACAGATACGTGTGTGTGTGTGTGTGTGTGTGTGTGTGTGTGTGTGTGTTCAATATATGGTAAATAATTTTATTAATACATTGTTTCGAAAATCAGAAAGAAAAATGTCAGAAAAATGGTATATATATATATATATGTATATATATATATATATATATATATATATCTTGTGTACTTAAACAAAAAGTCATTATTTAAGCATGATCTATATATCTTCCATCGGCTGAGCTTGTCGAATGCACTGACTGCACGGGTAAAATCCTCACCGCAATGAGACAATCTTTTGGCAGTGGGTTGCAACCCATAATGCTTCAGAGCAGGATACTGATGGCTGAGTAGTCCGTGAACCAGCAACCGGAGTAGTCAGGTGACTCGTAACACAGCTTTCTTCCGTACTAGGATAGACGAGCGGTCGGAGAGACCTGATCTGATTTATCGTCTCGCCACGTTAAGCTCTAGCACCTATATGACTCTATTCTTCAAATCACTCTGGGAACAAACAAACAATCCAACCCTTTTACCTTAAAGCTAGTTGCAGTTGGAGGCTGCAGGTCAATCGCGTTAATAAGAATAGGGCGGATATGCCATTAAACTGCATCAGATGGTGAGTCTCCAGTTTTGGAGTTTGGATAATGTTGGGTACCCTTTCATCGCCATTACTCTAAGGTCTATTCTGACTCGGACTGATAATACATGTTAGAGTCTAATCTATGCGTCAAATTGAACAGTTTAATCATTTACTTTAGAACTTTATTACTATATATTTCAAACAATACAATTGAGTAAAACTTCTCATAAATAAAAGTAATTCTAAAGATATAGTTTCCACAACAATCACAAACAAATCTAACAAGTTTTCTCTTAATTCCTTGTTGCACTCTCAAAAATATTAAGATGTATTTATAATTTCCTCGTCTAGGCAGTAATTTTACACCTTTAATTGGACATAAGTTCAGGTAGCCGGTGTTTCTTTGACATTAACTTAAGAATAGTTCCCAAATCTAACGTGATTTTTCTTTCTAATATCAAGAATAGAGCGCCTATTCATAATAACACCTTCTTAATGTATGAATTTAAAAATAAATATGATCATTGTTATATCGGTCGCAGTACGTAGATACTTGGATTCAGAATCAAACAGTAAAAGCCTTCTGTTACTCGGCCACATGATTAAGTACACTCTTTCAAATCGACCAATCAGAATGAGGACTCCGTATATTGCGCAACATCTTTTGGCAAGGCCGCAGTGTACCGAGTCTTAATAGAACACTAATTTCACTATGTTCACCTATGCACGCACCAGCATTCAACTAAGCGAACTAAAAGCACTTTTCATAACCTCACAGAAACCTGGTCCTTGCAAACAAAAAGGAGTTCGCAGTAAACTTCCAGTTTAGTGGTGGCTTCAATCAACTATCAACGCATCCAAAGTAAATTACTAACTCTTTTTTTGTTTCGCACCACAGCCACATTGTTGACTGAGTGCATATTCACGTAGTTTTTCTCCCTGTAGTTATTCTCTGAAGAAACACGAGAGAAAATTATTTTCGGGATGAATCCACTAATAAAAGCAATTTTCAAATTCAGTACCCATAGAAAATGCTATACTTGGTTAAAATTTAACCCCAGAGAGAAGTTCTTGATACAAAAATAAAATGTACAATTTGCTTTAAGTATAAAATAAGATAATGATAAAACATGATAAAAAAGGACCACTCAATGTTGCACGTTGTCAATCATCATGAGATCTAGTATTCAATATATTCTATTACTAATATTTCTGTCATCTGGAAGGTCCTAGTCATTCCCATGATTTCGACTTTCACCATTCTTTTTTCAAGACCTTCGGTTATTTTCCAAGGTCACCTAAAGGATTGGTATAACAGTTGCCTTCATATTCCACATTTGTAAAAGGTTCTCTGGAAAGGTCTAGGTATTCACTGTTTTGCTGTTCTGTTATTATTAGCTCTATGCTGTTCGATAAATCTTATTACATAAAAAAGAAATATATCAAAATGGCGCAGTATTAGCAATATAAATTAAAGCTTAATTTTTTTAACACATTTAGCAAGGATGGCCACTATTTCATTTCCAAAGCAAAATCAATATAAGAACGTTTTTAAAAAATGCCTGCTCAATAAAATATGTCAATATTTAAACAGGAAATTCCAATAAAAACGGAAACAGCGTCTTTTTTAATATTCAAAAATTCGCAAAGAAACGTTGCAAGTAAATAAGACTTCCGTCAAAATAAAACAATTCGTGAATTAAAAAAAAAAGGCAAAGAAAATCGAAAGACAAAAGAATAAATGGAAAACGATAGAAATGAATTCTTACTGGAACACAGGAAATTCACAGAAATTAACAACAAACGATATTTGAGAGAAAAGTGAACAATATTGATCTTTAATTTGACAAATATATGCTAAATAAACTTTACTTCTATTCCTTTCTATCAAAAACTTAGATTCTGATGCCTTTATTAATTTTACTTAATACAAAATCGATTGAACTGCGCCAATTTCCTACGAGATATTACTTACTTTGAAAATAGGTATTTCAAATCATGGCTTTTATTTTGGTTTGGAACAACAGCCGGAGTAAATATCTAAGCCACGATGTATGGTCAATTTCATAATCTTAAATTTCAGAGAAAATTACGTCAGTATTTTCATTTGAGTAAATTGCTTTATCTATTTAATCCATTTGATATATTGTTAGGACAGACTTATATTGTCTATGTAAGCCCGGTTGCATTATTCTAAAAATCTGCCAAAAATAAAATTTTATAAAGTCATACGGTGGGCCAGAAGACAAACAGAAGCGGAATACATATAAGAAATGCATTCAGACATTCTTCTGTCTTTTATGGGTATAGACGGTTAGATATTAAATTTGAAGTTACGGAGGTTAAAAAAGTACATAATATTCAGCATTCGTATGGAAACGGCTTGTACAGTTACATTTAAATACATGTTTAAAAAGAAGTCCAGTCTTTATCTAACTTGAATTTTAAAAAAAAGTCCAGTTGCTTTACCTATTTAGTTTATTTGATATGATGATAGGACAGACTGGGTTCTCTAGCTTTGGTAGGCAACCACTCTAAAAGAAATATAAATCAAAATTCTAAGCCAATAGCCGAATCATTTACGATAATCCAACGTCGTCTTCTGTCTTGTTCTGGGAAATTCCTGTACGACATGTGTTATTCTGTAAAACACTCTGTACACTCTTTGTGTCGTAGAAAGAGAAGGTATGTTAGAAGAGCAACTGCCGATCCTCCATAAAATTTTGTCAATGTATGTATCTAAATACAGGCGCTGATCCATGGTTTCGTCAGTTTAACGAATGACAATGAACTAGCTATGCAGTGGATACAAACGAAAAGTGTCTTAAAAATTCGGTGATTTTAAAGTGTTCTAAAAATTCAAGATACGTGGTACATTGAGTAAGTTTCCAGACTTTTTTGTACTGGCATTTTTGTTATTTTACAAACTGTAGTCTTCTTCAGGTTATAAAACATGCAAGGAAAAAGGTAGCCTCTTTTCTTTAGAGATCGTTTCTAATAAAAATACCAATCTCTGAATAAAAAATTTGTCGGTTGTGGGTTCATATTTACTCAGCCTCTCTGCCACGTGCAGGGGGAGATACAAGATCAATTATAAAGGGGAACACTGTTGGGCTGATTTCAGAGTTTTTTTTATCTCTTAGAACGGTTGCCTTAATAAAACTAAAAAGTCTAGTCTGCCTATCTACCATAGCTAGGGAGAGAAAAACGTATTCAAGCTTTTTCAAAGGCAATAGCACGAAGGGAAATATAAATGGCCTCGATCAGGATTTGAAATTGGCTGGTCGGCTCTACAACGATAAACGTTACGTCAGAAGTGCCCCTCAATAAGAAAATCTTATGTACGGTATGCATGAAGAAGGTTTAAAAATGAATCGGTCGAAAGTTTTTTTACGTACAAAACTGGACAAAGAACGAATTAATTTGTACCAACAACTATAGAAAATTATTCATGATCTGAATGGAATTAAATACTGAAACAGATCATAGCTTTTAGAAGATTTAGATAACCCCGTAAATATATTCAATATTTACTAAAAACACGAACGGGGTTTAGGGAGAAGTGTTGGATATCGACTGGAAGATTACTTTGACATGCCGCGTCGCTTGCGTGGGTGACATAACATGATATGCTCCTGTTTCCTAAAGTAAACAAAAAAAAATGCAGATGTCCTAGCGGAAATTCTACGTAAGTCACGTGGATGGCATAACAGGATACGTACCTGCTTCCTAAAATAAATAAAACGCAAGTATTTCGCTAGTGGAAGTGTCGCATGGATTGCATGGGTGGCATGCTAGTCAGGAGGCGTGTCCACATGCAACGCGTAGGCGGAAGGTGGGGGTCACTACTTTTGCGTGGGCGTCCTGAAAATTATATAAACAAAGGAAGATTTTGACACAGGGACAACGAAGACGACAAGAAAAAGAACTACTAGATGTATCCGCTGTAGTAGCTGGCCTTCTGCCCAACTTCCCCGGTTTGAGAGATAGAAAAAAGTCTGAGCTGAACGATACTCGAGAAAGTAGAGAATCGTGTAGAAACTTAGATGATTCGATGCCTTGAAATGGCCCTATGCCAGTCTTGCAAAAGTAGAGAAGATGATTCATTGTCTTGAGGTGGCCATGTACCAGTCTCGCTAAAGCAGAACGAAGCGGTTCACCGAAGATTTCAATCTCGCGCTGTGTGTACATCTCAAACGTCTTTGACTCTCTCCCTCACAATACCATTTGGTATAGTTCAGTTGTGAAAGGAAAAGAAAAGAAGCAGATTATATTTCTATACATCAACGTTGATGCAATTCTTCCCTATATGCAACGGAATTTATATTTTAAACTGAAAATGTTTTCACTGATTTGGCAATTTAAAGAATATTCGTTATGGTTGCCCACGAAAGTTTCAAACATTTGTATTTTACGATTCTTTTCCAGTGCTTTAGGGAAGACACTGATTAAAATCTTTTCGGAAATTAGGGTCAACATTCAGCTGATAATATTTTAGCACCAATGATTCAACTTATACATTTAACGTTTTGACTATTTTCCTATGTAGACTTTTTAAAACTTATTATTGGCCCAGCGGTTAGAGTGTTCGCCAATGGCCCGGGAGACCTGGGTTCAATCCTAGGTCGAGTCATACCAAAGACTTTAAAAATGGAACTTGATACCACCTTGCTTAACACTCAGCATTATAAGCTACGGTTCAAGGGTAAAGTGGAGCAATCCAGGGAATGGAGTAGCGCCCTCCCCTACACCTTGGTGTAGTAGCTATCGAAAAGGGAGCCTTCGGGTCACCCTCGACTATGGTCGCTAACTTACTTACTTACTTATATTTAATCTTGAAATGTTAATTTGAAAATGTTTTAATAAAAGAGAAATATTAAGAAAGAAACGAAATAATATTAAAAACATGTAATAATAAAAAACAATTTTAGATTCCCAAAACAAACGTAAAATTTACCAGTTTACATAACGTATAAGATTCCAGCTATCGATATAACAGTGCTATGTTCGATAGTTCCAGTCAATTGTCTACTTAATTAACTCGTATATTGCAGCAGTTGCTTTCGTGTGTCGTAGTTAAATCCATTTAAAACGATCTTATCTGTTTAAACCAACCCGCATTATTTTTTGCATTGGTCTCGTGGGTAGAGTATTCACCAGATACCCGGGAGACTGGGGTTCAATCCCAGGTCGAGTCCTACCAAAGACTCGAAAGAGAGTATTTGATACAGCTAGGCTTAAAACACTCAGCGTTATAAGGTGCATATCAAGGGTAAAGTTGAGCAGTCTAAGGAAAGACGTAGCGGTCTCCTCTACACCTCCAGTATGTATTGAAAAAGGAACCTTCGGGTTGCTCTCGACTATGGCCGTCGACTTTACTTACTTTATATATATATATATATATATATATATATGTGTGTGTGTGTGTGTGTGTGTGTGGATACAAGAATACAAAGGTAATTTAAACTTTTTTTCTTTAAAAGGTAAGACAGTATTTTTTTTAACTTCGAGAAAACAAGCAGTTTTCATTGCGGAGAATATTGCTTTAATTGTTATAAAAAGCAGCGCAAGGATTCAAGAGTAAATAACGCTGATTTCCTTAAAAAAATATGTGCAGTTTCCATTTTATCTATATTTTTTATTTATTGCAGTTTACTATAAAAGCTATTCGTGTGGATAATTCAGGAAGATTTTCTTTTTGAATATAGTTTCTTTTCCTTTACCGTAAAATCTCAATTTAATGTCATTCTCTGCTAAGATATTACAGTCTTAAAGTTTATTTTTGAATTGTAAAAGATAGAGAATACAAAGTCTGTGTGTTTCTCTATACAAACAAATTACAAAAAACAGAACAAAACAAAATATTTAATAAGCTGGGCATGGTTTAAGTTTACGTTGAAATAGATAACAAAGACAACATTGCAAACTATTGTTTTATGGCAGGCACTCACATTTGATTCACCATTGATCTAATGCAGGGACAAAAACATCAGTTATAATCACAGTACAAGCTCCCAAAACATCCGAATTATTGATGTAACTATATAACCAAATCACGCGGAAAATTGACGTTTGATTTGTGGCCAAAAAGACAATGTTAATTTTTATGTTTTAGTTCTTAAAGTTCATGTATCCATATAAAGATAAGGAACTACAACGTGCATTTATGATTAGATAGTTAGTCCCAGACTATTTCGACAGAAGGGAATTCTTGGTTACTGATTGCCTTATATCTATCTATCACAGTCTGTTGAGACAGACATGAGCAAACGGAGAAACACAGATACAAACAGCTAGGAATGAAGTGACGTAGATTTGCAGACGGCTAAGAACAGACTGACGTTGATGCGTAGACAGATAGCAACAGACTGACATTGATGCGCAGACAGATAAGAACGGACAGGCAGAGGTGCGCAGACAGGTAAGAGCGGGCTGACATAGGTGCGCAGACAGCTAGGAGCGCACTGACGTAAACAGAAAGGTGGTTTGAAGCCCTTTTGGTAATTTTCAAGAAGTTGTAATTGTCTATTGTAATCGGTCGTTTGCAAAAATGAAAAGGTGTGTTTGTATTGTATCTTTGATGAGAAATGGCGTTTTGTAACTTCTCTACTACATCGAAGGTATTGGTTAAATCTTCTGCTTGGTTTAGATAGATGAAATGGACATTATGTTATATCAGACAAGACTAACGGACAATATCACGGCTATCCAAAGATTATGAACAACCAGGAAAACATTATTATTTAGAAATATTTTTGACCAGTCCACGTAGTGACTCCGATGTCTAGTATCATTTCTTCTTTATTTTGAAAATTTTCCCTGATCCTTTCTGCAACTACCGAAAAAAAGCTAATTATATTAATGACAATAAACCCAACATCTCTTCTGGGGAATGTGACACACCAACTCCTATGTGACTTTGACATACAAACGGATCACCTAATCTCAACCAGACAACCAGACATGATAATCAACCAAAAAAGGGAACTTGCAAAATTATAGACTTTGCTGTCTCGGCTGACCACTGAGTAAAATTGTAAAAAGAAGGATAAGTGCCTCGTCCTTGCTAGGGAATTGAATAAACTGTGAAACATAAAAGTGACGTTTATACCTATTGTAGTTGGTACTCTTGGTACAATAACCGAAAGATTATTAAAGGGACGAGAGGACTTGGAAATAACAGGATCAATGGAGACCATCCAAACTACTGCATTATTGAGATCGCCCAGAATACTGAGAAGAGTCCTGGAGATTGAGGAGATTTGCTGTCACTCAAACTTCAGTGAAAGATCATCAGCTAATGTTGCTGTGAAAAACTCTCAAGGAATAAATAACAAAAAAGTGAATGTGCCGAATAGTGGACTTTGTCGTCGCGGTTGATCACAAGGTAAAATTGAAGGGAAGCGAAAAGAGAGATAAATACCAAGAACTTATTAAAGAACTAAAAAGAGA
The DNA here is from genome assembly GCA_963585895.1 of Sepioteuthis lessoniana. Taxonomy (NCBI): domain Eukaryota; kingdom Metazoa; phylum Mollusca; class Cephalopoda; order Myopsida; family Loliginidae; genus Sepioteuthis; species Sepioteuthis lessoniana. The sequence goes on from OY757924.1 coordinate 34,612,585, forward strand.
CTATGGAACATGAAAGTGATAGTGATACCAATTGTAATTGGTGCTCTCGGTACAGTCACCAAAGGATTGCTACAGAGAGTGGATGACTTGGAGATAAGAGGACGAGTACAGATCATCCAAAATACAGCCAAAATACTAAGAAGAGTCCTGGGGATTTGTGGAGATTTGCTGATACTCAGACCCAGTGGGAAACCATCAGCTAACGCTGGTGAGAAAATCTCTCAAACGAGTCAAATAATAATAATAAACCTGTTAGATCAATAAATGTTCTTGGCTGGATCCAATGTTCCAGCATTGTTACTTCAGAATTTGAGGGCGCACTTAGCGTTGCGGTTATCGTTTTTTTTCTCCGCTTAAAAGATTGGATTTGTTTTGCATCCTCTCTTTTCGTGGGTTTTTTTTGAGTAAATATATACTTCAGAATTATTTTTCTGTCGAATTTTGTTTTATTGGGATTTGATTTCTTCGTTTAGCAAAACAGCGTTGTTCTTGAAGCCAAATGGTTTTTAGTTTATTTGAGAAAATGGTTGCTTTTTTTGGAAAACCAAAAACATCGATTTATAATTAAAATTATGAACACTATAAACCCGTTGTTTGAGTTTCATGTGTTATAGACAATCTACTGACTGGAGTTTGATAAGATTTGCTAGTCTCGCGTCTGTATAGCGGGAGTTGAAGCTAACGAGATAAGATGTTATTGCTCGAGACATAAGAAATCATAACGTGGTGGGCTATTATTAGACATAAAATCAAACCAGAAAGACATTCATTCTTCATACAGGTAATTTAAAAAAGAGGAGAATAAATTATGAGATTAAACAGAATTATCTTATAGATTGGCATAGGAGAAATTTATGGATAACAACCTATGCTACATAGGTACTAGACTGACCACTAGTATCTCACTCTCGTCTGAAGATTGTGTAACACTCAGTGTCGATATTTTCGATATGTATAGGTTTTACACCAGCATCATACACATTTTCATTTGAAAACATTTCTGTGTTGCATTTCTTATATGCATAGTGTATGCGAACTCTCTAAACAAAACATGTCATTGAAGAATTATATGAACATTGTTTAGCGTGTTCAGTTTCTTGGACAATTCTGTTTTTGGTTCATCGTGTTGCTTTTCAAGAGATACCAATATTCGGCATCAAATTCGAAGAATATTATTGTGAATTATATTTCATTAATCTAATCTTAAATCTTTTCTTCTAGCTCCCTGAGTATCATCACTGATTCGGAGGAAACACTAAAAACCAGATTTCTCCGGCTGAATTTACTTCAAACAAAGCAACAAAGAAAAATACGAATGTTCAAAAAGTCTCACTTTAACTTTGATAATTAAAAAAATGTCTACCAGAATCAGAATGAGCTCTAGATTAAGCTCACAATTTGGTAGATCATGACGCAATTTATATATTTCAAAATTACAGATATTATGATAGACGATATCATATCTATACGTTTCAATATAATCTCTTGAAAAATCAATAGTAAACACGGGATTAAAGTGGAAGGGTAAACGTTATCATATGATAGTACATACGTTGTATTATATTCCTTTCCAATGATTTTTTCTAATATTTTATGCTAAGAAAAATGTATAATGTTGTATGTTATGGTAGTAGGTTCCATATGGACTGGATAATTCAGTATTTATATATATTTTTATATTTAGCTTTTCAGTAAGGAAAAATAAGGCGATGTTATTTGTAGAATAGACGCCAGTCGAAACCACAAGTGAAGATTAGAAGAAGCTTTGGATTAATTTCATTTATCCAACATCTGATTCACATGATTCTTAATAGAATGTACTTTTCATTTTTCTTTTCTTTTCGCTTATAATTCAGTCTAAAACTGGATAGCAATCTGATTACAAAGTCCAGAAAATAATTAGAATCAACACGTTCAGTCTATTCGTATTTAATTTGCATTCGTAACCCGTGATAAGAAAATTTTAACAGAATATGTGTTAAAATTTAAATTATATGATTTTCGTTGAATATTTGGTGTCAACAAGTTCGAATGGTTATTGGATATTGAGAATACAGACATAATAATATATGCATATTTTTTCTTCAAACTTAGAGAACATAACTGATGTTAAAATAAATTCTTTAAATGCCGATCTATTTTTATTCATGCATACCTTCAAGTACGCTTCGAAAACATTTCCATATTTGTTATATATTATGTACTATCATTGGAATAATTCTTGAATGGTGTTTTAAAAGCTTCTCTTTCTCTCTCTCCCCCTCCCTCCCTCTCCCTCTCTATCTCTCTCTCTCTCTCTCTCTAGATAGATAGATAGATAGATAGATAGATATAGAATTTGACAAAAATATCTGAATGAGATGTACTACTCAGTAATATATAATACACAAGAAACAAGAAAAACGCATGATACTGCACCATTATATATATATATATATATATATATATATATATATATATATATATATATATGCAATATTCGCGCATACGCTGAGTGACATAAATGCGCTGTTAATGTAAAGGTTTTTGTAGAAAATAGAATCAGTGATCAGTGTTCCAATTCTGGACGAAGCTGTTTGCGTTTTACAATGCGTGTATGATCTTGGAAAAGCATATATCACCTCCAATATATATATATATATATATATATATATATATATATATATATATATATATATGTATTGGAGGTGATATATGCTTTCTATCTATATATATACATATATATATATATATTGATAGGTTCATGAATTATTTCAAATTATTACTATTATTATAATCAGTTTTATTATTATTTTATATCCTTGAATAATACACGTTTTTCGGACTTTCACGTCCTTCCCAGGCGATTTGAATAAGTTAAGTTCCAGCAGTTTCTTTTATTGTAAAGATTGCTTTGATTGACCGTTTTGATTGGTCATTTTGATTTTGTTTAATTATATGTTTTGTGTCTGTGGGTGTCCCATTGGAGTTAACTGTCAGTGAAAACGTCTAATCTATGTAAATATTTTGTTTTTGTGTATATATTAGTATGTAATCTCTGAGTATGTGTGTGCACACATGTATACATGTATTGATACACATTCGTACGCATGCATCTATTTTCAAAGGTATTCGATAGATTTTTCAGTTTGGCCATTCCCGTCCTTTTACCTCAAGTGTATGTAACTCTTTAATTATATATATATGTGTGTGTATGTATATGTCTTCTGTGTGCGCACACGTATATTAGAATATATGCTCATGTGTACATAAGCATATACATTTTCAATGGTACTGAGTGGATTTGATCTGTTAGAGAATGCATTTGACACCATACATAGATGTCTTTTTTAAGCTAATAGATGTGTATACTTTTGTGAGTGCTTGCATGAATGTAGGTGGATTTTGTGTAATTCTGTTTAAATCTATGAAGATTTTAATTCTTTTTTCAGGGTAATGAGTAGTCAACGTTATGGGATATTTACATTATTCTAAAATATTTCTTGCTGGATTCATAAAGGTGTTTTGATATATAAAGTTTTCTTTTTTCTGGGAATTTAAAGGTGCTTTTATGTAAAGGAATTCTATTATTCCGTGATTGAGTGCAATCTATGTGGCGTTGCAGTTTGAGTATTTGATAATGTAGACTACATGTATGAATTTTTGCTTAAATTTCTATCTATTATGAATGTTGTTTTTCGGTTTTCTAATGTATTGGATTTTACTCCTATAATTACATTATATAGTCCACACGAGTTTTTTTTTTTTTTTGTATTTTGGAACTCCATTCATTGTGTATTCCCAAAATTTAGATCAGATTAATGAGTCTTCTTTGAGGGTGGGGTGGTCATTTGCTAGTTTTTATATTTCTCTGAAAGCTTTGGGTTGTTTCTCTTGTATAATGAGGCATACGTTGTTCATTGCTGTTTTCTTGGTGTTCCTAATTATTTTGATTGTATTTTTCAATTAATTCGGTTTCCTTATTTATTGGTGCTGCAGAATATTCCCTCTGGTGGAGAGGCATGTGTGACTCTTCGAGACAGGTTTGTCTGAGGTTTTTGTTAGTGACTAAGGTGCGGATCCTACGTCCATAGGTGCAAGAGATGGAATTTATGCAGCTTTTGATGTGATAACTCTCGGAATAGGGGTATTGTGTAGTATCAGTGAGGTTTTGATGATCATTTATGATAATTTGGCCATTTTGATTCTTAATGAGGATGCCTAAAAACAACTGTTCTTTAAAATTGTTTTCTACGGTTAATTTCATTTTAGGGTGCAGGTTTTATTGAGAGTTATGTAAATCGTTAATGTTGCTCCATGACATTTCCAAAATATGAAACAGTCATCCAAATATCTTTTCCATGAACAAATACATTAAGAGTTTATATTGTTGTATTTTTCTTCTATTATTTCATATTGATTTTTCCCCTTAGAGAAAGGCATTAAATAAAAATACAAAACCTCGTTTTCATCCCTGCAATTTTTTTATATTATACTTACCAATAATTATATATATATATATATATATATATATAATTATGTAATCCGAAGAGAAAATCCAAGGGGTAGGAGTATCCTATTTAAATATTTAAATCCAAGTGTCCAATTTTAGAATTTAGAATTATTTAATTTAAAAAAATAATTTTCAAATCCCATTCTCGCCGGAAGCAATGAAAGAAAACCAAAATATTTTTTTCGTGCTGCATCTGACGATGATCATCAGGACAAAAAATAAATCTATAATGACACCAAAGAAAGGATTTTTTTCTTTTTATTTTTATATAAAATGTATATATATAGATATATATTTATATATAAATGACTAAACAAAAAAATGGGACGCCAACACTCGCTCACTAAGGTTCAAGTGGCATACGTAAATGACATTTTAAGGTTCAATTGCTGTACTATGGATTTGGATGTAATTTTTTGTCAAATATGAAATAGTTTTTATTTAGGATTAGTTAAATACCATCAATGATATTTTATTTAAATTTTGGATCTAATATTTCTGTTTATTTTTCTTTGCAAAATGAGATGGCATTGTTTTCCTAATTCTTGGAGGATATGATTATACAGGTTTGTGAAATGTTACTATAATTTTATTTCTAATATTGCTTTTATCTTTTATAGGAATGGTTATCGTAGAATATCTCTTAATTTGCTGACTCTGTTATTGGAGCATGCCGTGCTTTAGGTTTAACTTAGGGGTTATTGGAGTTTGGAATTCTATATATTCAGAATTTCGTGATAGTCCAAGTATTTGTATTTCCTCGGACTCATGGATTTTTATCAAGCCCTGAATGTCACTGTTTTTTTTAAAATGAATTTACTAACGAAGTATTATTCTTTTATAGTTAACGTTTCATTGAGCATTTTTGGGAATTTTCCTATATTTGATATGATAGCATTGCCTCTGTTTGCATTAATAAATTTTTTTGTTCTGTCATATGTTTTATCTAAAATGTATGATGCGTTTTCCTTGTCTGCTTCTTTATAATTGTATAAGTGTTTTTTCTTGCAAGTTAAAGTTTCTGAACTTTTGGAAAATTGTGTTTAACACACCGTAATTACTTCCGCGAGGGATTTTTTTTTTTTTACTAAAGAGTCGTTTGTATTTTCTTTGTTATGAAATTTCTTTAACAATTTGAATGTTATTTCAAATTTCTTAAGGTTTCTTTTTCATTCTCCTAAATTGTTTTTTGAGCTAGTTTTGAGAAAACAATCTGATTTTTGTCCAGTTTTTATGTAGATGGATTGATTATTTTAGATTTTATATTGTTGGTATGTTACCTAGTCAAGTTTCATGCATTGTTATTATTTTTCCAAGGCTAGTTTTTGAGGTGCATTATTGTGGATGTTATTTAACCCATACTGCTTCATTTGTGAGTAGGTATGGTGGTTGGACCAATTTCTTTTGTGTGTAATGGTTATGTGCACTGATTAATTTTATCTTTTCTTAAAATGGTCTCCTACTGAGTGGTTGTTTTTTTATTGAATGTTTGGACCCATTTTTCATGTGTGATGGTATGTATAGAGGTTTATTTTTTCTTTCAATGGGTTTTCTAATGTATGTTGGTGCGTGTGTTGATAATTCCATCTACTGAAATGATATGTATGAGTGTGATAGAATGTTAGTGTCTTTTTTCTAGTGTATGGTTTTCTTTTTCGGTGATGAAAATATGTGTGGTTGTTAATCGGTGGAGTGTGTGGGTTTTTTGTAATGTGTATGTGTAATTAACTTGTGTGTGTGTGTGTGCGTGTGTGTGTGTGTGTGTGTGTGTGTGTGTGTGTGTGTGTGTGTGTGTGTGTGTGTGTGTGTGTGTGTGTTTTTATTTACATTATTTCATTTTTTCAACCTTTACTCAGTAAATTATTTTTCTTCTTTCTGAGGTCGATTTCTCAGCTATATTTTTTTTTCTAAAATGTTATTTGGATGTTCTTCCTTTGTTTTACATTATTTTTCGCGAAGTTCCAATAGAAATTGTTGCATTATTGTTAAGTTCTTTGATTTCAGTAGATAAATTTTGGTTTATTTCAAGATATTTGCTGTGTAATATTTTGTTCTCTTCTACTAGTTATACTTGAGCTTTTAATTTTTATAAGGTGTTATTTTGTTTTTATTTTTTCTGTTCCTCTGTTTAGTGGTGTGATGTTTTCCTTAAATCTTTTTAGTATGAAGATTTCATCTTTTCGCATGAAGTCTTACAAAATTAAGAATGTTTATTTCCTTTTAATAGCATTGTAGAATTCTATGTTTCTGTGATTTTGGAGGTTTTCACATCGTTTAAGTTTTCGTTTTTTCGTTTTGTAGGCTTCCTTTTGCTTGCAGATTTTCCTTATATTCTTTACATAGCCATTAGGAGTTACCAAATAATCTGCTTGGCATTCTCATTGTTTTGCATGGTTTCATTTTGTTGCTATGTTAGGTGGTCCGTAGTGGCGTATATTTCACATTTAGTTTTATATATATATATATATATATATATATATATATATATATATATATATATATATATGTGTGTGTGTGTGTGTGTGTGTGTGTGTGTGTGTGTGTGTGTGTGTGTGTGTGTGTGTGTGTGTGTGCACTCAATCAATATTGGTAAGTATGAAAAAAAACATTAGCGGAAAGGTTTATAAGTTAATTCAAACCTTGACTCATATGAATTAAAATAATGTCTTGTGTTTTTATTTAATGGTTTCTCTTTTAATTTCATTGATTGGGGAGGAAAGCAAAAAAACAATCACATTGGCAATGGTGACAACAGTTGACTAACTCACCTAAAACTTAATCACTATTGGCCATGCATAATACAACATATTACTTTGCTTGCTCGTGCAAAAAGAGCTACTTGCTTTTCGATAAGTCTCCGATCAGCTACTCGTGGAAATCAGCAGAAAAGATGACTCTTCTTAAATCCTTCTTGTTCACCATAGTAACTGAGTGACATGGGAGAAACAAATAACTTTATAATGTGGACACGTTTCCGCTTCTCTTTCCAGCCACTTCTCTTCGCAACAAAGACAGAAGTAGTCCCTTGTGAGGGGGTCGTTCTTTTTAAGATTGTCGGCGCAGAATGGAACAAAGTGCTGAGGTCGACTAGCCTCACAAACGAGACGGATTTCTTAAGTGAGAATCAGATGGAAATCAATGCCAGACAAAACTTCTACTGACCATGAATTTCCACAAGAAATAAGAGCAGTGTTCTGTCCTCAGATCTCTGTCTCAGTTTGATGTCTTGGCTTATGTTATTTCCTGATTTGAACGATGTTTAATTCCAAACGATTTTTTCAAAGATGTATTGTTTTTTTTATTCATAAGCTTTTCTTGTATATTAATTAGTAGAGAATGGCTATAAAATAAAGTAAAAAACAATATTTGTAAGATTCTGAAGATTTTTATAAAATATATTTTTTTACTCATTTTAAAAATGTTATTATTTAAAATGTGTTTAAGTGGAACATTCTATAATTTTCTTTGTTCATGTGTTTCCTTTTCAACCTCTTTAGCAGGATTTAGAGTAGGTCAACTGCGTCATCTGCAGGGGTGTAATACCCATACAAAAACGGATGCCCTGGTTATGACCCTAAAATACTTCTTATGGGGAGGCTCCATTTCCGGAACTCCAGGTATTGTGTAGTGACTCTCCATTGATATTTCTCCAAGGTCCATTCTAACCTTTAGAGGTAGAACCTGTTTGGTTACCATCAATGTGTCAGATATATCTGTTTAAAAGTATTCGTATTCAATAGAACGGCGTAAAGAAATTAACAAATCACGATAATGTAAATTTGAACGTACAATGAACGCAATTCTGTAACTTCGTGGGATAAAACAACCCTAGTCTGGTTGTCGTTAAAACCAGTCAGACATTCAATTTGATTGGAGAGGTATTAACAGCTAAGCATCGGTCAATGATTCATATAAGTTGTTAGCGACCATAGTCGAGGGCGACCAGATGGCTCCCTTTTCAATAGCTACTACACCTAGGTGCAGGGGAGGACGCTACTCCTTTCCCTGGAGTGCTCCACTTTACCCTCGATACGCACCTTATATTGCCGAGTGTTAAGCAAGAAGGTATCAAATACCATTTTTAAAGTCTTTAGTATGACGCGACCTGTGACTGACCATTGGCGAACACACTATCCACAAGTCCAATGAGCCGGTTGATGATTCATATACATCTGTTTAAAAATCATTTTGTACTTCATAGGAATAGATAAAACTGCTTAACTGTGAGCAAGTTGTTTGTATTAGGAATCGTTAACTGAACCTATCATTATTTACAAAGGATTAGTAATATTAGTTATATGCATACTTAATATTATATAACTGTGCAAAGAAATGATTATTATCACTTTGAAATAACTACTTGAAACCCTAGAATGATGTGTATAGTTTATCAGTATAAGATTTGCATACTTGATATCATATATCTATGCTCACAAATGATTATTATCAAATTGTAATAACGGCTTGAAACCCTGGAATTGTGTATAGTTTATTTGAAGTAGATTGGCAAAATTGATATCATATAACTGTGCAAACGAATAATTATAAAGCGCGCTTAAAAATTGCCGTGGAGCATTGAGAATATTGTTAGGATTGTAATCAAATATCTAGAAATGAATCAAATTTCAGCCTTATATAAACCATAAGAGGTTGATATACACTTGAATAAGCCAAAACCTCATTTATCTTTCGGTCCAGCAAATTTTCTTTTCAATATTTCTTAGTAATATTTAAGTTTAATGAAATCTGTCAAACATATCAATCATTTGTAAGCAAATATTCTAGATGACTATTGGGAAATTAATTGATTCTAATCTTATCATAAATCAGCCAAAGCAATCTAAAATCTTTTAAGGTTTTTGCCTAAATGCAATGATAAAAATATAGTTGTTATAAGAAAATCATTAAATAATTAAAAATAGATATGCTTTATCTAAAAAAGATTTAAAGTGTTATTGAAAAAAATAAGGTACGTATATGTAAATTTATATAGTCATACAAAAGGTTTGTTGCCGATTTTGTTAAGGTATGAAATACGAGCTCCTAGAATATAAGGTGCGAGTTCATGTCTGTTTTTCTTGGGTTGGCAATTTTTTTTTCAGTTTTAATTCAGCAAGCAAATACATTTACTCTCGATCAATGAAGCCAGATATATACAAATATCCAACACTAACGAAAAATCAGACCATACAAAAATGAGGCCAATATGTAAAAGCTTCAGTTAATCGAAGCAAACTGTTTAAAACGCCAAAAATACATAGAATTAGAGTTACCAAAATAGTTCCTTTGTTCCATCCGTCTTTAATAATTAGTGATGACGTCTACCTTGAGAAAATTCCAAATCTTTCTCCAAGAAGAAAACCAACAAATACTTTTAACCATAAGAATAATTACCCTTTATATTTGTATATCGGTCGACCTTTGAGTTATAGCCATAACATCAATAATTTATATAACGATCTATCTAAACCCTCGTATTCTTCATAGTCGTTCCATTTATTTTGGATTTGCCTTACAAGATTGTCATACATGAATAGACTGACCCTATATTTTGCCTTAAAAGTAGGTCTTCGTATTTCTATCTAGACATGTGTATTTATTAACCCAAACCCCTCTATCACAGCCATTATATGACACAAGGTCATTTTAAGCGGAGGACATTTGGTTTGAATTCAGCGTTTTCCTTTTCCTAGAATAGATGCTTACTCAAAACTAAAAGTATGTTTACCCAAATATTTACCCAGTGTTGGGGGATAACAGATGCATTCATGTTTTACTCAGGGGCATTAGCGCAAACTGAAATGCAAACAACCTCGTTCAGGGTTTGATCAACACAATCGTTTTCAATAACAATTTTGATATTTTTTTAACAAATTTTTGAGAAGATGAAATTTAATTACTATCCTGAATCAAAAGTTTTGCAATATTTTCGTAAGGTGAGGCACAATTCAGAGGATCTGGATGTGTTTGCCGTTGTCATGGAGGTGACAAAACACTTTAGACAGTGAGACGTTGGTATTTCCTGAGTATTATTCGCCAGATTTGGCTTTTCTGGTGTGGAAACTGATTCAGCAAGTTTATGTCTACCTGACTTTGCCTAATCGTCTAGCTTCATACAACCAGACCGAAATATACTGAACTGTCAGATTTTTATATTGTGACCAGCAGCACCTTCACCTTCCACTCAGCAAATGTTTTGGGTCTTTTCAGCGGTGTTATGTCCCAATTTAAAAGAATATTTTTTTCGAATTAGACTACGTTGCACGTTTATCTGCAAAGACTTCAAATCATTGACGGAGTGAAACAATGCACAACGTGTCAACGTACCAACTACAATAATACTACTAACTACACTGAGTACCTCCCACGGCTTGAACTGATTTGGTCTCCTGATGTACGCGGTGCAAATTAACAGGGACCAAAAATGTTGCAACGCTTTTGACACCCCCTCGTTCTATAAATTAGTCTATTCGCCCTAATGTTCTTATGATGTGAAAAATTCGTTTTCTAGATATATGTTACTATCGGTAAACTTCGGGTAATATAAACCGAATATTCTAATCACACTAGAAGTGTGGAATATTCTTATTCTTCTGCTCATGCCAGTGAAAATATAGATGAATACAGTAAAATCTTTTTTTTTTGTATATTAGTTTGAATTTTTCGTAAGCTATCTGGTGATGAAGACAAAAACACATTAGTCATTCCAGTTAATATAATTTCCGTTGTTAAAGTTACAACGTTTTGGCAGTTGTACATTATAACCTTCTTCACTTATCTATCATAGATAAGTAACCGGTTAAGCTTATCTGATCGCTCCCTTTATTCTGCCTACGTGGATGGAGGGATCTCAATTCATTGTCATCGTTAGGGCACAATTTGTATCAGTTATTAATTCTTTATGGTGACCCTTAGCCCCCGCTCCCAAAGCAATAGTATATTAAATTCAATGTCGTTTGTGTCTTGAACTGAGTATACGAGACATTACTCGGGACGTACAGAAATCTAATTTTGTTTTATAGAATTTCGTATTCTGTCTCAACAAAAAGGAGAAATATTGATATATACTCATTTATAAAATAAAGTATCAAATTTCCGAATTAGAAAAGAATTCATTTGGGTGGGAAAATTGTGAGTAGTCTAAGAGTGGAAAAAGCGAGTTCAAACTCCAGTCTTTCACCTTCGTTTTCTGACTTAGAAATGTTATGAACCCCCAACCCCACCGGGTATGGGGTTAATTCTACCACTTCTACTCTTCTAAAAGGGTTGATTTGGCAATCAATAACCCATGAAGATTAATAAGTCATTAAAAAAGAAACCAAATCGAACAATAGACATTTACCAAGCTTAGAGTAGGGAGGCACATAGTAAGTATTTTCCTCATTACATTATTGAATTCGTCGACTATGCTTCATTCTTACCATCATGTAACAATAATTATCTGTTCTCCCACAAGAAAGTACTTCTCGTATATAACAATCATTTTATATCTCCCCCATTTTATATCCACACTTTAAAAACTGATGTTGTATCGGCTACAGCTGTCATTGTGTGAACTCCAATTATTTATCCACAAACAAACATTTTTTAAATGGCGAACATTTTTTTAAATTACTTGCTCTACATATTTGAATTTCCTTTCAGATATCCAATACTACGTAAAAATGAGATGGCAAAGAGGTGTGTACTTTGGGTGGATACCGGATATATCCTGACGTCAGTGCATTTGTCGCTCATTGTATCATCCACACAACGAAGTTCTTGCCTCTTGCGTTTAATGTTAAAATTGTATTATTTTATTTGAATGCCTGCAGTTTAGAGGGTGAAGACAATTGCGTCAGTTGGAGAATCATAATTGCATTTTAGGCAGATTTCCTTCATTGTCTCTTTAATTTCTTCACTCAGATATGTATATTGTCTCTTAAGAATTTCTGATAAAAGGATTCTCAAATATGGGCCAGTTCTGCAGCCACTGCATTTGTAGATTTTACACACCTTTTCTAATCGGAGGCAGATTTAGTGATAATATAAATTTGGAATGATTATATTACGTTAACAAGTCTTCTTTCTGGAGATAAACAAATATTTTATTTTAAACATAAATAACTAGTAAATTTCCAATTTACTCTTAATGTACATGAACCATTAGTGAATATTAATCTTCACTATTCGCTCTGTCGACAGGGCTTAGAATACGCTGACTGCATCCTCGGCAGTCTATCAAAAACGGGACTCTTGTGTATGATAGTAAAGTGGATCTGACACTAAAGTTCCAATTCTAGAAGTCTGAAATGAGTGGAGTAGCCATTCATTTCCATTACTCTCAGGTTTACTCTCATCCAGCCTAGCAGTACATGTTAGCGCTCCATCTTTAGCCCAGATCGATCTGATTTAAAACTATTATTAGAGAGGGATAATCAATATCGTATAACTCTCAGAAAAAGTAAATTTCAAAGAAATAACAACAAATGAAGTAAATATAAATGTACAAAGTATGTGATAACCAACATCAAGGCATAAAATAATCTTAAACTGATTGACATGCCATAATAACAATCAAAACATTATTAGACCCACTTATTTCGATCATTATATATTTTCAAGGAAGAAACTATTAAGTACAAATTTTATAGAATGTCCCCATACTTATTTGTTGTAATTAATTATAATATAAATTTTACAGAGAATTGACTTGACATCAAGCATAATGGATGCCGAAGGTGACCTTTAAAAGACTTTTAGCTGAAGAAAAAATAATCAATAGAACAAAGTACGACAGTAATGAAAGCATACACATTTTATAATACGATCATTTCATTTTATGCTGAAAATACAATAATCATTAAAGTATATAAAATGAAATCTCTTCTCCTTGGTTACTATTGTTTTAAGTAGTTGCATTCAGTGAATACGAACAAGAGGAAAATTTGTCTGTTGATGTATTCAGACATCCAAGAGATATACATAAAGGAATTTACGCATATCGATTTGGTTTTAAAGAGAAACTTGTAATAGTTAAGTTAGTTCCTCGCGTAATTATTTTTCAGTGTTATGGGAAATTAGTACAGTGTCTTTGAAATATGCACAATTCTTTTGTTTACTTAACAATCAGTCAATTATTATTTTTTCTTTCATGCAATGCGGCTTTTCTTCAGACGCATCACCTGGTTTCAAGTCTTGGCAGCGATTCTGAAATTTACTACGTTTGAACGTTCTTGGAAAAAATCACATCCAGATCTCAAACGACTTGTACGAAGACATGAATTGATCAACTGTAAATTAGACAGGAATGACATTCTTGTCCTATTTGGTCAATCATGTTTTAAATAGAAAATGTTGCATATATATATATATATATATATATATATATATATTATCATCATTATTATTATTATTATTATTATTATTATTATTATTATTATTATTATTATTATTCATATATAAATGGGTCTGTGTGTTTTAAAATCAGAAAATCTCTATCTGAACATCAATAAAAAATGATTAAATAATGGTCTTATACATAAGCACTTTCGTCGACTTATCTTTGGTTTCATGCACTGTACTCAATCATCAGACACGTCACTTGCGTTTGTTTATTTTTTACATCTGTTGTTCTATTTGTTTATATTGAGCGCACAAACCGAAATGTACCAATTAGGTCGTTTTTCTATTCTAAATATATCTATATATAAAGAGAGAGTAAGTTGGCCGATCGTAGTTGAGGGCAACCTGAAGGCTCCCTTTTCAATTGCTACTACACCAAGGAGTTCCGCCAGTTAACTCTTGATCTGTACCTTATAATGCAGAGTGTTAAGCAAGGAGGCATCAGATACCATTTTTTAGTCTTTGGTATGACTCAACCTGAAATTGAACCCTGGTCTTCTGGACCATTTCAGAACACTCTAACTGATATATTAATGGCCAGGTTGGCTTAAAAAATAGTGATGGCATCTGTTTTATTTCTTTAACTTTGTTCATATTAACTTAGTCTTAAAACTATATTTTCCTTTCGGACTTTTGTGTTCGAAATATACTTGATGTTTTGCCACGTGGCAAAGCACTTAAGGGAAACAGCGTCAAAAAGGATTTCTTTTCTTTTCCTTTCCCTATGCAGGTATGTTTTAAGCGTGCTTCTCCCACGATGCAGTTTACTAAGAGAATCTATTAACTTACTTGCATTTTCTCATGTTTTAATTGATGTGTTTCTTTTTTTTTACCCGAAAGGGAAATAAATATTCTAGTAACAACCTTTGGGGAATCAAGTCTGAAAGAGGCGAAACTTCCATAAACTTTTGGCTTTTTTCCGACTTTACACCATCCTGTATGTAATATCTCAACCCGTCGACGAATATGTAAGGTGGCAGCACCTTACGGTGATTTTTTGTTTCTTTGATGTCGTTGTTTTTGATTTTTTTTGTTTTGTTTATTTTGTTTTTTGTTACTGGCACGTAAACAATATTAACGTTCTTAATAGGTTTAAGACTGTTCTCTGGTTGGGTTTCAACTGTCAGAATATGAAATGGAAATATTACTTTTTGTTATAGTTAGGAGTTTTACAAATCACTTGATAGGTTTCCAGAGACGAGTCAGATTAAACTTTAGAGCAGATTTAAACCCCGGAAAAATATCTTTGAACAAGGCTGTATTACTAGAAGGGTTCTGCTATTGAACAAAATAAACAACCAAGTCTATTGATAACGCTTTACAATCTTTGGGTTTTCACTTAGTTTTATAAGTACACATGAAAGGTTAATTCCCGTAAATATATATTAAAATAGGTAGTAGAAATAGGTCCATTGTCTGTAGTGTAGTAGTTGATTATTCTATTTTGTTTGCCATTTGATAGTGAATACCTGACCCTTGATAATTCTGACCCTGTGATAACTCATAAAGCTTAGTTTAGAACAAAACCTCATAACCCTAACCCTAACCCTACCCTGCGAAACTTTAAGTCAATTGCAATAATTTGCTGGCTAAGCTCATTAATCATTATCTTGTGTGAGGCACCCAAGGGATAAAATTATAGTCTTAAAATATTGGAAAGAAAGTCAATCTACGTTTTATTGAGTGAGTTCTTAGTATTTTTTGAACGGATATTAAGTAGACCCATCTCGAAGTAAAATAGTTTGTGAGCTCGGTTAGCAAACTGATGACTGGTGGGTTCACATGACACTAAGAGCTCCATAATTCTGGCTTTGTACTAAAACAAACTTAATCTAATAAATGAAAACTATGGGATATCCTGATGACAATATTCCTTATATCTATTTCATTCCGTAGAGAAAAGCAACGAAGAAAAATAACAGCTGAAATCCAAATGTTAAAAATCCCTTGTTATGATCTATTATACTCTACATCAAAATGATATATCATGCTCTTGGACTTAGACTTATCGAATATATTCTTGTATATCTTGATTACAGTTCGATCATTGATTGGTGGTCATAAAAATATCAGTTCCTGGAATTATTTCTACATCAAGTTTCCTATGAAGTCCTTTCCATATCATTTGAATTTTAATCTTATCAGATTTGTACTGGAGTAGAGGCTGATACTATTTTTTCCTCAAAGATATATTAGAAATACAACATATACCCCAATATATATGATAAAAAATCTCTTGAAATTCGTCTAATTGTATTAATTTAGTGTTGTTATTTCCTTATTTGGCTCCTCGAGGAAATCAATTACCAACATGATAGTGATGCTAAAGCCATACCTAGATAAAACAGCATGAGTGTTGTGCTTAGAAACTCTGTTAGTCATGTAAAAACAGAAGCTATCAACACGTCAAGGGTTGCAGTAGTAAAACCAGTTGAAGATTTTAAATTCCTTTTACTGGTGAGAAATGAATTTGTAGCTTGCTGCGCCTTATTTTAAGAATCTTGGTTTAGAGCCAGCCATCATTCGTCGTGATCCATTTTCGACAGTGTTTTGAGGACAATCTTGTGCACATGATAAATCTTTCTTTACACAAATGGCAAATCTTTGTATCTGGCTCTTTGTCAAGTACCATGAATAGACAACGGTTTTCCGCATGAAATCCATGGAAGACTGACATGTCCAGAGCTGGCGTTGTCAGAGCTGATTGACCAGCGGTATAATTGTAGCGAGCATTGCTGCAATTCGCGGCTTTCAAGAGATCGATAAACTTCAGTATTTAGAACGAGAAGCAATAGATATTTTATTTCGTTTGGGGAACCATACTTTCCATGACTTGAAAATACAAGTGAGCATTCTCTCCTTGTTGCTGCAAGTTTCAAACGCATTTAAGACTATCGTTGAAAGAACAAGAAGATATTTTATAACCTTAGATGGGTGACTGCCTTGTGGCTGAGATATTTCTGCCTTTTCCAACCGAAGCTAGGTGTAGTATTTCGATCCTTACTAAAAGCCAGAACTTTAAGGCATGCTGTTTTTTTCACTTGAGAGATAACGAAATACAATATTTTACGGAATAAATATTTCAACCGCAGGGAATTTTTTTGCTTTTGTAGTTGTTTCTCATTTGTTATTATTTTTTAAACTTTGCTGCATAGAGCACTTTTGCTGGTTCTTTTTCTGTTTCTTCGGTAGCTTTTAAAATAAGAACTTGCTCCTCTTAAACTGCTAATTTTAAATGTAAATTAACAGGAAATGAATACATTTTTGTAGCTCTTTCAAATGTAGACTCTAACGCAGTGGGATAGTATCTGTTAGGGTTTCATCTATCAGTCATATAGCTCTATTTTTTTTTAAATATTCGCTTTCGATAGGAATATTTGATCCCGTATAACTGACAATTTATATGATTTATAAGTAGGTACATGAAACTATACGTGTTTACTGAGCATTAAAATTATAATTTATTTGAAACCAAATATCTGTGCAAACAAATTACTATTATGAAATTGAAATAAGTTAAGTAAGTAAAGTTGGCGGTCTTAGTCAAGGGTGGGTCGAGGGATCCTTTTTCAATAGCTACGACACCGAGGTGTAGGGGAGGGTTCTACTCCATACTCTGGAATGCTCCTCTTTACACTTGATCCTTACCCTATAACGCTGAGTGTTAAGCAAGGTTACATCTAGTAGAATTTTTTTAGTCTTTGGTATCACTCGGCCTGGGATTGAACCCCGGTCTCCCAGACCATTGGCGAACACTAATCATTTGGCCAATGGCCTTGATAAATAGAAATAATTACTTAAAATCATAGTCATTAATATTTGACAGAAATATTTAAAATCCATATAACTGTGTGGAAATTATTTGTATTTGATTGGAATACTTAATATCATATAACTGTAAATTATTTGTTTTATGAATTGTTACTTAAAACTATAATTGTTTATGAAAGATTATTTTTAGCTTCTTGCAACTATAAAACAGCGCGCAAGCAATTATTCAATAGAAATAATTGCTTAAAACCATTTCATTATTATTATAATATATGAATTCTTGTATTTCTACAACTGAGTCCAAATCATTTGCCTTTGATAGAAACACTGGATATTATAAAACTGTACAAAAATAAACTCTTCAGAAACAATTTTCCAAGATGTGTAAATAAAAAATGTACAATAAATGCAATTCCCGAACCTCTTGGTATAAATTAAGTAAGTCAAGTTGACGACCATTGTCGAGGGTGACCCGAAGGCTCCCTTTTCGATAGCTACTACATCAAGGTGTAGGGGAGGGCACTACTCCTTTTCCTGGATTGCTCTACTTTACCCTTGATCCGTACCTTATAATGCTGAGTGTTAAGCAAGGAGGCATTAAGTACCATTTTTTGAGTCTTTGGTATGACTCGACTTGGGATTGAACCCACGTCTCCCGTGCGATTAGCGAACACTCTAACCGCTAGACCAATGTCCGGTAAATCCCATTTAAATCAATAAGCAACACATATAAGTCACACACCATTGATTTGTACTAAAGGGATAGTGGAATCCACGTAGCATAATGCCGAAAGTGCTGGACTGCAGATTTGAAGTAAGCGAGTTCGAACTCCAGCCACGTTATTGCGTTCAACTTCGGATTAATACTCTTGGGTAAAATATGGAACTACTTAAACCTCTAGCTGTTGGTTAAATTGTATCGTTGCAGTAAGTCTAAAATGGCTTCGGCAGTGGATAAACCAAGAGGGTTAATATACCATTTAACATAGATACCAAACCAAACCAAACCTATGGAATAGAACCCCTCGGGTATAATACACAACAGTACGTTGATCAGAATGAAATAGTTGTATATATATATAGTTCGAGTTATACTTCCTGATGATCCGTTAAGGTGAAACTTTAGTAGGAGATTTCCGACTCGCGATTTTATAATTGGCTCCACTCATGTTGATCACTCTTGTAATTGTAGCATTGTAGTGTTCACGGAAGGTTTTAGTTTTCTTTTGACCAACTGACTGCATATCTCTTGATTTTTTAAGGGGTTTGACGGGGTTGGACTTTTCTTTCTTTTTGTCCTATAATATTTTTTCTTTTTCCCCCGGACGGTGATTCGAGATATTTTTATCTCTTGTTCCTGGCGTTTTTTTTTTCGTTTTTTCTGGTACCGTGAATGCTGGTAGATATTAGATTAGTATATATATATATATATATATATATATATATATATCAGTAAGTAGGGTAATTTATTTATTGTAAAGTACATTTCTAATTTCTTTTTTAAAACAAACTTTTCTTGGCTAAAATGTCATTCATATAATTATCGTATTCTGAGTGGTAGAAAACAACATTTCGGTTTTGGAAGAAAAGAGAACAGAAATCCGGAAGCGACTTAAAAGTATAAAATGGGTTAGTTGGTCAGCCAGCTGACAGATTTGAGAAGTGGGCTCAAGTTTGTGTGAGACGGTGAGTCCAGGCGGTGACTCCCCTTAACTGTTACGATCTAGACAGTTCTCATTGTTCTCGCCAGACGCCGACTTTGAAAATCTTTTCTGAGTGACACTATTATTCACTTTCGTTAAAAAGTGTCTTTCAAAAGAAATGTATTGAAGTAGTTTTCTATGCTAGAGATCTCTATTCAACGCAAAATGTCTAAAATATTGGCCACTTTTGTTCGGATTACTTGATCTTTGTTTGATTTGATTCCGCCGGATGTAAGTTTGACTTTTGGAGCTGAAAACTGATAACCTTATGATAATTTCATAATCAAACCTTTGAAGTTGAAAATGAAGCTTCTCGTCCATTTTACATATAGATAATAAGGAGTTGAAATGATTGAAATTGAGAGATCGGAAGTATTCATTGCCATTTCATATATATATATATATATATATATATATATATATATATATATATATATATCATCATCATCATGTCTCGCCGCCAGCGCGGATATCCTTGACCCTCTCTCGCCATTTCTCCCTATCATTCATCGCCTCCGGCAGGTCTTCAGGGTTACATCCTGTGTCCTCACACAGTTGCTGTATGTATGTTCGTGCTGGTCGTCCCACTCTTGCACATCCATATGTGGGGGTCCACAGGAGTACATCGCTTATGAGCTCGTCCTTGCTTCTCCAGCAGTGTCCTGCGTGTCTGGTTCGTCGAACTTGTATAGTTTTCGTGATGGGGGGCAAGTGTCCGTATAGTTGGAGTCTCGTGGGGTGCTGTCGCCAGGACTTGTTTAATACTGCTCTCAACATTCTTGTGTAATTTCCGTCCAGCCTCCTCTCCAGCCGCTTCGTAAGCGTCCATGTGGTGCATCCATATAGCAGTATCGACACAACCGCTGATATATAGTTTGATGCGTCTAAGATAAATGAATTATTTCACACACTAAATAATTCACAAAATAATCTTCTTCATTGTTAATGACCTTAATTCAGCGATAAATTTTAATTACACAGTCGAAACATTATATTGTAAAACTGTCAAATCAAGGTAATCATATCGGGTTGCAAAATTTTTATTACCTTCTCGTAAATGAATTAACTCTCTGAGAATTTTTTTTTATAAAAGTTAATTTTCTTTCCAGCAAAATATAGTAGGATTGTAACATTTATAATGAAGCACCATACGAACAAAGGTGATATTAATGAGCATTATTTATTATCAAAATTTACACTATGAAATATCTCCCCATCAATAACTTTGATTTAAAATTATATTCATTATAGAATAAAAAAATTTTCTCGAATGGTGTACTAATTTTTGGACAGCTACATATTCATGTTTGGTTAAATATTTTTAATTCAGAAGATTTAGGTAATTAATGATCATATGTTTTGATTGTATGATATTCCAAAAAAATGATAGAATACTTGTATATTGAGTTATAAAGAAAATTAACATTTTATAAAATATTCGGTGTTCAAGCAATATTATATCGATATTTATACATATGCATGAGTTGCATTACTATATGTTAAAATTAACTAGCCTTTTATGGTTAAATTGTCTATATATCTCAACAGTATCGTTAAGTTATTAAAAGTCTTTAAATAATCTTTGAGGTGTTACCAGAGATGCTATGAGTTTATATAAATAAAATATAAAATCGAAAATCATACTGGTAGACTTTACATTTTGAGATGACGAAATGTTCTGAAACTTGAGGAAAATAGTTATAAATTATATGAAAATACCTCATTTTAACTTACTACACCTCAACTCCAAAAACAGTCATGTATTTAAGATAAGGCTGTTAAGCCATGTTTCCAGTGCGTTGATTGGTTTGCTAATCGACATTTTCTATAAAAATGCCTAACCTTTTTCAAATCGTGAAAATATATTTTCTTGCTGTTTATAAGTTTTCTTTGATTATCATAAGTGAGACCTATTAGTATGGCCATATTGTTAAAACACTTAGATTGATAACAAGGTTAAAATAGATGGGCCAAGGCAGACTGATTTTCCTTTGCTTAATCAATCGTGATCAAATTTCATCAAAAAACGCAAGGAAGTAATCATCATAGATTTGGACAATCTGTTTAATGAAAAGACTTAGGTGCTTGACTTGTATTTCGGAGATAGTATTTCGATAATGTTTCAAACATTTTATTAATTGATTGATTTTAATGGCATGTCAACTCATCTAGAGTGTTTTAGACATAGTGGTTGGGGAAAGAAGTTCATATTTACATTTTTAGCAGTTATTTTAGAATAGTTGATTTTGTTTTTTTGTACTCGGTCCTATCGAAATCCATTAATTTTTAAACATTTCATTGAATCATAGATGGTAACGTAACTGGAGATTTATTCTGGGACAGAGTAGATCTGCGAGTAATGTCAATGCGGGATTACTTCACATTCCCTAGATCTTCAATACTGGAAGCTCGCCATCACGTATAGATTTGTGTCATACGCAGGACTCTCTTTTTTCAGGATCTTACACTCCTGCGGGGATACAGTCAGCATATTCTCGGCCATAGGTTATCAAAAAGGACCCATCATCATAATTTTGGATAGAGGCATAATTTCATTGGCTATTTTCCATAGATAACTCTCTTGGTTAACTAAAATAATAATTGTCACCGATACCAGTTAGCTAGTGTGCGACGGTGATCCAACAACTGATAACTACAATTCATTGGAAAAAAACGCTCCCAAAATTCAGAGAAAAAGCAAGCACCTATACATTTCGCATAATTTTTCTACCTATTTCTCCATCTTTTTGAAGAGAAGATTATATTTACAAAAGAAACTAAAACTCTCGAAAAGAATCAAGAAAACTCATCATCAGAGACGAACGATATTTGCATGTTCTATTATCTATAACGTTAGCCGAGTGCATGCAAAATGTTAGTGGCTCTCATTGATATTCATTGTCATTGCTGTCGGGACATTAATAAGCTACACCAAAAACATCATTAATAGAAACAAAAAAATAAAGGCAGAATGATGCACCATACGAAGAATATAAATCAAACATTGCAGGTCGAGGTGGAAATAAAAGAGATACAGCGAATAAATATAAGGATCAGTTTTATATTCAATTCTCAGCGTTTGCTTTTGTTTTCTTAAGCAGAGATGTATTTGATGAATATTAATGACAAGACAAATTGATATATCGAGCCTCGGTCAACGTTGCCTTTGACGCATCTTCAATAGACATAAAAAAAAAACGACTGAATCAGCAAACGAAAGCTATAAAAGAGCATATTTACTAATATTCAAAAGTGAAAAAGAAGCTTATTCTCTTGTATTTATACAGTTGTTTAAAAGCAAATGCTATTAGAATGCAATGTTCCAGTGGATGATAATATTTTTCTTCATAGTGTGTTTCAAATCGTGAACGGAATTAAAAGAAGAAGAAATTAATTTTTTCAAAAAACTTATTTAATCCGGTTTTGGTTGAAAGAGAAAAACATAAAAATTTAAACAATACTGTTATATTTGTGTTACATGGTTTCATTTGGGATAATAATAACAAAGAAATAATTAGTTGCAACAAGCTTTTAAATTGAGATGCCCTGTCAGCTTTAAAAATAAGCACTAGAAATTGAGACATTTAGCCAAATTCTAGCAATGATTTGAGCACTATTTGGAAAACCGTATTTGACTCTTACCATAGAATTATCTAAAGATTAAGATAACTTTGAATAAGAAATATGCCTATTTATTTTTATTCCTCTGTATCTGTATGTCTTATCCGCTTTCTTTCAGCATCACGCTCACTATTTTTTCTTTATCCCCCCCTCTGTCTCTTTATCTCTCTTTTACTATATCTCTCTCTCTTTCTCTCTTTATATATACTTTTCTGTGTATCTTTATCTACCTGTAATGATATATCTATCTCTCTCTCTCTAAATCTCTCTCAGGCCCTTCTTTCTCAAACTCTATCTCTCTGTCTGTCTGTGTCTCTCTTTGTCTCTGTCTCTGTCTCTCTCTCTTACTTTAAAATATAGATTTTTGAACAGTAGCTTACAACAAACTCACGGAAAAAAACCGTGTGCAAGCTGTCCAAATTGCTCAAACAGTTAGATATTCCTGCAATATGCATACTAAAGCGGTTTTCGACATCTAGTTATCTTTCAAGTCTGTCTCATTAAATATAAAATCGAGGAATTCTTTGAGAGAATAATTTTGGTCATTTCCTATAATCATAAATTAGATGGTAGAAGATTCCTCAAAAGGCTCGTGCACTTTCTCTCGATTCCTTTGGCATCATCATTAGAGAAGAGTACACTTATCAGGATTATAATATTTAAAAAGCTTGTTGACTCTATGAACAGAATAGAATACAACCGTTGACAACTCTTACCCTTCAGATTTACGATGGAATACGATTTTCAATACATGCATGTGTACATTAAAATATATAATTTAATTATCAAAATTCACTTAGTTTTGATATCAGGTCATAACTTCTTAGTTTTGTTCACACACTATTTATATAGTAATGGTGTGCAATACTAGTTTCCTAAACATTACCGCATAGCAAGGCAACCAGGGTAACATGGTATTATATACGAGGTGAGATCAAAAATTTCTCAACTGAATCTTTAATTTTTAGTATTTTGAAATATAATCGGAGGCATGTGTATGGCATGATGTTCAGATTTTTAAACAGCTGTCTAAGCTAAGTAAAAAGTAAAAGTTGGTGACCGCAATCGAAGACGAACCGAAAGCTGCCTTTTCAATAGCAACTACAGCAGGGTGCAGGGGAGAGAGCAACTGCTTTAACTAGATTGCTCTACTTTACCCTTGATACGTACCTTACAATGTTGAATGTTAAGCAAGGAGGTATCAAGTACTAATTTTTTACTCTATGGTATGACCCGACATCGGATTGAACCCTGGTCTCCCAGACCAGTGGCAAACACTCTACCCACTAGACCAATGGACCGTGGAGAAATCGATACTTTTTAGCAGGATTTTTTGTGCATATATATGGAATATAGCATTGACAAAGTGCAACGTTTTTCAAACTCACTAGTCCAAGTTTTCATAAATTGACAATTGAAAATTAATTTCAAAGGCATGATTTGAAAAAATATCTCTTCATTCATTATTCATTTCTATTTTTGTAAATACAGTTTTATTCTGGATACTTTTTCAACTCATATCGTATGTAGATATAAAATAGGTAAACCTAGAACATTGCATACATACATACATACATATATATATATATATATATATATATATATATATATATATATATATATATATATATTGCAGAAATAGCTATTTAAGTAAGCTAAGATTTATAATTGAATGGCAGTTGGTTATTTTATATTTGTTTCCAAATATGCGTACGGTACAATAAAATATTATGATGAGAGATAAAACTGAGTATTAAAAAAGAAGCTTACCGATTATATATTTGATAAAATATTATGAAGTTCATATTTTTATGTTGAAAAATATTTTCAAATTTGAGTTGTTGGCACTTAAGATATTTTCTGATTCAAACATTTTTAAGAGTTCCTATTGATCAATAATAATACGTAATTATTTACACCTGTTTATAGAACCACATATAAACCTAATAAGTCTTATTTAATTCAACTTGAATACTTTAATTAGCTTTTATAGTAATCAATTTATTTTCTTTTAGAAAATAACCCGTCAATGATTCACTTGTGAAGTTTTCTAAAGAATGTCTTCAGCATTAGATACGCCTTATGCAATTTGATTTTCAAATGATTATATCTCATTATTGGGAACCGCTCCCAACGAGATAAACCATCTCACCAATGGAAGAAATGTCTTTAAATTTAAACTTTCCCTTTAGTCCGAGAAGTATCCTTACCAAATTTGAATGTTCTTCATGAAAAGCCTTACTTTGCTAGAGTGGACACCTACACAGACACTTAGGACATATATAAAATTTGACTGCTTACGCTAAGAATTTAGAAAACCACAAGATATACAAGACCAATCTCCGAACATTATTTATCTATTTGATGATATATGATTCTTATATGGGAATTTGTATTTGGTAGGCTAATGTTTATCCAGACAACTTAGACAAATAATACTTGTACCGAACGGAAATCGCATGCTATCAAACAAGTTAATTAAATGTACTATGTCACTGTCTCCAGTATTGTTTAATTTGAGTTTCATTATTGATTTTTAACAGAAATAGCTATTTACCTTGATTTAACAGTAGAACTATTCTATTCCTGGAATTTTTTCTCATACTTATGATTTAAAAAAAAAACATCTTCGTATAAAACAGTTCTATAAGCACTTTAAACATCCAATGAGGCACTCGAAAGCGAATGATTCTGAACTCGGCTACACTGAAATTATCTCCAGTGACAAACTGCTTATCTTGTTGAACTCGGAGACCGGACCCCACCTACTCGCCAGAGCTCTATCCTGAGACATTATGGATAAGTCCACGAAATACCCATGCAATTTTTAACGGTTATCAATAGGTCTGGGAGTGTTTTATGCCAACAGGTTAAGGAATTGTGAAAATTGTACGTTTATATAAACATTTTTATGGATTTTAAGAGTATTTTCCCATGTTTATTTCATATCATGTATTCCTGTCAAATAAAATTAATTTGTAAACCAATTTGACCAATAGATGGTACCCTAACGAGTACTACCACTTCAAAGTAGAATTGACCTAAGGGTAATGACAGTGAAGTGGTATTCTACACTTTCCAGAGCTCCATAACTGGAGCCTCTCCATCATTGCAATGTCATGCAAAGATTTTTTTATGGAGGTGCGAGATCTTACCACTCGGCATAGGATACAACCAGTGTATTCTAAGCTCAGCCAATAGGGTATTAACAGTGCACGAACCAACAGTGAAGGGTAGAAAATAGCTTGTAGTAACTTGCCCAATAAAAATATCTTATTTCATTTACATTTTATACTGTGAAAATTCTTTTTATGTATCCTATTTGATAGATTCTCGTTTAACACTATGATAACATTAGCATTATCCATATATGGCAAAAATACTTAGTGCCTTCATTCATTTCTAAACAACTTCCCCTGTCAGCTTTGGCTGTAGAATACGCTTACTGCATCTCTGCAGAGTGGTTAGACCCCTCCATGAGTGTCCTGGATATGACACTAAACAATCTGATGGTGAGGTTCCAGTAATGCGGGAGCTTTGGGGAATGCAGAGTACCTCTTTATTGCCATCACTCCCAGGTTAACTTTGCCCCTGAGTTGTTGCACCTGATAGGGTCATATCTATGGGACATTCTCAGACTAAACTAAATCGCTGAATATTGAACTCTTTTGACATTTAAACTGCGTACATATGTATAACTGAATTGTTTAAAATGGAAATGTTTCTGACATAGAAACTGCACTTAAGCTAAACTGAAGTGTTTGAAATAGAATTTTTTGACATTTTTACTGTGTGTTGACAAAAGCTATGCTTATACTAAACAGAATTGTTTGAATCATAATTTTTTGACTAAATGGAATAGCTTGAAATAGAAATGTTTTGATAATTAAACTGCGTACTCGTGCTAAACTGAATTATTTGAAATAGTACTGATTATTTGTATAAAAATGGATTTGGCATTAGGTAACCTTCATAAAGCCCAACCAACCAACCAATCTTATCCTCTGGTGTTGTTTTAGATCAACCTGACATATCTGCTCTTTTCAAATATTGATTGTGAATATAAACGCAAATGAAGAAAAAGCTGGTCTTCACTATCCTATCAATATCTTAACTAGTTCCGAATACGGATCAAAAATTACTATATTCCTTTTACAATACCGTCGTATTTATTCCAGAATTCTTACACAGTTTGATATGCCATAAAACCCAAACAACGAAGCAATAAACAAATTTATACAGCTATATCAGTATTTTGAATTATTCGCTGAAATAGGTAAATACTGGTTTCATTGGATTAAAACACTGCCCAAGAGAACGGAGAAGCACTACATGACATTATGTTTCAATATAATGCTAATTAGACAGCAGAGTGTTGCACGGACAAATTGTTTGAAAGGTTTAAAGCATTAGATCACACCGACTTTCTCAAAGCCTAAAAATCCTACGCTTAACGTCACATCAATTAAAACAGAAATAATTAAAGAATGAACTTCTTTTATAGAATAAGACTTTACCAATGGCTGCCATCCACGCGTGATCCTTCGATTATTCACAGCTAGAACAAACTCATAACACTAAGAAACTGGTATTTGAGAATTGCTTCCTTACTACTACACTTGAATGGTCAATAATCGTAATGTGACGGGGAAATAAACTAAAATCCCTAAACGGGACTTTATTTTCGCACGTGTGAAGACGGGGCAGGTTGGCACTTGATCCCCTACAGAAATAAGTCCTGTTCAGAGTTCTTTTCTCAGGCAGATAAGAACTGGCATATTACGTGAGGGAATAATCTAGGGCCAGACTGGCCACCGCTGGCAAAGGGGTCCAAAATTTCACACTATCACACACCCACCAGGCCGCTAAACTTCTTCCCCTTAGATAATAGAAGAATACG
This sequence comes from Sepioteuthis lessoniana, assembly GCA_963585895.1. Taxonomy (NCBI): domain Eukaryota; kingdom Metazoa; phylum Mollusca; class Cephalopoda; order Myopsida; family Loliginidae; genus Sepioteuthis; species Sepioteuthis lessoniana. Next base: position 34,640,456 of record OY757924.1, read on the forward strand.
GGCCTATAGGTCTTAGTTGTAATAATATTAATATTGCTACAGTCGGCAACTCCGGTTTCCCGTGTGATACTTTAGGAATTAATAGGACAGTTCTAAGCAAGATAATGTAAGGCGAATAGAAGCTGAAAGGAAAGCATGGAACAATAACATAGACCACATGGTAAAATGAAAATACATAGGTTCTTTACTACGGTTATATATATATATATACTTTCAAAATGTCAAAGATATATAATAGGATAGTCCATGAATATAAATGTCTTTTCCTGGCTTTTATCCTTTTTCCAAATTGAGAGAGAGAGTGGTAACAAAATTTGGGTGTAACGGAAAAATGTCCCAAAGTTACTTATCATATTTTTTTGACGGGGTTCCACTGGAGAATTTCTCTTCTTTCACGGGCTAATAGACTTTGTACTGTTTTTAATGCTGGCTTGAGGGATTTTGGAGTCCCTCGTGTCTCAGTCTTTTTGTCTTTAGCCCGGAGTAAAATGGCTATCGTCCGTCTGCCACGAGCGTTACTCAAAAACTACATTTTTTGTATTTACTTCCGTTGAGGGGAAGGGAACCCCACTTCCGTTTGGGGTCCCCCCACCAATCATTTGGCTTCATTTTCTCCTTCCCCTTCCGATGTCCGGCGACCCAAGGTCACTTAGGTGCGAACATCTGTGTGACCCACATTCTCTCATAACGGTCACTTTTTGACTGCTAGATAATGTTAGTTCAACGGGGGGGGGGAGTATCATTCCCACCTCCTCGTCTCCGTGAGCCATCACGTGACAGTAATCTGACTCAAGATTACACCAGTGAGAATTAGTCTCAATACGAGCAATATGTTTCCAGATAACAGACGAATGGAAAGTTATGTTGCAAAGCTCAACAACCTTTTAAGACCGAAGGCCAAAAAGCTGAAAGCAGGAGGAACCGAGGCTGTTATTTTAAAAGAAAAAAAACAGCTTACTATTTCCTGGGTGTGGAGAATAAGATTGGCAAATCACCCAGACGGAAGCAAGCAGTTTGTATAGAAGTCGTGGGTGTGGCAAGAAACTTGGACTTAAAATCTTTTGAACACTGAAGATCAATGCATTTTATCTGCCGTTGTAATGATACTTTTTCACGCCTTTTGATGCGAAGAGAGATGTTTAAACTTTGGTCGAAGGACCGAAATGATGTGCCTCAAGGACCACGTATGGGGCCCAAGCGCTGCGCATTGATTACTCCTATTAAAGTTGAAAGTAGATAAATTAGTTTTTGTGACTACTGTTTTCACATTTAAGTTGAGCTTTGTCCAAATACTCCCTCAACTACGTTCTTTTGTGTCTGTGGCATGGAGTAATAAGACTTTTCAAGAAAAATCGATTAATGCTTTTAAGCATGTCGTTTCCTTTGGCAGCTTAAACCAGAAGCCTACCTCTGTCACTGATTTCATATTTTCATGACACCTGTTTCCTGACCCGAATCTTCATTTCTATGCCATAACTTAAAATGAAGTCACGCTGAAAGCACTGGTTCCGCTTGATCATCGAAGTCCTGTTTAATTCTTAGATCGGTGTCCACTTAAGCAACACCATTTACTGGAAGCAACCTGAGGCCTATGTGTCATATATAAGCAAATTTTACAAAATAATAACTTATTGGATATATGCGTTGTAAGACTGACATGATATATTTTCGCAGTAAAATCTATGTAAAATAATGCAATCGATTTTCATAATAAATCATTTTATTTTCAATATCATGCAATGTTATAATATTTTACATGTTTGTAAAGATTCTATTCGCTTTATAATCGCTACTTGAAATTTCAGTTCTTGGCTTTGCACGTCTCAACTAGAATTTAATCTATCACTAACGCTTAGTGGTTCAATGAGTCATTTAATGATAATAATGTACTGTAAAGATAGCATATAGTTAGTAAGAAAGTTACATTGATTTAAATTATCCTAATTCAACTTAAAAACTCTTCCGGAAATCAACCGATGAAAAATGACATAAAACTGTATATCCGGATTTCTCAACTTCTCACCTGTAATGTTTTTTTTCGCAACCTTTCGAAAGTATAAAATTATAAATTTCTGATACAACCTATTCATTATTGTGGGTATTAAAATGGTTCATAAGATGGTTAGTCATTTTATGGAGCGGATTTTCTAGTAAGTATAAAAAAAAATATCAGAAGATGGTTAATACGATTTTAACCATCTCCTAAATTTTTTTCTATTCAAAATACACACACACTCACACACACACACACACATACACACACACACATATATATATATATATATATATAGATATAGATATATAAAGTTGGTCATGTAGAGGAGAAATTGACACTTACCAAGCACTGTTATCTCTGGGTCTACTTATCAACATTAAGTACTTTATATATATGAATGCAGCATACTATCTGATTATATATATATATATATATATATATATATATATATATATATATGTGTGTGTGTGTGTGTGTGTGTGTGTGTGTGTGATTAAGAATGCTATCACCTAAATAGGAATACCTTAATAATATAATTTCAAACAGTCTCCTCATGGTCACAATCTCAGTAAACGCATTCTTGGAATCTCTCACAAGTGATTAAATAATGTTAATATTTCTATGAGAATACCTTCATAAGAAATGCAAGAACTGATATTACCGATTCCAACTGGAAAAGATTCCAACAATGTGTTATTGTACACTTTAAAATCATTCCATTACTGAACACTATTTATTTGGTATTTTTGAATGTTATATATATATATATATATATATATATATATATTGTGTGTGTGTATGTATGTGTAACAAAATTAAAAAGAATGCACAGAGCAAATATAATGCTATCAATAATATAAAAAGGAAAGAAGAATCTTTCCTGATGATCGCTTCATAGAATCAGCTGTTGTGTGCGATTTATAGCTTTTATTTTATATTTTTTTGTGAATAAGATTTTTTACAAAACTCTGTCTCTCTCTGTCTCTGTCTCTCTGTCTCTCTCTGTCAGTCACTCGCTCTCTCTCTCTCCATATATATACATGTATATATATGCGTACGCTGACAGATGTGTATGTGAATACATATATATATATATATATATATATATATATATGTGTGTGTGTGTGTGTGTGTGTGTGTGTGTGTGTGTGTGTGTGTGTGTGTGTTAGCGTCAAAAATGTTATTTCTAAATCAATTCCATATTTGAATATTTTGGTATTAATTACCGTCTTTTTACGTGTTGCGAATTAGATTCAGTTTAATTTGCATTTTGAGCGAAATAAATCGCCAAAAGTTTGGCAGCCACTAAAAAATTAAGAGAAATGAGAAATTTAAAACATAATTTCCATAGAAAGGTAAATACTTTCAGGCTAGGCTCATTTTTAATTAATCATAATATCATCAACCACGTTGTAAACACGATTACGATTAATCTTCTGTTAAGGGGTATATGGAAGCCAATACGAAAGATTAAGAGATAAAATACCTCCTGAAGACAACAGAATTTTTACTCTTATTCGAACAGATTTTTATAGAATTGTAATCCATGATGTTTCACCACTTCATTGGCAATTCTCTTCTAGGAATCTCTTCTCAAGGACATCTGAAAGTTTTCCGAGTGCTCAAAAATATCATGAACACTAACTTTACTTTATGTTCTAGTGCTTCACGCAAAAAGCTGTTTATTTTCTTCTCGGTTTTCCCTATGAGAGGCGGGACGATCGGCTTTTCATACGGTGTCTCTTTTGTCTGTTTTAATTAAATTTGACCTCGAGAGATCTGACTGGATGTTAAAATTCTAAAGTATACTGCTTTCCTTTTTCTGAAACGTTGCATGAGGAATCATCGGGTCGTTATGGGGAAAGTTTTAGACCTTGGCTTAGAAGTAAGCAAGATTGAATTACGTCGGTTATTGACTTGAAAATCTTTTTTATATCAGTCGATAAAATTGCAGATGTCAGATCCTGGTGGAACAAAAATACCTGGAAATGTTCCTGGTACCTAAAGTAACCAGGACGCAGGTGTTCTCAGAGGAAATGCCACGAAAATTCCGTGTGTGGCATGCAAGAATAAAGCATGTCCTCGTGCGATGTGTAGGCACCAGGCAAGTGTGACCACAAGAATTCGTGCAGGTGGCATACTACAAGGAGGCAAGTCTATGTCCAATGTGTTAGCGGCAGACTTGGAGAGGGTGTAACCAGGAGATTTTGCCTGGGCTTCTGAGATGTTATATAAGCAGGATGATTTCTACCCGACGACAGAAGGAAGTAAAATGAGGTTTACTGAAGATTCATATTTTGGCGCCTCTGTGTGTACAACTCAGCCGCTTTCGACTCTCACTTACTCTACCCAATCGTGCATTTTGAGTAATAAAAGGAAAATTAAAGAGACAAGTTCTAATTCTATACATCGCTGGCGTCGTTTTCTATGTTATGCAACAACAGTTTGACACCTGTTGAGTTTAGGGTTTGATTTCTCTCTTTTAATGGCATATCAACATGTGGAAAGTTTCTTCCAGGCAGCGGTTGTGTCGATACTGCTATATGGATGCACCACATGGACGCTTACGAAGCGGCTGGAGAGGAGGCTGGACGGAAATTACACAAGAATGTTGAGAGCAGTATTAAACAAGTCCTGGCGACAATACCCCACGAGACTCCAACTCTACGGACACTTGCCTCCCATCACGAAAACTATACAAGTTCGACGAACCAGACACGCAGGACACTGCTGGAGAAGCAAGGACGAGCTCATAAGCGATGTACTCCTGTGGACCCCCACACATGGATGTGCAAGAGTGGGACGACCAGCACGAACTTACATACAGCAAATATGTGAGGACACAGGATGTAACCCTGAAGACCTGCCGGAGGCGATGAATGATAGGGAGAAATGGCGAGAGAGGGTCAGGGATATCCGCGCTGGCGGCGCGACATGATGATGATGATACTTGTTGAACAACGGCAGTGGTACTGTTTAAACCATAGCTGGAGGTCTAAGGTGTTTCATTCATTTCTCAAGGGTATTTGCCTGAAAGTGAACATAAAAGCGCGAAAGATGTTCGAATTCACTTACTACAATGATGCAGTTTAACACGTTAACCACTTCGGCATAGGGATTCCCCTCTCTGAGGCCTGTTGGACAAGCTAAGCAAAACATGGAAAATATTAAGGACGGCTCAGTTAGATATGACACTGCAGAGAGACTCGCTATGGTCATAGTCATTACGATCAATGGCACGCAAAATAAGTAGATTACTTAGAAGTCTGGACGACATATATATTTGTTGACGTTTGGCATTAAGCAGGCACGTGAAAGTAATCGAGTAACCTTAAATTAAATCGTTAAAATGCGGAACATCTGGGCAATCCTTAAAAACGAACATACACTGTCCCCAGACAAGCCTTATAACAGACATGTTCAAGAACGCAATAGTTGTTCTTAATTTGGCCAATAATGATAGGAATAATGAAATTGGTAATATAATTTAATAGATTTCTACAGGTGTCTGTGAATCAAGAGGAGATGACGTTATATGACGTCATACTAAATATGACATCAACATGAAGTCAGTGTTTATTTTAGAACTACTGGCCAGAGTAACAGATGCAAAAAAAGAAACGAAAATGAGAAGCATTTGAGGAATGTGCAAAAGTAGAAGCTTTAAGTAATATTTAGTGACGCTCATACATTTATACGATTCCGATACTTTCGTAATGTTGAATAAAATAAGTATTATTAAAAACAGCAAAAATAAGAGTTTTACACGTAAGAAATGCCGTAGAATTTATGTCAGTGCTAAATAAAAGCATAATTGCTATGATATACAAAATGGTATACCAACACTTATCTACAAAGTTAAAGCATCCATTGTTATTATTGGTAGATGATTGTGTGTGCGTACTCAGATCATTTTTAAAGAACTGTATAAATGATACATGTTTGCTTTTGAGTTATACATTCTAGCACAGACACGTATATGTGTGCACGTGAGAGCAGCATGTGTTCATGAAAATGAAATCATTTTACTATTTTATCCTATTTTCGTTATTTCTCTCTCTTCCTAATATATATGTGTGTATGTATATCAGTGAATATGTATATATATATATATATATATATATATATATATATATGTGTGTGTGTGTGTGTGTGTGTGTGTGTGTGTGTGTGTGTGTGTGTGTGTGTGAATGTGGATTTGTGTATGTGTGTATGCGCGTCTGCGTACAAGCAAGTAAAGAATGAATTATGAACATTTTATTAGCATATGATCTGAGTACAGTTAATATACCTCTAATTTCGGAACCTGCTCGAATATTGATCTATGTATAGGGTCATTTAATGCAATCTTGCAATATTTCCATGAAGTAATAGTTGGAATAAACTTAAATACATTAAGAATGCTGCTCTTCTCTTTTCCACGTGGGAGACACTTAGTCTGATGGTCATAACGGCGAGAAACTGACAATCATCCAACGCTGTAGACTCTTGGTCAACGCTTTCTTAACTTATATCTACATTCACAATAGCCCTATCGAGAACTAGTTTACATTATAAAGTTATACCTTTCAGGCAGCGAGCCTGAAACCTATGGACACCCAAACTGCTGGACATAGAAAGCTACAATTTGTTACGAAATACCAATGTTCAATCTATGTTATTTTAATCGTATAATGCAATGATAGCGAAGTCATAATCAACCGAATTAAATTAGTCCGCCATTCAAATCATTCCAAGTTCTTTTTTTCTTTGACGGACATTCATTTCCTCTTCCAACAAATTACCATAATTTTATTGCTGAAGCCAAAAGCAACAAAGAAGATATTTTGGGTTTGTAATTAATTAAGATATTTAATAAAACATTCTTAAATTAAACTTAATTTTTCTGATTTTTCAAGTTTAATAATACAGTTCTGTTTAATTATCAAAACATTTGTTTTCATTTTACTAAAAAAAATGTTTATATATATATAGACATTCTTTTCGCTACTACAATATAAATAAGCATCGTAAAAAAATCTCAAAATTATTATTTCTCATCTTTATTCATTTTACAAACATGGTATCTGAAACATTATTAAAGCCTTTTTTTTTCAATTTCAATAATAAAATGTAAAGAAAAAAAGATGAATAAATTACAAATGTTTAAGGAATTTGTTGATTTTCTTTGTTTATTCATTTGCTATATACGGACAAAAAAGAAGTCTTAATTTTTAATTATACACATTTTTCGGTAAAGTAAAGCTCCTTTATTTTTCTTCCTTACTTTCAAAAACAAATTTAAACTTTGTTATCCATTTAAACATTTTTAAGCGATAAATACTTTATATAAAAATGAAAAATTATTGAAATAAGATGGAAAAAATTGGTACGTAACGATGCTATTAAAAATATTAAAAATTTAAGAAGCTAAAAAATATCGAAAATAAAAAAAATGTAGTCGTTTTACTCCTTTTTTAAAGTAATTCTAGACTGAGAAAATTGAACCGATATCGATAAAAAGAGGTCGTTATACATTGAATTTTTATTCATTTGAACAATTTTGGGCGTGAAATACTTTTATAAAGATGAAAAATTATTGAATCACACTGAAAAGAATTAAAATTTAAAACGAAAAACAAACTGGTGCATATGTTGGGCGACGCCAGATATTCCTTAGACTAATTTATGAATATAGCAAACTAAAACACACGCACACGCACACACACACACATACACACACACACACACACACACACACACACACACACACACATATATATATATATATATATATATATATATATATATATATATATATATATAATTCATTAATATGGCGTAAATAAAAGAGTATGATCAACAGAATTCACCGCTTTACACTGAAGAATAAAAGACCATCTGAAAAGCTGTTTTTATTTCTTATATTTCACTAAAATCGACATTGATTAAAACGATAGTTTCACACGGGATGGATTCTTCAGGCAATGACACCGGATGTGATGATGAAGGTATCTTCGCTCAGGGTGCGGTCTTCTGTGCCATATACCGGAATTTGTAAATTGGGTGTAAGAAAAACATTCTGATACGATAAATAAAACATACCCTGCGATGCATACATATGAACTCACATACAATTTCATTCGAGGCAAATGAAACCAGATGAATGCACCGGAATAATAATCGTTCCATATTTATTTGAAACAGAACGAGTCCTCGAGGAACATAAAAAATATATAGAACAATGAATAATCTGTGATTGATAAACGAGAAATTTGACGATTTTTCTTTTCCTTTTTATGTCTTCTATATTTACAACGAGTTGCTTAATCGTTTGGACGAGTTCCAATCAGATCTTCCATGAAAAGGTTTCTTTTCTGACTTATTTTTTATGAGCAAATAACCTACAGACTTATTGCAATGTCTGTCTATGCATCAACCTATGTTACGCCATTCTTGACTCACTTTCTGCCATCACTTGGTAATTTCTTTTTTTCAATCTATCGAGCTTTCACAGTCTCTTCATTGCTTTTTCAGTTTTTTCGTATATTTGTCTCTCAAGTTTAAAAGAACTTTATAAATGCCTAATTACAGAATAATTCTACATGGGGACGTAATGAAAATTACTTCTATATCCTTAGCTCGGCTTAGGATAACACAAAAAGATTTTAGTAGCCATCCAGTGAACATCAAACTCCGCAAAGTAACTATGGTGGCCATCTCATATGATTATTGATGTAATTATTGCAAGATGGTTACTTGTAAGATAAAGATGACTTTTTGAATTCATTTAAAGCATCCCTCTGAAAATGATTGGATATATAGAAATATCCATGAGATCTGCTTACAATTTAAACAGCGATGATAATTAGCGAAATGTGTAATGCCTTCCGAGGCAAGTTATTTTCAGGAACATGTACTTTATGATTATAATCATTTGTAAACAATTATAGTATCAAATGACAATTATTAATACTAATAATTTATACCCTATTACATAGCCGTAAATAACTATCCCTATTTAATAATAATTTGTTTCCAAAGTTATTTTAATTCAATACTAATAATTTTCAAACATATTAATTAGACCCAAAAATGGAATCCTAATTGATGGACTTGAAAATAATGGTAAAGAAAGTTTATTCCACAACTCAAGAGTCCTATAACCGATCAGTTTAATATCTCGTACGGAAACTCTTTAGTGTGTTGAAATGGGTTCCTGATCTTCTTGCACGAAATACGTCCGGTTGTCATTTAATAAGTTTAGCGATTTTTAAAAGTGATATATGCAGTAAATTAACATAATCCATTCTAATCAGAACTTGGTTGAATCTCACTTTAGAGTTGAGGGAGTCCTTGCTTGTGGTGTAGTGGATAAAGTGCTGGACTACGGTATCATAGTAAACGTGTTCAAACTCCATTTGTGCTAATACGTTCACTTTAGAACAAATGCCTTTGCGAAAGGTATTAACATCCTGGCACCAACCACCTGTGAGTGAATAATACCACTACTATTCTTCTACAAGGAGGACTTTGGTATTAAATAACCCACAACTGTTGATATGCCACTTAGCAAAGAAACTAAACCTTTGGTTCAGATCCAAAGTCGACCTTTACAACCTGTTAATTTATTGTAATATTGTTAGCAAGTCAAAAAGAGAAGAGGTAACAGAGAGCGATTAGATATGTTATTAAAACAAAAGGAACCAACCATAAGAAACGAATTGTCAAAATTAAAACTTTATCGGTTGACTAAATGCGATAAACAATGCCTTATCTTGCACCCAAGGATGATAACAAATTAACGACTGGTGTCGAAATCACGTGGCACTATCAGTCATATAAGTGGTCGAGAGAGTTGGTCAAGCGTTCCACTCATACAGTTCGGAGTGTTTCTTTCTATTCTGAGATCCCGATAAAAGAAACTGTTTGTTTTCGATTTGGTCCCAGGGTGGCTGGGGACAGGAGCGTGAGCCCTAGTATAGACTAGGTTGACTAGTAGAGGATATACCATTCAAAAATCCAAGAAATATTGTTTCCTATTAGAACAAAGAAAGAACCGGGAATCTAACCTTGACATCGCGTCTTTTATCCGTTTCTACAAATTTCTGCAGCATCGGTAACTGAACAAGGAGAAATATACACAATAGACGGTCCTGTATTTGAAGCTGGTCGGGTTTCCTGATTTACCCCGCCCACTAGACAATCAGTTCATCACCATTATCGACAAAAGAATCGTCGGTGACAATGCCATATAATACAAGTATCAGTCTAGTAGGCTTTTTACTTCCATAATATATTTGAATCACGAATAATTTAAAACAAGCGTTCAAACATGCGCATTAACAAAACAATCCGATGTAATTTCGGTCTATTTATGTCTTCTTTAAGCCAAGCCATTTTCAAGCATCAGCTTGTCTTAAATAAGGGTTTACGAAACCGATCTGGGGAAAGTGTTTGAGTATTTAATGGCATTAACGACTTTGTTTTCTTTATGTAAGAGAGGTTGACGTTTCTTGGTTCTATATACCAAATTCCACTGTTTGCTTCATCTTAAAGTGGATGAACTTAGAGGTCCGGATTCCTTAGAGAACAATTACTCCACAAAAATGAAATAATCTTCATACAATTCACTGTTGTTGCAACCGTGACAAAATTCCTTTCTGGAAGAAATATCAATGTCTGATTTAAAATCTTTAGTATTCAGGGAAATTGACTGCTAATCTTTTACTAGACTTTGTGATATCATCATGATATCTGTCTCGAAATCCATTTAGTACCTGTCAAATCCTACTTTCTATTTGTTTATGAAACAACGCAGACGTTTTGCCTTTATCAGTATCAATATCAATAAAATCTTGTTTCCTTTAGGTCGGCGACGGCAACAACTCCTCTTAGGGTCACCATGACAACGATTTTTATCATTTCTATTTAGGATCGCAATCGATACCATCATTAGCCTCTAATCATGATATGGTATACACATATCAATCAAAGAAAGCGGTAAATTGGATCAAGTAACGGAACTATTTTATTGATTTTGTTACACCTAAGCCTTTTAGACAAATTGAGGTTCTGTCCTAATAGCTTTAAAGAATACTCAATTTCTAATTTATCCACATTGAAAAATAAGCCAACCCCTAACAAGTTGTCCATCGATAAACTCTTCACTACGATCCAGAAGTGAAACTTCCTTTGTGTTTTTTATTCAGGTGTAAGATTTTAGTATTCAAATTAGAAAAATGTCGGTTTAAAACTTATTTATATTCACTTACCAAATTAAACATTATTAAATGATATTTTTTTAATATACTTGATTGATTAATTGATTTTAACGGCATCTCAACTGACCTAGGGTTATTTAAGCTAAGAGATTAGAGAATAGTGTTCATATTTACATTTCTTGCGCATTTATTTCAAAGTTTTTCATCACATTGGCCTATCAAATTCGATTAATTTTAAATGGATCAATTTAAATAATACATGGAAATACCTTGTGGAACAGTGGCTATCATAATTTACAACAACATCGTACGTACTAGTTGACTCATAGATGGGATATTAAAATGTACTACCACTTCGGATCGGGGTAGAACTGGAAATAATGACAGTGAAGGGATACTCTACTTTCAAGAGCTTCAGAACTGGAGCCTCACCATCAAATACAATTTTGTGTCATACAGGACTCAACTTTTTAGGAGTTCTTACCCGTCAGCTGGGAATAATGTCGGAGTATTCTAAACCCCATTGACAGCGCAAATAAAATTTTATTTCCCTTTTATTTCCAGATTAAGTAACAGCGACAAACATAAACTAATCAATTGGACTTAAAGTATTTATCTTCCTGAAAAGATCAATGTATGGACGTTACTAGAACACAGAAAAATGTTACATAGTATCTTGTTTTGGTTATGAAGGAGCATCAAAATACTTTAATTTAACAAATAAACTCATTAGCAATCCAACTTGTAACTTATTAATATGGGGTCTGCGTCAGTGTTCACACTTAACATATTTTTACATATGACTATTGAACGGCCATTAAAAAGTATTTTCATTCTTACATCTCTTTATTAGATTGCTTTTATTTATGAAATGCATTAGAATGTCATTCGTCGTTGAGCTTTAATGTCTGCTCTGTGTAAATATGTATAAATCTATACCGCCTATATTTAAACCGACGTTCTAATAATGCTCACTTTATTGAATATTCATATAAAAAGACGAAATTGATTCTATCTTCAACCTTATTTATACGAAACTAAGTTGCGTTGACTCGAGTAGAATGATATCTCAATCTTTACTTGACAATGAGAGTGACTCAAAGGTTGCCACTTGATCCTGATTGTGAAAAAGAAGGCAAATACGTCGGTTACTAAAAAACACCTGTTTATTTTAATGTGTTATAGACCGATCCCCAAAGGAAGCCGCGGTGTGATATTTCCCTGTCAAAGGATTTGAAAAAAAAAACAAAACAACTACTTACGTTGATAAACATTTCCATCACCAAAGATAGGAGTGAAGGTTTGCATAAGAACCGACTGTTCAAATTTTCACTTCGAAAACCCATTTTGAACAACCCAAAATTCTTATCTCTGGAATTATATGTAGTTGTCTCTCGCCAATAATCGAGCACCCACTCAGTTTGCATACTTCTCAGATTTTATCGTCGACAGTCATGTCCGGTGACGTGAAATTTACGCCTCTGCTATTCAGAGTGCCGAGAATGGTGTGAGTCATTACGTAACATTTCTATTTTAATCTATAGAGTATTCTACGTGTATATATATATATATATATATATATATATATATATATATATATATATATATATATATATATATATATATATATCTTTTCCTTTTTTTATTTTTCGTGTATATTTCTCATATATAGATATGAAAGCGCAGATTCTCAGTCAATAGCGACGAGGGACTATCATTTTCCTCATCAGACGCTATTCAAACATATTCACGTGCTTTATCACGAACATTGGACACTATATATATATATATATATATATATATATATATATATATATATATATATTAGGGCATGTACAAGTAAAAAACATGCAAAATAGACATACATGATTGCTAGGCTAAACCGCATGCAGTCTACATCTCAATCGCCTCTTGAATCTTAGATCAATCTCTAGCTGAATGCTCCACCGATCGATCTATTTTGATAACAAAATCAGAGGGTTAAAAAAGATCAAAAGCATGTTTCATTATTTAATCCCTCGAATAACAATAGCCATTTCTAAGCATATCGACTTTTTTCGTTTGCTTGCATTTTTTTATGTCTTGTTTTTTTTTTTCTTCATGTTTTTTGTATCATTGCCTTTTTAGCAGTTAAATCGTTCGTTGTGAGGGCCTGTTTGTTTCGCATGAATGTCAAAAGGAAAAATACTTCCATCAATTCGGATCCTTTGTAAGCAACTTTCTTTCTGATAATGGTAAATGTCCTTTGCCCACGCATTCGTTTTAGTGACACAGCCTGTTTGACATTGATTGGATCAACACACATGACTGACTTCTTTTGAAATCTATAATACCTAAAACAGCTGCAGTGGAGAATATTAGGTTGGTCTTTGGGGGTCTGCATTTTAAATTCTGTAAATGTATTATCAAGAATTTATATCGATTAAAAATCTCAGCTGACTAAAACTTTGCAACAGGAAAATCTTAAAATCCACTGGGCCATTAACATAAAAAAGTAGCAGTTTATGAAACCTTAATTATAAAGAAATATTGAAAATTGGTAAAATTTTCATCAATTCAAATCATTACTCAGAGTGACACAACTGATCCTGGCGCTAAAGAGGCAAAATAAAATTATAACTTTGGTGTTTTAGCACCGATTATTTTTCGTTCGGTTACATATTAGAAATTTTTAAGACTTTGTAAACACTTTCCGCGGGAATTATTGCTGTTTCGACACTTGCCTGTTAGCTCAAGTGATTTTCTAAACAAATTATATAATAACATTCGTGTGATTCATTCAATAATATATATTTAGGGGATCTCAACAGGTACTGAGCAGTTTTATGCCAAAGGCTAAGGAATTGTATTCATTAAACTTTCATCTTCATATTTTTTGTGCTGTTGATTCTTAAAAGTTTTTTAGCTCACGGCTAAATATCAAGCACTCCTATCAAATAAAAATAATTAGCTCACCGTTGTATGATTCTACTGTTAGTTGGGTTTAATGGCATTTTAACTTTTTAGGTTATTTAAAGCCTGATTATATATATATATATATATATATATATGTGTGTGTGTGTGTGTGTGTGTGTGTGTGTGTGTGTGTGTGTGTGTGTGTGTGTGTGTGTGTGTGTGTGTGTGTGCGATTTGTAAACGAGTTGATTGAAGGCAGTATTTTTAACAAGCCAGAGCTCACTTGCTTGCAAACAGTTAAGTGGATTCAAGTACTGGTATCTAACACTAACAATTAAATAAGTCATTCGTTTGCACACTGACTATGGTTAAACAGTTCTATTAGATTCATAAATGTCAGCCTAACAGATACTAACACTCTTGATCCGAGTGAACATGGTTGTGATGACAATGAAGGGATAATCCAAACTCCCAAAATCTACTGTATTGAATCCTCACTATTTGATGGTTTAAAATAATTTCAAGGACAGTCGTTGGCGGGGTTTTTATCTCTCTGCAGGGATGCAGTCGACGAATTTTACAGCAGCAACCGACAGTATAATTTTATTTATTGTTATCTAATACTAATATTTTATACACAATTATATGGTTTCAACTAACTCATTACTCTAAACACTTCTTTTTTGGGGGGAGGGTAACATGGAATACTCAGTGTATATCTGAATATAAGGAAAAAAACTGACCATGAAAAACTGATACCTTTTTTTAATGTATTTCTTATAACAGGTATTAGTATTCTTCATTCCTATTGAGCAAACTAAAAATTGAGGATAATAAGAGGCCAAAATTCTAACGGCTCTGATAAAATCTTAGCGTCACGCTAAGATTTATCATGCAATTGAAATGAGTCACTCATTTCCATTGCATATAGACAGACACTCACGCGCTACACAGACATACACACATACATAGCATAGTTTAAATGTGCAGTTCTTGTATCACTTAAAAATAGTTTTTTACACATCAAGAGGTACTTCTTCCTCAGAAATAACTAGAATCTATGTGCTTCATGGAAGATGATCTAGTGAAAAAAACATATAATCTGTCTCTCAGTCTCACACACACACACACACACACAAACACACACACACACACACACATATATATATATATGTGTGTATATATATATATATATATATATATATATATATATATATATATATATATATATATACATATATATATATTGTAAGATGGAACACAAAAACCCATGGAAATTAATCCTGACAACTTAATTATACTAACCGTTACATTCACTATCTTTTTCGTAGTCTTCTAATATATATATATATATATATATATATATATATATATATATATATACATGTATGTATGTATATATATATATATATATATATATATATATATATATATATATATATATATATATATATATATATATATATAAGTAAATTTGGCGAACGTAGTAAACGGTGACCCGAAGGCTACCTTTTCAATAGCTTATTCACCAAGATGTAGAGGAGGGCGCTACTCCTTTACCTGGATTGCTCCACTTTACTCTTAATACGTACTTTATAATGCTGAGAGTAAAGAAAGGAAGTATCAAATAATATTTTTGTGTATTTGGTATGATTCGAGCTGGGATTTAACCCTTACCTTCTGGGCTGTTGTGAACACTATCCAAGAATGTGTAGATACGAAAATCCGTCATTCAATTAGTTTGTGTGTGCTGTTAAAATTATACGAAATGGCAACAGGCCTATTGCCAATTTCTGAAACTTCCTAAAAAAGACGTTAAACATCAGAAACATGTGAATAAGTAAAGAAATACATAACCTGAAACCAAATTCACTTGCAGACCAATTGATTTTAAAGTGTGTATACACACACACACACATACACACACATATACATACATATATATATATATATATATATATATATATATATATATATATATATATGTGTGTGTGTGTATACATACATACAGTCATCCACAGACAAGACTTATTTCGTTATATATATATATATATATATATATATGTATATATATATATATATATATATATATATATATATATATATATATATATATATATATATATATATATATATATATAGTATTATTCGGTTCAATTAAACCAGAGTTGGGAGTAATTCCTTCAGGACAAGAAAATCATTCAAAAGCTGAACATTTAAATTTTCCTGGTAGAGAGCTCAATGTAACTAATATAATATTTAAAGAAAGTATATATATATATATATATATATATATATATATATATATATATATATATATATATATATATATATAAAGTATGAAACTGCATATGACTGAATGGAACAAAAGACTATTCGGAAAATGAAACCGACATGTTTCGCTAGTGGTTAAGTATCATTAGAATACAAATGTATTCATAACCAAAAATGAATTTTACCCCGAAAGTGAGGAACTGAGATGATTCTTGTGGAATGTATGTACACGCAATTTTTTTTATGGTATACCATTGGCAAAGACTTATAAAAACAACACTAAATTAAAGTGATCCATATAGTCATATAGCAAAATGAATTTAGCGGACATACGCAATACAAAACTTAGCATTTTTATGTCCCTTTCAATGCCAAATTGTTATTAAACTCATTTGCATTTTACTGATGCTAGATAATAAGTGACATATGTATATCTCCTTGTCAAAACTGTCGACTGTTTTATATACTAGAAGTGTGTGTGTGTGTGTGTGTGTGTGTGTGTGTGTGTGTGTGTGTGTGTGTGTGTGTGTGTGTGTGTGTGTGTGTTGTGCATTTGTATAGAAAATATTTCTATGAAAAAACAGCGTTATCACTCTTAATAGCAGGAACTATAATTAATCTGAAGCTTGTGTTAAACAATACTTAGTAAAAAGTGAAAAACTATTCAACTTCAGTAGTACTCGGCGCCGGCCCACAAGTCCAAAGAGACCCAGGCTTGGCTTCAGAAGGAGTGCTACGAGTTCGTACCCTTCTCTCACTGGCCCCCTCCTCCTCCGACCTGAACCCGCTGGACTACTTCGTTTGGTCATACGTCGAAAACATCAACAATATGACCTCCCTCAACACCAAAGCCAGCCTGATCGCCGCCATCCGCTGAGCTCCCGCCGGCGCTTGTGGAAAAGGCATGCTCCAAATTCCGGACCCGTATCGAGGCGGAGATTTAGGCTGAATAGATGTCAGCTCTACAACATAATCAAGTTACCTGAATTGATTTTTTCAATAAAAGATTTAAAATAAAGCTGTAGTGTTGTTTTGTTTAGGACGACAATTTTATCGTTCCACCCCGTATGAATCGATCAAGACTATTGTTATTCGATTGGAATTTATGATGATGAATCGGTCAGCCTTAAAACTATTGAATTTTAAAGTTTTAAAAATTATTGTTCAGCGTTTCTTATCTTAAATGTCAACGATCATCTGCCAAGAAACCTAAGTTGCACTGCCGAAGTTGCACTGTGTCTCCTCGTGGTGTTTAACTCGGGGATTACTATCTATAAAGTCTCCCGAGCGATCGTTGCTATCATGATGACCAATCGTCTTAATGATTCAAAGAAAATAAACACAGCATAACTCATCACAAATCAGGGATTTTCCGTTGATTTATTTTCTTTCAATGATTACTTGTGCAAAGGAAATATGTGTCGCTCATTAACTTTTCGAGGAGATATCTGCAAGTCATGGAAAAGATGGTGCAGGGCAACGGACTCCTGATCGTTGGGTTTCGTTCTTTCGTAGATTTTATTGCAGCTTCTCTAGCTTGACGATATCCCATTCCAGTACCGCTCACTTCAAATAATGAGTTTCTTTTATAAACATCTTGAGCACAACTGGTCCCTACTACCGTGCTTATAGGCTACACTCAAATAAAGAGAAATAGCGTATTATAAACCCCACCAAAGACTTTAAACATTATTTGTGTAAGAAGATATAAAATGCTGACTTAAAAAAAATAGTTCTCAAAGCCATAAAAAAACAAAATTACCTTATTTAACACCTAGTGGAAGTGTGATTGTTTCCAATACTTGCGTTCCTCGTTTTTTTTTAAATATTTCTTCAACTACCATCAAAATTATCGCTTTATTTTCAATTCGTGTGTGGGAAACGTCACCATCGAAACTATAATTTGTGTCCATACTTATGTTAAATTGTTTTTATCCTTAGATTTCCTCAATAAATCAATTATCCAATTGTATTTATCAGTGACTCAAAATCACGAATATTCAGCAATCATTGAATTTTGATAATGTTGACAGATTGTTCAAAGGCGTTTTTACTGAGCATTTGCGAAAATATCCGGTCATAAACTGTGTTGCTTTGTTATCGTGTTTTTTCCTTCCATAAAGTTAAAAACTCGAGTCTACCTGTGCATGAAGCGTATAATAAATTCATGATTTTTTTTTCTTTTGGCAAAAGAGCAAATGTCAAAATATACTTAGCATCGACTTTTCTTCCGCGTCTATTTAACTCATATCGTATATATTCGTGTAAATTTCACCTTTTAAAGACCTGATTTTAAGGCTAAAATTGTATTGATCTATATATGCGTGACCATCTTATCACTAAGTAAGATATGATTTTTTATTTTTTATTTTACTACATTGTATCAGCAACAATAAAAGATCCCTGACTTGACATCGTGCCGAATACTTGATAATGGAATTTCTTTTTTGGCCAAATAATTCTAAATGCTTTACTATTAACTCTTTACTGCGAACACAATTGAAGCTTTTCCAATTGTTTCCTAACCAGAATTTGAAATCGTTTTACTGAATCCATTCTCCGAATTGTTAATCTTCAGGTCAGACTACCCCCCCCCAATCAACCATAACATTTTATAATAGATAATGTTTTCAAAATCTCTTTTCACAATGTTAGAAGAATTACTGCTACTAAAATTGCCTGCATTTAAAATTTGGAATTTAAGTGAGCATTTTGTTATATACAGATTTAGATATACCTGTGAGGACTAGGAGCAAGCTCTGTCTTTAAAAAATTACTTCCTTAGTAGACAAGAACATAGGATTAGTGAACGCTTGTAATATTAAATAAAGGACAAACGACGATATGAGAGGAAATAGAGATATATTCTCAGGAAAAAGTATATACAATAGAGAGACTATTAGTAGACAAGAACATAGGATTAGTGAACACAGAATAAAGATATAGTCCAACGATAGTATTGGTCCATTTCGTAATCATAAATCAAGGACCAACTTATACATTATTCTTATAAATGGTATTTCGAATTTCTCTGTGTTTCTGTCTGTCTATTCAACTATATGCCTTGTATTCCGACCTTCCTTTAATACGATCAACATTTGATCGGAACATTTCATTCGCATTTATATTTACTGTTTATCATTTTGTCATTGAATGTTATTTGAAAAACATGCTAAATGTAAAATAAGCAGATTATATCTGTTTTATCGAATATTCTCTGTGTAATCTAACTCTGTGATTCTCTTGAACTATAGAATTCGATTATTCAATAAATAGGTTAATCACTCCTGGCTATGAAATTATGAAGATCTAATGAGAGGACTTTAATCTACAAATAGAATTATTATTTAGGAGGAAAATATTGCATAAGGACTGCCATCAGCCAGAAAAGATTAAAGCGAATGTAATTGTAAAAGGGAAAATAATAAATTAGGAACAAATAAAATAATTCATAGGAGAAATTGATTTGAGTATGTTTAAGTGGACTCAGATCAATAACATGTCAAAACAATTGGTTTTTAACATATTAAGGTAGTTTGAATGAGCCATATCTACAGCTGGCCGAGGTATATCTATTATCTGCATAAACGGATCCCATATTTTGAAACAGAACCCAAGAGTTATTTATAAAAAAATTCTTGAATCACTGGTAATAAAAACTATGATAGCCAAATTTGTCCTCCAGGAAATATAGATAAGATGTATTAGAACAGCAGAGTAAAGCGTATTTTTATTAATTTTCACGCCTAAAATGATTTTTTTAACATATGCAACTTCCTAAAAACAAATGAATACATTAAATATTAAAAAGTAACGTATATATTATTTCTGTAAATTTCAGATATAAGTCATGGATGTATTGTTGCCACAAACTTTGTGGTTTTTGAGGTGTCATATAGAATAACTCCCGTTTCCAGCATTTTTCAGGTTAACAGCGATAATTTGACGGTGTTTATATTCTTTCAAAGTAATGTTTATCGTCGTAGAAAATGGGCACGGCAATCTGAGTTCAAATCCTGGATACGTCTGCATTTTATATAGGGCCAATACATTTGGGAAAGGTATTCATTTAGCTATATCCGTCCAGCTACGGGTAAATAATTGAGAAGGTTCGGCTCTTTAACCTTTTATGGTAACCAGACTACAAGAAGTAAAACTTTGTAAACCTGAAAAATCCCGCGTTAGAAATTGGCATTGAGTCACATCATCCTTGTGCAGAGGGTTTGATAAATACACATTCTCTCCAAGTAACACATAACATGATTTACGTGGTACATTCAATAAGTTTGTAGACCTTTTTGTACAGGCATTTAAGATTATCATAGACTCTTGAAAATTGAAAATTGAAAATAACGCCAAATAATATTTTCTGAATTGCTTTACGTAAATATATACACTAACTATTGGTTTATAGCAAAGACATATTAATCTTGCAAAATTATTTGTTTTGACACAATTGCCTCAGGTTTGAAGGAAGGTACGAGGTTCATACGATAAGTTTCCAGACTTTTTTCGTATGGGCATTTTAAATTGTCGTAGACTCTTGAAAATTCAGGGTTTTTTTTTTGCTATACATCTTATGAGATGACTGACCAATTTTTGTGATTTCACGTTCAAATGAACAGCTTCAGCACGAATTGGAATACACCTTATTAAGGCCTGATTGTCACAACTGGTGAATTTCAAAACTGCGATCAGGACGTGAGGACAACTTAGAAGAACGATATACAATAAAATTCTGTTTTAAACTTGGAAAAAAATGGCGCAGAAACGTATGGGATGCTTCAGACTGCTTTTCGACCATGTTGCATGAATCGAGAATCATTTTTGAGTGGCATAAGAGATTCAAGGAAGGCAAGGAGTCTGTGAGGGATGATGAGAGGCATGGAAGGAGTAAGGAAGTCAATACACCAGAGTTAATGTACCAAAGGGTTAGGGTTATGGTTAGGTTGAGGTTTTAAGGGAGTTCAGGAAGAGATTACGTAGGAAGAGGCCAGCAGTTTTCAAATCGGGTCAGTGACATTTCCACCAGGACAATACACCAGTCCACAACTCCATCCTTGTCACAGACTATTTGACCAAGAGGGGCATCAAGACAGTTCTTCACCAGACCTTGCTCTCTATGACTTTTGGTTATTCCTTGAGCTCACAGGATGTCGTTATGAGACAATTGAGGATATGAAAGAGGCTTTGACGAAGGTCATTGACACGCTCACACAATAGGACTTCCATGGGGCCTTGCAGAAGTTTTTGGAACGGTACAAAAAGTGCATTGCAGCCGGAGGAGATTACTTCGACGGGGGACTAGAGTTTCATGTGTGTACTATCAATAAAAGTGCCTATACGAAAAAAGTCTGGAAATTTATTTAATGATCCTCGTATAACGTTACAAGTTACCTGCAACAACATAAAATCTCTTTGCTGACTCAATTTATCGAAGCGTTTTATAATAAATATTTACATCAAATTCCTGATCACAATTATTTCTCGTTTCTATAATTCCTTAATTTTTAACCTATGAGAAAAAGTTTCGGCAAGACTTTGACAAGAAAGATAAGTATAGATGTTTATAAATAAATTATAATGATATTGACAGCTAGTTCTTGGTGACAACTGAGACAAGTATAAGAAAGCAGAAGGAAAATGTTGAAAACGATATCGGCACGACAAGACGTGAGAAGACTTCTAATTCCATTATTCAGTGTGTGTGTGTGCGTGTGTGTGTGGATGCGTTAGATCATAAAACGATAGACATTCAGAGAGTTGTTCAGAATATTAACAGTAAATGCCGGTATTTCAGACTCGCAGCATCTGTCCCACGGTGCAATAGAGTTGCTCATTCCAAATCTCGACTGGTCGCCGGTATGCTTGACCTCGGCGATCGATACTAATATCTCAATTGAATATGTATCGAATTCGTCTGACCTGTCTCTGCTGTTGAACTGATTACAGTCGGTGGCATTCCCCAAATGCCACTGATATCATTAACCTCTCTGCTGCCCTTCTCTGTTTTATTTGGAATTTCTTTATTTATTATCTTGTTCATTTTTTAATTCTTGCCTACCGGCGTATCTATCAATCTATCTATTCATTTGAATTTAGTTTCCTTTCTTTATTTTTGATTAGTTTCTCTTTTCGTTACATTTTCGTCTTAAGCTTCTTTACTGGATGACGCAAACTTTTACAATGAATTTCATTCCGAAATGTTTTCTTTCTTCTGATATATATATGTATATATATATATATATATATATATATATATATATATATATATATATATATATATTGCTTCAGGATGGCCTAGTGTTTTATATATATATATATATATATATATTGCTTCAGGATGGCCTAGTGTTTTTTCTGATATATATATATATATATATATATATATATTGCTTCAGGATGGCCTAGTGTTTTATACATATATATATATATATATATATATATATATATATATATATATATATATATTGCTTCAGGATGGCCTAGTGTTTTATATATATATATATATATATATATATATATATATATATATATATGTGTGTGAAAGTTGTTCTGTTTTTGACACCTTGCTATACCTGGTAGAGATGCTCCAGTTTTGGAACTCTGGAGAGTGGGGAACACCTCTTAGATGGCATTAATCTAAGGTGCACTCAGATCTGGAGTGGGAGTTAGTTCTTGGATCTTTATACCATATAAAAGTAAATTATATGTATTAGGAATAGTTACTTGAAGTTGTAGTTATTAACTAAGCATTATAATTAATTACTTGAAAGCCCAAACGAAGGAGTTTTATTAAATAAAAATAGTTACTTGAAATCATATAATTGTGTATGAATTAATATTAGATAAGAATAATGAGAACCATACAACTTTTTATCTCTTCTGCAAATTCGTCTTTTATCGCTCACTATCATCTGAATTTAGTTTGACTTGTTATTTTTGTTATTAGTTACTCTTTTTTTGTTGACGTAACTTTTTCATATTTCGGTTCTCTGCTACTTCATGCAAACATAATCGATCTCTTTGATTTCTAAGTCTTCTCTTTTCCTATAGCACCTCTTTCTCTCGATAAACATGGTAAACTGTGTTTTGCTTTTGTTTATTTTCTGTCTATTTGTTTATTTCACAGTCCGTATTTTTTCTCACGCTAAAGCAATTTTTTTTTAATTAAATTAGCTATTATTCGAACTTTCATCCTGAAGATAATTAGGCAACTGACATACAAAAGATGCCAGTGTCCTGCTTCTTGATCTGCTCGGCAAAATTTACTTTGAAATAGTCGGTTTAGCAAAGTGCAATATGAAGTGTGTTCAAAATATTTTAAAACTGAAGCCATTGTTTACAAGGCAGAAATGGATGAATTATTAAATTTCTTCAAATAAGTCGACTTGAGATTCAGTACACGAATTCCATAGAGTTTTCCATTGGTCGGATCACTTCTACAAATCCTGTTTTTATTTGATGTGAATCTGTAACTTCCTATTTCTTTTCATATCTTTCATGTCTCCAAATCTTAATCTTAAGATAGATGTTTATTAAGGAAACAAGAAAAGGTCACATGGAGCTATATTTGGTAAATATGGAGGATACTACCCAGGCGGAGGCCTGTTTTTCGACAAAAAAAGATATCTTTAGGAAAGATATCAAGATCATTATGTATATATATATATATATATATATATATATGTGTGTGTGTGTGTGTGTGTGTGTGTGTGTGTGTGTGTGTGTGTGTGTAAATCGGCGAGGCTTAGAATATATTTAATCTATCTCTAAAATGGTGTCCTAAGTAGAAATCTAAAAGTAGAACTGATAATGAGGCTCTAGTTCTTTTCTCGGTTGTGTGGAATACACTTTCATGACATTTACTCCAAGATCTACTCTGATTCTGAAGGTTAGTACCTGTTAGGGTCTCCTTTATCAGAAAATCTTTTGAATCAAGTATAGTTACTTGAAGCTAAAACTGTTAGGTAAGGTTGTTATTATTAGTTACTTGAAACTATATATCAGAATGCTCACAAATAGTTATTATCAAATTACATTAATCCATATAATTGTGTATAGTTTAGTAATAGATAGATGTATTTGAAACCATAAAACTGTGTGCAAATAATTCGTAATAGAAAGGGATCCTTGAAACATAACCGTGAGCAAAAGACTGCTTAAGAAACACGAATTCAATAAATATATATTTGAATGTACAATACACACACACACACACACACACACACATATATATATATATATATATGTATATAAACCTGCGTCACCTGCCGCCTTTTGTCATCTACTCATTCCAAAACCTTCTTCATCTTTTATATTCACTTGGGAAATTTCCTCCCAGTCTCTACCCAGCACTAATGCTCTGTTCTGCCGTTCACTATTTTTGGGAAACCGTCTCTTCCAATCAAAGTTTTTTTTCTTTTCTGACAAACGTATATCAACGTCTCTCCCATCACTCTACAAACTTCATCTGGTTCTTTCCTTTTCTCATGCAGATTTCATCGACTGACTTCAGCATTTCCTCTTGCTTTGAAACTTACCATTCCGTCAACTCTTCTTTCTTTTAACTACTTTTTCACCACTGGCGTCAATAAACCCCACCATTCCTTTCTACTTCCAACCTTTTCCACCTTTTTCACCACCCTTCCGCTTCTTTGTCCAGCCCTACGTTTCTCACATCGAATTCTCTGTAAATTTTCATTGTCGTTTCTCATGAATAATTCCGTGCTGCTTGTGATTCCAAAATCAACACTTGACCCATTTGATGCCAGCATCGCACGCTTTCACCTGCAACAATGCCAGTCTCTTACTCGCAAAATTTCTACGACGCATATATTTGATATTTCACTAATATAAAAAATATATATTTAATTAAAGGCATTAGATATTCTGCTTTCAGTCTAGAGAAGAGACGAGGGACCTTTTGACGATTAAAGGCCACGTTGAAATCTATTGTTAACTGATACGGCCACACTCCATTCAAACTTTTACTGTATTGATAAACAAATTTTAAACTTTAGGAAATAATTTAGTTTAGATTTATATTTACTCTCTCTATCTCTCTCTCTCTCTCTCAAACACCCACGCACGCGTGAGCACTCACCAACAGATTGAGAGATTAATGTATATAGCAGAGGGTCACTTTTAGAATTCGTGTTTTTAAAGTTTAGATTCGATACTCATCACAATTAATCTCTTAAACTTTTATAAAACGAGACGATTTTATTCATGTAAAAACAGTCAAATAGCGAATAAGTAACTAAAAGTCAAACTGTACACTGATTTTAAATAAAATTAAGCTTAAAAAAAAAACAGTCCAAAGTGCAAATATAAATGTCAAATATATGGAGACAACAATAATAAAAAAAAAATCACACACACACACACATATATATATATATATATATGAAAGTAAATATGGATAAAATCCGACAGTATGAAGGTAGCAGGAAGAAATATAATCCAAATAGGTGAATATATCATGATGTGGAGTCTTTTTGGAAAAAACTAATACCAAATACATTCTTACATAACATTTAACATGGATGATTCCTAATGATCTATACATATGAAAACTTATTTGTTGCGTATTTCTCAATAAACGGGAGATTTTGTCTCGTTTCTTTGAATAATCCTACATTTTCTAATATTTTTCCACGTGCCAAACACGTTCTGATGACTTTTTAATTTTGAACGCTATGTACATGTTTATCTATCTTTTCGTTGTATATTTCTCATTTGCTCCTGTCATCTCAACAATCACCCATCTATATTGTGAACTATTTTATATCCAAGTCCTGACGATGGTTATTATAACCGAAACGTTAACGTCGACTTCACATAATGATATATTCACCTATTTGGATTATATTTTTTCCTGCTACCTTCATACTGTCGGATTTTATCCATATTTACTTTCATACTGTCTTTTCGGAAAAAACTAATACCAAATACATTCTTATATATATATATAACCGATTCTGTCTAGCCTATTTATTTCTATAGTTACATATAATGCAGTATTACTATGGAAACAAATATTGACGTGAAATTAATTGGTGTGATAACTTTTTGATTGTCTTGACAGTCTTGTTTCTATCACTTCCATATAAGGACTGAGAGGACATACCAAATTTACTGTCCTGAGACAGGTTCCCGGTTGAATGTAAATATGTGTTCCTATGTACATACATTATTCATATTCATATATAAGCATTCATGTTGTAAATATATATATTCCCCTAATATACAAAGGTTGAAATATATATGTCTGTAAGACAACGTTTGTAGTGGGCTGATTGCTTAATCAATAAATAGATGAGTCAACCTCAAAGACATTTGGAAGAATTCTTGTATTAAGCAAAAAGTTGTCACATTGAATCTTTGCATATATATATATATATGTATGTGTGTGTGTGTGTGTGTGTGTGTGTGAGCCTCAGTGTTTTGTAAGAAGCTAGAAAAATATTTACGTTCAATCTAAAATATTCTTTTAATATTTAGCAGATATAAAGAAGTATATTGATTGGTATGAGCTAAACAGTCTTATTGCGCCAGTTTGGGGAACGTCCGTTCTCTTGAAATTGGACCCGGATATTTTCGGACGGAAATGGAGGGAGAGAAGTAAGAATTAATGGTCCTTGATAAATAGAGCATTTGAAATCACAGACGAATAAGTATAAGGATTTGTCAGTGTTATTGATAATTAAGCTGGCTTTGAAAAGAAATAAGAATAAATTTACAATTTTTTGACAACTGGTGATCTCTTACCTCTCTTAGTGCAGACAGAATTATGAGCGTATTGCCCATTCGATTGCTTACTGAAAGACTAAAATATAATTCTAATTCTGGAAAAGTGTTAAGCCAGTCTACATGTGGAATTGATGCATAAGCATAAAATGTATACAGTTTATTTTCCACTTAAACTGTACACCCTTTATCCAACCACAAAAGGAACACAGTCATTTGTGAAGGCTTACAGTCGTTTAGAATTTTTTAAACGTTTATTGGATATGGTAAATTCTGGCAGGAAATTTAAGACATTTATCAACTAATTTAATATGATAAATATTAGTTTAAATTCCTAACTGAACTAATGATTTTGCTTAATTGTATTTGCATGATTAATGGGTCAGAAGTGTATTATTGATTTACTATTACGAAACTCTGGCTGTTTCAGCAAAATTCTTTTGATAGTCTATTTTCCTGAGATCTATCAGGGTCTGTTATTGATCAATGGTACCAATTCATGTGGTAACCATTCACTCTCACCGACTAGAGCACCACCCATCAGACAGTATTTGAATTTTCCAAAAAAAAGTCAGATTCCTGTTTTGGTCGAAACTTCAGAAGCCACGTGTCACGTCCACAAATGAAAATAATCCAAGTCAAAAATAGTAATATGGCTGATAACTGATGGAAATTCACTCTGACCGATGCTACAGTGGTTAGTGCGACACTCAATTTTCAACCTAACCCAAGAAGAACCTAACTATAACTGAGAGAAGGAAGGAGCGCAAACTAAGAATGGATTCTACAGTATATGACTAGATCTTTAATGTAACCACAATCAATTTTAATTACAATCATGTTTCGTCAGGACCATTATCTAAATAAGCGAAAAGGTACTTCAAATGCACAATTTAAATGAGGTGAATAATTTTCGAATTTGAACAGACAGAAAACCACGTGATTATTCCATGTCGTGACGAGTCTTCCAACACGTTATTGCCTACTGAAAACAAAATGCCGGTCGGATATTGAATCCGTGCAGAGGTCCAACTGTCAAGACAATTGTACTACTAAGTAATCAGATTCAGAATACTTATCGCAGTAGCTATGGCGTGACTACTGGAGAGAGTTGGTTTGCAATCTTGTCTCACAGATTAGTATCCCGTCGGAGTGAGATCGATCCTCATTGGTTATCGAAGGATTCTCGTCAAGTATCATTCTAGATAACTGGAGTAATGATAATAATATATATCTAGAGCACATGAAAGATAAAAACGTGAGTGAATTAAATGTTTTGAATACATTTGAAAATATGTTCAGGGTTAATAAATGAGATTTATTCAGCTCCAACAAAAGTGAAGACTACGCTATAGATTAGACATATGACTGGTTTAATGCCCGTATTTTCCTCACTTGCTTTCTCCGGTTACAAATAACAAAGTTTGATACACAGTGCTATTTACACAGTTGATAGAGAAAATGTACAAGTTACAGACTCATGTCTTCATTGATGCTGGTGTAAGCCGCATAAATTTCCTCATTTCACCAATCCTATTTGAATAAATATATAGATAGAATTCTCTTAAGAAAGAAAGTCAAATATGACGTTAAGAGCAATTTACTGTTGTGTTCTTGTATATATAATAATATTTCCTTCTGTATGAGTTTCATCAGAAAAATATTTTTCCTTTTTAGGAAAAATATTGGTCAAAGTAGCAACAGCCGAATAGATTGTTAATGCAATGCAATTAGGAATACCGGTCGTTGCGGAACTTTAAAACGTGAGAAACGAAAAACATTCTAAAATGTATTTATGACTATTATTTAAACGATGGATTAAATTAGTTGAAAATTTTACTATTGTTTATTCATGATTATAATTTATTATTTATGAAGATATTGTTAGTAATGAATTATGATTTGAGGGTTAATCAAAATTAGTGAATGAGGGAAGTTCTCGAGGTTTAATGGATCATGTACAGGACTATAACATCGCAGTAAGCGAGTTCATTCTCTAGTACCCTTGGAAAAGCTATAAATATCCTTACACCTCACTTGTTATGGTTCAAATTGTAATACTACTGCCCTTCTACAAGAATGGCGTTTGCATTAAATAATCCACAAAGGATGATAAGTCATTTAACAAAAGAACTGAAATTATATATATATATATATATATATATATATGTATATATATATATATTCGGTTTCTTTATATATATTCCTCGGAAATTTATTATAAAATCCAACTAAAACAAACGTGGAAAAAGATACCTATTTTTTTATATTTTCGAGTGGGTGGACATATTTTAGCATAAACCTTAAATAAAATCCAAGCCTAGTTGGATGGAGATGTAAAATACGCCGATTTCACCAATTAGTGTCCAGGATATAATACTTATCAAATGTTGAGGCTCCAGTTCTGGAGCTTTAGAGAGTGTTGAATACCTTTTCATTGCCATTACTCCCAAGGCCACTTTTACTCGGGGTGTTAGTACCTGTTGCTGTCCCATCTATATGTCAAATAGAGCTGTTTTTCATTTAATTGGTGCAAAAAATGACTGATGTTAAATTGAATTATAAGTGTTAAAGAACAATACCTGAAACCATTTAACTGTGTGCAAACAAATGAGCTCTGGTTTGTTTAAAAATATTACCTACAGACTATTTGTTTACAAATCATATGTTTTTATTTTATATATATATATATATATATATATATATATAATCTGGATTTGGTATTAAATAACTGTATAGGGTTGATATGACCTTACCAACTTACCTTCAATAAAATTTTGAATCTTTGAACGAACATCATTCAAAATATTTTTCTGACCCTGAGGTCTTGCTTGAATACCATTTCGACCTACGGTAAATGCGTGTTTATTTGCACGCAAAGAACCAAAATTTTTTAATAACCCGACAATGACACTCATTCTGCTTTTCCGTATCAATGGAAAGGTTTTTTTAATATCTCTGTTGAGATTGTAATTTAAGCATCGAACACGCGGTGATGTTTACTTGTTGGATTAATACATAACACCTCAAGGATAGACTGATTCAGACATAATTCCTGACATTTTTCTTTTCACTTCTGAAGAATCGACCATTATCTCAGCAGGGAAACTTGACATTTAACCCCGTGTATCCATTTCGATGGTTGTTTTACAAACAAGCTATCGACAAGTACGATCTACTTTCCTTATATCTGTTGCATTAAGAAGTCTTATTTTCTTTCCCGTGAAAAGATAACAGATTTCGACCTCTATAATTGATCAACACCTTTTTCCTTGGTATATTTCTGAACATCTTCTCTAAGTTAGATATTGTGTTGAAAGGTCAATGAAAATGTACTATAACAAGATAAACAGCATACTCTTAGTTACAGGCCGATTCATATGAACACGCTGACCATTCCAAATCTGCAAAACAATCGTATTTGTTGCTTTTCAATACACCATCCCTGAAAGATAATATTGTGTAAATAAAGGCAAGGTTTAGTCTCTCCCTACACTAATGAATAATAAATGGAAATATTTCTACATTAATCGTTCAACCAAGTCTATAGGCATGCCTTTAAAATCAGCTGTTGATTTTTTTTTTCAGTCCACGTTCTCTCACCACAAACGCTAACTGGAAAAACGAAAATATCTCAAACCAAAACCAGGCTTTTCTTAGAATTAGTATAATGTGATACAAGACAATTACCTTAGAAACCTTAAAGCTGAATTGTAACAAAAATGAATAGCTCTGAGAAATTATTTTGATATTAAAAACTCCTTTATTCTTTGCTTATATTGAGTATTTTCAGGTACTTTTCCTTCTATTCTCTTCGAACCTGATTACTTCGTCATTTTTATTTAGCTTTGATTGCCACATGCTTGTCACAAGAAATATAACCACTGAGCACCACAAATAATAAGTATCCACCAAAATTGTTGTAATGGTTGCTTCTTTTTTTCGGCATAAGAACCTTTGTTAAGTCGTTTAATACTCAAATCATGTTTTAAGTATTCCTATTCAAAATAAATGATATATATATATATATATATATATATATATATATATATATATATATATATATATATATAGATCTATTTGATCAATAAACTAGACACAAACAGCTAAAACTATTTCATGTCAGAATGGGCCTGAAAGACGGTAACGGAAGAATGACTCCATATTCAGCGCTCCAAAAAAGGAGTTTCTGAAAACCTAATTTAGTGTCATACCTAAAATCCCTCTTTGTTATGAGTGTTTTGCCTCTCTAAAGAGGATATAGTTGGCTTAATCTCTACTCCTCTTACCAGGATTTGTAATAACGATCCGTTTCGAAGAGTGATTGGCATAAGTATGCTAATCTACGAGGATCATTCAATAAATAAGGTGAATATTGCCAAGGGAGTTGGCAGGATGAAGCATTGTTCACAGAAGAATATTTTTCAAATAAATCAATTATGATAATGATAATAGTGACCATTTCACAGGGAACTATTTCTTTACGCGAGAGTTAGTGGGTTTCCCCTCTAGGAACTGTCCTTTTGACTCAGGATCTTAATGTTTTTATTTTTATCTTTTACTAGAAAATGCTTCTCATTACACATTAAATATTCTTCTATAATTTTCACAAAGTTTTCACTTTACAACCTCCAACAAATTGATGGCATACAAGGTGAATGCGATAAGTTTTCAGACTTTTTTCGTATGGGCACTTTTATTCATAGTACACACATGAAACTCTAGTCCCCTTCGAAGTAATCTCATCCGGCTGCAATGCAATTGTTGTACCGTTCCAACAACTTCTGGAAGGCACCATGGAATTCCTCTCGTGTCAGCGTATCAATCACCTTCGTCTTTCATCTCAATTGTCTCATATCGACAGCCTGTGAGCTGAGGGAATAACCAAAAGTCACAGGGAGCAAGGTCTCCATTATAAGGAGGGTGAGGAACTGTCTTGATGCCCAGTGACAAGGATGGAGTTGTGGACTGGTGTATTGTCCTCGCGGAAATGCCACTAAACAGTTTGAAGAGTGCTGGCCTCTCTCGACGGAATCTCTTCCTGAACTCCCTTAAAACCTCAACATAGTAACCCTAACAATAATCCTTTGGCCAATCAACTCGGATGTATTGACTCCCTTACTCCTCCCACACCTCTCCTCATCCCTCACAGACTCCCTGCCTTCTCAAAAACTGATACTTGACTCATGCAAGATGCTTCAAAAGCAGTCTGAAGCATTCCATACGTTTCAGTGGCATTTTTTCCAAGTTTAAAACAGAATTTTATTGCCTATCGTTCTTCTTAAGTGTCCTCATTGCATTTTTGAAATTCACCTGCTGTGACAATCAGGCTTTAGTAGTGTGTATTCCAATTCCTGTTGTAGCTGTTCATTTGAACCAGCAATCATAAAAATTGGTCAGTCATCTTATAAGATGTATAGCAAAAACTTACGACAATTTAAAATGCCCATACGAAAAAAGTCTGGAAACTTATCGTATGAACCCCGTATCTGAAGCAATTGTGTCAAAACAAATAATTTTGCAAGATTGATATATCTTTGCAATAAACCAATTGTTAGTGTATATATTTACGTAAAGCAATTCAGAAAAAATTATTTGGCTTTATTTTCCTAATTCTCTTATTTATTGAATGACTCTTATATATGATACTATTGTTTTCGTCTGCACAAAGGAAGACTGAGTAGTTAAAAAGCTGACGTCATATCTGCCATACATGACTTTTTTACAAATGGGATCCAAGCACTGAAACCCAGGTGGAAGAATTGTATAAACCGCAATGAAGACTAGGTTGAAAAATAAGCCTCATTTAGTCACGTTCCATGAGAGTAAGCTGGTCAACTTATGAGTTTTTATGGTGACCCTACGATGTAGATAGGGTTTGGTTTGTTTAACTTACTTTATGACGTATCAACTTCTTATGGGCTATTTAATGGCAGGATTTGATTCATTTCTAAACGTTTGTTTATAATCATAATTGTTTTCCATATTCCACTGCCTTCTGTTTAAAGTTTTGCTTTTTTATTTGTCTATAATTTTTGTTTTCATACAATTATTTGATATCATGTATCCCTATCTAATAAAATAATTTTAAGTATCACTATCCAAAAATAATTTTCACTCAGATGTATGGTTTCAATTGCATTTATCGAATACTAATAATTTACACACAATTATATTTTCAAGCAACTATAACTATTTAATAATGATCGCTTGCTCGGAAACATTTAATATGGTTTCAAGTAATTTTTGATAATGATACGGCGTGACCAATTATAGAATCTCGTAAATTGTCTTAATACAAATTATTTTTTTAAGTGTTCCCGTCAAACATAAATCATTCAATTTAGTAAGAAGTTGAAGACCGTTAAGTTTTGACGTGGCTTTATCAAATACTAATACCCATACATTGGATTCTAACAGGTACTACCACTGCCTGTCCGAGTAGGCCAGGCAGAAATTGCAAGGAATTAGCACTATACATTCTACAGAACTCCAAATCCAGAGAATGCAGTTTGTTGTCATACACAGGACACCCCTTTTAGGGCGGAGTCTTACCACTCTGCAGAGAATACAGTCGGTGTATTCTTATCCCAATCGACAGAAATATATATATATATATATATATATATATATATATATATATATATGTGTGTGTGTGTGTGTGTGTGTGTGTGTGTGTGTGTGTGTGTGTGTGTGTGTGTGTGTGTGTGTGTGTGCGTGTGTGTATATATATATATGTGTGTGTCTATATATATATATATATATATATATATATATTTATATATATATGTGTGTGTGTATATATATATATATATACATATGTATGTATATATATATATATATGTGTGTAAATATATGTGTGTGTGTGTGTGTGTATATATGTGTACATATATATGTGTGTATATATATATATATATATGTATATGTGTATATATATATATATGTGTGTGTGTGTGTGTGTGTTATGTCGTAATATCTAGATACGAAAATCATTAAATATATAACAGGATTCAGAAAATTATATTGCTTTTCAAATGCGCAATATCAAAATCAGAGAACAAATGCAAATTACTTTTAAATATCTATGAGTGCAATTAGTTTACGATATTTCGTCAGTGTTTATAATGATTATGGTAACGTTTAACCCTCAATGGAGAAGATTTATGCTATGTGCACATTGACAAAGCCTATGTACAAAGGCCTCTGACAATATTTTAATATGCTTACAAAAGGTCACTCTTAATTTTCTTTCATATACTGCTCCTACAAGCAAATTCTTTGGATTTGAATATTTGGAAGGCATCTGTTAAAACATATCCTCCTCATAGCCACTGATATTTAGCAGAAAAACTACAGTGTATCGTGTGCAGTTATACCAGCTGGGAAGAAATAATAAAGAAACGCTGTTTATCTAGATATTCAAATTTGGAATCAAGTACAACGTTCAACAATTAGAATCGGCCTACTGACCAGTAATAAAACTCTTTAGCTTCTTCACAAGATTATTATAGATGATTAAAAACAAGTTCAATAAAAACAAGTCAAAAATATAACGGATATCTCACTGTATGAAATTAATCCCAACACCAAAAGCATTTTATCCCCAGGATATATTGTATGTCTGTGAAAGAAAAGGATAAATATAGTCTACTATGAATTACTGAATCATAAATAAACCATCCACACAGAACTTTCTTCTCAATAACCCAAGCGTGTCAATGATGCAATACACTAGAAATGTGCAGCTTTGGTGAACAGAAAAACTGTCATTCCCCAAGATGACATTGGAAGGTCTTACTCGACAAAACAAAACTCAGAAAAAGTAGTCATTAGTCTAGAAAGTTTTATCTCATCATCCATACTCAGCAGACCGTATTCTCATCTCAGTTCTTGGAACATATATTCATCTGAATTATGAGGTTCTATCTTTTCTGGGTAGTGAAGTAAGAAAATTTCCCCAAATATTGAGATTTTTGGTCATATGGTCTATGAATACTCTTGATGTTTTAGACAACAAACATTCTCGAACTTCAAAGAAGAATTATATGTATTTACCCAAACATTTTGCCACTTGCAGACACAAGGCCACTTTTTAAGTGGAGGTAGAGCTGGTTAGAATGTAGACAATCGGCCCTTCTATTTACTTATACAGCGAAGATCAAAACGGAAACTCATCGTTACGTTGTATCTGAAAGAATACTAATGAAAATGTCGTTCTGATTAAACAAATACAAAAAACTCATGCAATAAAGTATCTTCATCTAAATAAATTATTACGAACGATTTAAATTGAATATATTGGGACCAACATTCTATTTATTCCTTAATGCACATGTGGACAAAAATATTCTGTAAACTAGTTCTAACTCCAATCGCGCTATTATGTTCTCTTTCAGAGTAAAAAGAACTAGTACTGTTCTTCGACAAGGATGGCTTTGTCATCTAATAACCCACGAAAGTGGATGTGCCACTAAACAAAGACGCCAAAACTATTTCGAGTTCTTCATTGGTGGTTTTATAACATTTCACCATGTACAATATTACATGCAGAAATGCCTATGAGTTTGTGTGCGTTAGTGCTTGAAAATCTTTCATTTCACCCGAGAAGTAAATTACATTTTATTTTGAATGATATATATATATATATATATATTGCCATCGACATATATACATATATATATGTGTGTGTGTGTGTGTGTGTGCGTGGGTGTGTGTGTGTGTGTGTGAAAAAGAAACCCTTTTTTAAAAAAAAGGGAAAACTTACTTAAAAAACATTTTTTTTTCAATTTTTTATCTATGAGAGTAAACTCTTTATTGTTTGGAATTGCTTTATAGAAATATATATTTTAATCTCACAAAATATTTTGTTGAGGCTATGAAAAATAGCAGCAAAATGAACAGAATGCTCCAGGCTTTAACAGAGGTGTGTCCTCAAATTTTTGGTGGCTAAGAAGTAAAAAGAATATAAAATTCACAAAAGAATGCGTCTTTTGTACGAAGAAGCATGTTTAAGTAAAAGAAATATTTACAAATTGGCTAAACATATGTTTATCACTACTAATCTGAAGTGAAAAAACAGTCCACTGAATGGAAATGCACTGTCTATTGGTTAAAGAAAAAGTTTCCGGGTCTGGGAAAAAGTTCGAGTTGACATACTCCTGAGACAATACTATTGAGTTCCTTGTAAATGACTCAACTGTAAAAAGTATTTCCTATTGCTAACACCTTGGACAGAATTCACCATATTTATTGAATGACCCTCATATATATAATGGAGGACAAGCATCTGTTGTTTGAAACTAACAGTTATAATCTGTAAAGTGCACTTAGCCTCAAAACAAAAACGGTTTTAACAGTAAAATTTAAACTAAATCTTTAAATTACCGAACATGTTTTTAAATGTTTCAACCGATGTTTTCGTAATAAACTAAAATGTTACTCTAATTTCTTTTTTTTTTACTTCATTTAGCATTTTCCGTTATATTTTGAAAATAAAGCTGAAAATACCTCTTGTCGTAATGTTAAATGTCTTGCCAACATGATAATCTCTATCATTTATTTAAATCAAGTTGTTTCTTTTTCGTGTGCGTATTCAGAGTTTAATATTGATAAATATATAATTGTGAGCCAAATTATTAAGAACAGCATATAAATATCTAAAATTTAACTAGATATTTCTCAGCAATTAAACAACCTCTCAAGATTCATCAAATACTTATACTACTCCTCTAACTATAGTGAATAAGACATTTGTTGTTCATGAGTACGGATCATAACTAGATTTCGTCTAAACCCTTTTGTCGTATTCCACGTGAATAATTATATTTTATTTTCCCATTTGTATTTATAATATGTCATTATTTATTGTTTTTTGTGAACAATATTCATATTATCTTTTTTTTTTCATCTTGTAGGTAAGTGGAATTTTGACCGATGGAACTTCTGTCTCTTGTTAATGATATAAAAAAGGTAAATGATTTTTTTCATTTCGGTCCGCTGATTACTCATAACATGGTCCTTATTTCGAAAGAATAACTTTCTAGAACGAATTAGATCATTTTATTTTCATCTAAAATCTGTATACTTAATTTTCTTTTGCTCGGATAGGAATATAGCAAAACATAAAAAAAGTTTAAAAAAAACAAATAATGATAAATCTTCCATGAACAAACCTTATCAAAATTATAATTTTAGTAAAGCGGAGGAAAAATTTCTCACACAAATAAGTTTCTGACCATTTCGTTTCCTTTTTTTTAATGGCATATCAACTTTTGTAGGTTATTTAATGTTAAAGCCATCCTTCTAGAAGAACAGCAGTGATGCTATTTATCCCTAACTGGGAGGATAAGGGAGTTCATGCCTTTCCGAAATTAAACGTAATAGCGCGACTGGAGTTCGAACTTGCTAACTGAGATTCCTTATTCCATCGCTTTAACCATTACACTACAGGGACTACCCCACCCAACATTTGCCTATCACACAAAAGTCGAACATTTGTTCTATTATATAATGAAATATAGAAAATAATGAAATATTCAGTTGAGAAGCTCTTGCCGATAATCATAATTGCCATACTATCATCAAAATCTTTAAGACTTTTTAACCAATTCCAAGCAAACAAGAACTCTCAATCACACACACACACACACACACACACACACACACACACACACATATATATATATATATATATATATATATATATATATATATATATATATAAAGGGATACAGAAAAATACAAGCGATCCTATCATAGAATTTATGAGAATTATATATTATTGTTACTGTTATATAGTGATATTCTTTTCCCTTGGTTAGCTCCCTGGTTCTGATTCGTCCCCACCATTTTTCTGTCTTCTTCATGGTTGGGCGCCCTTTTTTTTTCGTTGGGATGAATAACAAACATGAAAAATATTTTTCTCGTGAGCACACATAAGTTTATTCATTTTATCTAACTTCACTGACCAGGTCAGGAGTAGAGAATCAACAGATGGATAATTACGTCTTATCACTTTGATGGATCTCTGATAACTTATTAACTTCATCTATTTTTCAGTGTCTTCTCATGACTTGAATTCTTTGTCAATCATAATCACGGATCCAACGACCCCTGGGTCCATTGTACATCATTCAAACCGAATGACATTCTAACGTTACTTTTTCTGTCGCTTTTCGTTTATAACTTAATTTGAATGCTACACTACCAGTCAAAAATAGATTCCTTTAATCTATTATGCAGCATTGGTTAATGTTACAATTATGAAAGATTATCTTTTTACGCAAGCGTATTTTTTTCTGTAATTCCGTTTAATTTCTGTAATTCTTAAGAGTGCTATTGAACTATTTTTATATTAAAAAGGTCTATTTGAACAGAATCATGTAATTGTGACAATCATTATCTTTTTGTTACGCTGTGTGCACTTTGTGAGGAATTTGATCGCTGTGTCAGCATAAACTTCAGCGCTAATAAGCTCATTTTTTCTTTTCACATAAAGTCCATTAATGTCATCACTCGTGCACAAAACGTTAGTTAATATCACCGATACATTCTTTGATCAAACATTTATGAATTATTTTTATTCCTTTCAGAAATAACCCCAAATACCTTTCTATGAATCTTACTCTTGAGTATATACCTTTGACAAGACTTTGCCTGATTAGCGTTGTCTCCAATAACTTTCATGATCTTTTGAAATAATTTTCTTCATTCTTTTCTTTTATTTTCTCTATTGTGGTGAATGTGCTTTGTGTATTAAAAGATTTTTGTGAACATTTTCCACTCAGGTAGCTCGTAAGAGTTCAGGATTTGGTTTTTCGCTTTGATCTGTTTATTCTTTTGTTGAGCATCACCAACAGAATATATTTTTATTCCAACTATTAATATTTTTTTGATTTCTATGCTTTTGTTTTATATACTAATTAAACCATTTAATTTCCATTTGTTCTGTTAATTTTTAGGTGTACAGATTGTGTTTGTTCTCTTCCTTCTGTTAAATACTTCATTTTTTTCAGTATCAATATCTGAATATTTTTTTAAATTTCAAGTTTCGTTTTCAATTATTAATCGCGTTTTTATATATATCTAATGTTGAAGTCTTGCAGTCCAAATAAGGATAGTAAAAAAGATAAATTTCTTTTGCCAAAATACAATTTATCTTAAATTGCTAAAAGAGTAAAATATAATTTTTTTTATTTATCTAGATATTAGGTTAATTTATTTTATTTTTACAGTTGTAATATATATATATATATATATATATATATATATATATATATATATATATATATATATAAATGTAAGTAAAGTAAAGTAAAGTTAGCGACCATAGTCGAGGGTGACCCGAAGGCTCCCTTTTCGATAGCTACTACACCAAGGTGTAGGGGAGGGCGCTACTCCATTCCCTGGATTGCTCCACTTTACCCTTGAACCGTACCTTATAATGCTGAGTGTTAAGCAAGGTGGTATCAAGTTCCATTTTTAAAGTCTTTGGTATGACTCGACCTGGGATTGAACCCAGGTCTCCCGGGCCATTGGCGAACACTCTAACCGCTGGGTTCAGCTAATTCCTTAAAATCCTTAATTTATTCCGGAATTTTTCCTTTCGTTAGGCATCAGTAACTAAATATTTTTCGACTCAAAAACCCATTAAAGTATATTGCATAAAAATTATGTACGAATTCCTAATGTTCAATTTTATTTGTGCAAATAATTCTTATCATATTCTGCCCTTGAATTATCTACTTCATGTGATATATATATATATATATATATATATATATATATATATATATATATATAAACTAATGTATTAATTCCCATAATCGACTTTATTTGATTATACAAAATATCTCAGAAGCAATACAAATATAACTAAGAGTTGGCAAATGGTAACTGCAAGATGTAATGTGATATATAGCTTTCCTCTTCCGAAAAAAAACTTTGGCATTTCATCTAACTTGTTTAACGCCAAATTCAAGTTGAGGAAGACAATGTTGGTTTAGCACTCTAATTATAAGTATCTCCTGATGATCTTACTCCTGTCTCCTTATATGTGTTCACATTAATAAAATGCAAATATCGTAACTGGGCAATTCTTTCAACAACACTTGTAATATCCGCCACGTTTTGTGCGAATAACAATTTCTCTGCTCTGTTTTCATGGCTACCGAACCATCTTATTGATGTCTTAAATTAATGATGTTATTGTTTCTCAACCGTACGATGTATACAGAGATGCTAGTTTCTTCGAGGTGATTGTATCAGTGTCGTCAAATGAAAAGTGAATAACACCAACATCCATTATTCAGTCTTTCATTGGTGATACCATCATTGTTCTCCCAGTCAATAAGTTCTTGCAGAATCGGTTATCTTTCTGTTTATCACGATTCAAGTCGGTGTAATTAATAGTCAACACAATTTGATTGCATTTTCCCTTGTGTTTATTCCCCTTACAACATCTATACAAATTATATATATATATATATATATATATACACGATTCTTCAATTGGGATGCTTGACAAGATAACCACTTATAGGAATTTAGCAAGTCTGAATAGGAAAGTCTGATAATGACGCTTCTGCAAAGTTGAATGGAAATTGCAACCGGCAGACCATACATATTTCAGGCCGATAATGTAACGCGATGTATATCTGGTAATAATCACATTCTTAATCACAGTAGTAATGTATTGAATATGCTATATATCTATTAACAGGGTGGTTCTCTTGGAGTAATGGTTAACGATCTCAGTTAGCTGACCATTACTAGCGGGTCTGATACTCCTCGCGTGTCCAAAACTTCTGAATGTGAGCTACTGCTAAGCTCAGTAAATAATTATGGACCAACTAGCAACAACTGACAGAAATAACTTCTGGCTAATCAAATAGAAGCTTTAAGTAAAAAGAAAAAAAAGTATTTTCTAAATTCTATCAAAATTTGTTAACTGTTTTAATATTTGTTTAACTAAAACATCATAGAACAGGAAAAAGGACAATGTGGCAATCAGGGAAGAAAGAATTTACAAGAAATAATTTTGGTAAATACGACAGAAAAATACAGATTTTGACAATTTCAAAATATATTTGCAATTAAAACGGCTAGAACTCTTGAAGACATTCTTTACCAGTTGACACATCATTATCCTGTTGTGGGGTCTTTAATGCAGCCTTTATTCCTTATTCTCGTATCCCATAGTGCTTTTAGGTTTTAGGGACAATGATTTAACCTTCATGGTGATGTCCATCTCCTCTTTAAATAATATGTTACAGGTTGTACAAGGTTATATGGTTCCTGTAGCAAAGGTCAAGTTCTCACCAGACTTGCACAATGTTTAATTTAAAAACAAAATACCTTCACATACAAATCAATATTTAGCAGTCTAATCTCAAAGATATTTGCTCATTTAAGGAGCACCAATCTAACTTACCTTATACCATAAGAGTTTAAATCATTAGATATCTTTATCAAGGAATCTTATATGTATTGATGGTTTGTAAGGTTGCATTAAAATTCATTGCAAGTTCTTAATTAGAAATGTTTTTCATTGTTTTGTGCTAGACAAAGCAAAGCTTCGGAAATATCTGCTGAACATATTTTTCTTTGCTCTCTTTTACGTGTGAGCCCAAAAATGTGGCTCACAAACTTAGAAATAAGGATATGTGAAGATTAAAAAGCTATAGCAGCTCCTTTTTTATTTCTTTATCTCACATGGTGTAATGGTTAGCAAACTAGATTAGCAGGCCATTAATGATGATTTTGATTATCATTGGCTTTATCATTTTACCAATAATTCTTTGTGACAAAGATTTGGTGCCTCTGATGTTAAGTACATATTCCTATGTTAATTATTTAAGTGCAAACACATTTCTAATTCTAACCAAGAAATTATTTTCCCGTTCAAATTTCGGATATGAATTATTATTATTATTATTATTATTATTATTATTATTATTATTATTATTATTATTATTATTCACTCATTAGAGCTTTTCACATCAGCAATAGCCGATGATTTTTCACTGAAGTCTGAGTGACAGCAAGTCTCCTCAAGTCTCCAGGACTCTTCTTAGTATTCTGGAAGTTCTCAACAATGCTGTCGTTTGGATGGTCTCCACTCGTCCGCCAACCTCCAAGTCCTCTAGTCCCTTTAGTAATCCCTTAGTTGCTGTTCCAAACGCACCTATTACACTTGGTATAATTGTCACCTGCGTGTTCCACAGTTTTTTCAGTTCCCTAGCAAGGTCGAGGTATTTATCCTTCTTTTCACATTCTTTCTGTTTTATCCTGTGGTCTGCCGGGACAGCAAAGTCGACTATTTTGCAAATTCTCTTTTTCTTGTTGATTATTATTAAGTCTGGTCTCCTGGCCGGGATTAGGTGATCTGTTTGTATATTAAAGTCCCATAGGAGTTTATGCGAGTCATTTTCTAGGACAGGTGCTGGGTTGTGCATATACCATTTGTTAGTATGGTCGAATTTAAATTTCTTACACATTTCTCAGTGAATCACCTTACCGACCCAGTCGTGTCTCGCCTTATATTCCCGCTGTGCTAATTTGCTGCATTCGCTTATTATATGATTGATGGTTTCATCTCTGTCGCCACATAGCCTGCATTTGCTATTTTGTTGCGTCTTATCTATTCTCGCTTTGATATTATTATTATTATTATTATTATTATTATTATTATTATTATTATTATTATTATTATCCTTGAGAATTTTTCACATCAGCTAACGCTGATGGTTTTCCACCGGAATTTGAGTGACAGCAAGTCTCTTCTCAGTATTCTGGCTGATCTCAAAAATGCTGTTGTTTGGACAGTCTCTACCCGTCCTGTTATTTCCAAGTCCTGCTGTTCTTGTTCCAATCTTTTGATGATTGTACCAAGAGTACCAGTTACTATTGGTATAATCGTTACTTGAATGTTCCACAGTCTTTCAATTCCCTAGCAAGGTCACGGTATTTAGTCCACTTTTCGTATTCTTTCAATTTTACTGTGTTCTGCAGGGAGAGCAAAGTCCACAATTCTGAAAGTTCTTTCTTTTTTGTTGATTAATATAAGGTTTGGTCGTCTGGCCGAGATTAGGTGATCCGTTTGTGTCTAAAGATCCCAGTGGAGTTTGTGCGTCTCATTCTCCAGGATAGATTCTGGGTTGTGCATATACCATTTTTTCGTAAGGTCAAACTTCAATTTCTGGCACAGTTCCAAGTGGATAACCTTGTCTACCCAGTCGTTCCTAGTCTTATGTTATTTCTATGCTTATTTGTGGCATTCCCTTATTATGTGATTGATCCTTTCGTCTCTATCACCCCATAACCTACATCTGCTGTTTTGTTGCGTCTTGTCTATTCTCGCTTTGATATGGTATGTCTTAATGGGTTTTTTTTTTGTGCTGCTATTAGAAGAGATTCGGTTTCTCTCTTAAGGTTTCATTTTCTTAGCTACATTAGTCGACGACAACATCCATAGAGTTGTTTTTCTTCCTACATTTGTTTTCTAGTTATTGTCATTCAACTTGTCCTCATGCCGTTAGTGTTGTTTTCTATGTAGTCTTCTAGTCGTTGTATCGATGCGTCAAAGTTGTCTTCAATACTGGCAAGTATTCTTGCTCCCTCTCTTCTTGACACTTATCGTCTGTTAACATCATATCTTGGATGTTATTATTATTATTATTATTATTATTATTATTATTATTATTATTTACTTCACTGATTTATTCGAACCGGCGTCATCATCTTAACTATTCTAGTCACAAAGGAAAGCACAGATATCTGATTTAAAGCAGGAATATTACAGTGTTTGGTTGCCATACAGTACAAAGACTTTGAGTTGCTTAAAAGGTCAGAAATCAAATGCCGGGGTCAAGCAGTGAGATTGTTTGTGCTTTGTTTCAGTAGACAAATCAAGAGCGATATCAAATCATTTAACGAAGAAGAATCAAATAATACGAGACATTTCTCGGTATGAAAAATAATAAAGTCTTGTAGCGAGCTTTCTGTTCAAAATTCCGAGAATAATTGTACCTCAGATAAAGCAAGATTTCGGTTGGTGGAGGATATTTGACGAGAGAATTTTAGATTTTGAATGTCGGGCATTTCAAACTGGACCCTTGGCTAAATAACCCTGAGATATGATTGGAATACGATGCTATCGGTGATGTGATGATGAATATCAAGGTCAACTTGATTCTTCTGTTGTGATGTGATCTTCAGTATGAAAAGAAAGACAGAAAAGGTAGGCAACGAATCTTTTTCTTATAAGTTCGGAACATATTCATAACTCAAGTTTTCTTATCACTCTACTCTATGAAGATAGGATGATTATCGCTGGAGTAGTTTTACTTCAACTTATTCATCACTTTCCACCTAAACTTTACCTCGAAAAGCAAGCCAAATCCTAAATTCTGACAGGCTCCCACTTTCTCTCCTTCACTGACTGATTCATTTGGATTGTTCCTATCCAACTATGTCTTCTTATA
Organism: Sepioteuthis lessoniana; assembly: GCA_963585895.1. Classification (NCBI taxonomy): domain Eukaryota; kingdom Metazoa; phylum Mollusca; class Cephalopoda; order Myopsida; family Loliginidae; genus Sepioteuthis; species Sepioteuthis lessoniana. Next base: position 34,685,059 of record OY757924.1, read on the forward strand.
TATATATATATATATATATATATATATATATATATAGAGAGAGAGAGAGAGAGAGAGAGAGAGAGAGAGAACTTTCTTGACCTGTCTCTCATCATTGGATATATATTTACGTTTTCAACTTCCTATCGCCAAATCTTGTGCTTAGAACTTTTACAAGCAACTAAAGCAATTTCGTGTTCCTGTATGTTACAAAAGTTCTAAATAGGAAGGGCACCTGAAAAATCCAAAGGGACGAGCAATGCCCGGAACATAGGAGCTAACGAGCTTGTCTGCAATTACCTAGTGAACGAGTTTAACTTTAGATACTCTATCACGTTCACTTTTGGATTAATACCCTTGAAAAAGGTGCATTCTCCCAGCAATGGATTAAATAGATAACTACAGTTCAACAAGGATAGATTCGACATTGAATAATGCACGAAATTTGAAATGCCATCAAACAAAGAAACCAAGAAAAACCGAACCCGAAGAAGCCTTACTTATGCAAAATGCCTAAAGAAACCTATACTATAGAGATAAGGACGCTAGTTGCAATATATCTGAATAATAATAAAAAATTGCGTTGTAAGTTGTAGAGTTGATTCGACAGTATATATTCGAATGATTTTACTGTGTTTTATAAAATCGTTATTTCAGCATGCAAGTACAACAATATTTCAAATCAGTCTATTAGAAATGATATTAGATATTATCTTAAACATTCTTGCAGTTTTTGAGAATGATAATATTTTAATGAATATGTTCTTTTAAAATTTTCCATCATTATTCTGTAATGTTTTTGTAGCATTTCCTTGGAATTTCAACAAAAACTGGAAAACATTTAGACTCACATTTTTCTGTTTTCTATAACGAGTTTGTAATAGATTTGAATCTAAGGGAATACAAAATTCCTGATTAGAAAGATTTTTATTGCACCAACTCTAGGATCTTAGTTTCAAAACATTACAAATTTAGAATTCAGTTAAACAACCAGGCAAGATATCGACCAAAGCTATCAATCAAAGTTAAAAATTTGAAAGCAATAAAGGAAAATGATAGACAAGCCTTGCTTAGAGAACAAAGAACAAAGTTCAGTATACCGACTTGACGTATTTCATTGAAGTCAAATATGAAAAAATGTATAAAGTTCTACTTGAATTGAAGACAGATTTATTGAGCTTTGACTTATTCTGTTCAAATAGGAAACTGATATGGTTTTTATTGTAAGACTTAGGATTATTTTTATCAATATGGTAAACACCGATGGCCGGATAGTTCTGATAAACCAGAAAAATCAGTAAAAAGTATATAATCATTTCGAAAGCATTATAACGAGTGTTGAATAGTTTGTTTGGTATTTAATTAGATGATTTCAGAAGAAAATGTCAAGAAAAAGAATTTAAAGGGGCATTTTGGGAACTATCGAATGACTTACTTAATAAGATTTGATTTTTATAAAAGCATTGTATTAATAGGGTATTTGTTCTGTTGATTTATTTTTATTTTTTAAGGATTATTTGAGAAGACCAAGTGAAGATTCTCTAGGAAGCACTATGAATATATAAATTGACAGTAACGGTTTGATAATCAGTTGGAATGCAAAAAAATATTGCCTGTTCTTTAATAGAATAAACTCAAATATTTATGCCTACTTCTGCTTCTTATCTGGCTAATACAATGAAGGCATCATTTCGTTTTGACGTCACAAAATTTGCGAGATAAAATTTGAGAGGCATGTCTACTTGGCTGGATTTATTTTATGATCAGAAGCTAGAGAATTGCGTATATTGTAAGTTTATATTGTTTGGTGTCTTTGATGGCTTTTCAATCTTCATGGATTATTTAATGTTGAAGAACATCAATAATACTATTTAACCCATTTTTTGTAAAATTTCCAAAAAATTATTTGCTCACGGTTATATAATGTAAGGCAGTCTTATCTAATACAAATAATTTGAAGATAAATCTATTTGACATGTTGATGGAATCCTAAAATATGCCTTCACACCTCGTCAGATTGGATCAGCGACTAATGGCAATGCAGGAGAACTCCACACAATGCAGAGCTCCAGATTCAGTTTTGTGCCAGGCTCAGAACACTCATTTTTTTTGTGATCTTAGCATTTTACAGGAATACAGTCAGCGTATTTAAAGCCCCATTGACAGAGTAGATGATGAAATTTATCCAAGATGGAAACGTTATTACACCCTATTACACCCGACCTCTATTTTTTATTGCTAATATTCTTTGCATCGAGACAATTGTGTAGTACAGTAAAGAGCATTTATGAGTGTATATATATATATATATATATATATATATATATATATATATATATATATATATATATAAATATATATATATATATATATATATATATATATATATATATATGTATAAGGATGTGTGTTCGTCTCTGTATGTGGATGGGTGACCAAAGAAGGGAATTATCTGTAGCAAGAAGGACAATTTTGTCTATTTTGGAGCGGAGACCATGCAAAGAACTGTGCCTGCATGAACCTGCGAGACTGAAAGAAAGGACGAAGGATGTAGGTCGAGTGTGACTCCGCAGTAGAGAGTCAGATACTCAGCCTAAGCCATGGAGCAGAACAGTCGAAGGGCGATATGGAGTCAAGAATGAAGACATGATGCAGTGAAGACGATGACCAGATGAGTCAGTATGTTTTGTAGGATTTTCGCTGAGTTCTGGCGATAGCCACAAATAACACCCAAATAACATCACCTTCCCGCATTTTGCAGTTCTGAATCCGTCTTTGTCTTTTCTTCCTTCCGCCTTCTGTTTGATGTTGTTTTTTTTGTTATTTTTTTTAATACAACCTGTGAAATGCTCAATCGGCCGGGTATGAGAATTAACAACTAGACAAACGGCCAAAACAAACAAACTGCCAGTTAGGGTTATTTTATAACAGCTTTGCAAAGAAAAATGAATCTGGTCAGAATCAATTTAAATAAAATCTCAATACACGCACAGTTTATTGAAATTAAGAATTTATGTCAAGTAGTGTTTATGACGTCTTAACTATATGTGATAAGTTGTGAAAGACGATTTAATTAAATAAAAATGATTTTAATATATTTTCATTTCATTCTTTTTAATAATTAGGCAATGTATTTAATTATCCAAATCCTGCCCTAATGGCAGGATGTGACACAATGACAATTATTAAACAGAATAAAGCAAGTTGGAAATTATTTTTCTTTTTGACTTGATTCCTAACCAAGGCTAAAGAACCAAATCTGCATTATTAGTTTTCTCTTCTAGAAGAAGACAGATTGATTCGCATCTTTCCCACCGGCTTTGGCGTTCAAGATTTGAACTCGAGTAATCGATTTCAATTTCTACGAGAATTATCGTTACACTAAGAGCGCCTTAGCAATGTAATCTTTTATTTGCTATGTTCACATTTTATTTACATGTTTTCTTATTAAACATTGTCAGCGATAAACATTCAATTTAATTTGTATTTGTTTTGTTTTTTTATTGGTACTTACTCAGGATATCAATCTACAGCAACGAGAAAAAATGAAAAATAAACTCCTGAGAAAAATCTATTAGATAAAAATGAATGGTTAACAATGTTATGTCGGACAACTGAACACTATTTGCACTTGGGCATAAGAATAAAGCAACAAAAATACATTTTGAGTTTGATCATTACTGGGACTCTAATAGTTAACCAATACGAATATATTTATCTTTTCTTTCGACTAAAAACGTTTTAATGTTTCTTTCTGTTTTTCTTCGTATCTGTATTCACGCGAAGCAAATATCTATCACAAATCAGAGCAACAAAAAAGTACAGATTGTTAATTGAACATTAATTTGCCAATCTGGTTTGATTCGAATTATCAGCAGGGTTATTGAGCGTCAGAAAAAAGTTGTTTCCACGACTAATTTAATCATTTGTTGTTTTTTCCCCTAAATTATTGTGATTCATAATCATCTCTAATTTACTGTAATGAAATAGCAATAATGGAAATAGCAGAGACATTTTTAATAAGCGTAAATTTTAGCGAAACTACCATAATTAACGTTACTTTTTTTAGCGTTTATACGACACAAATTAGAACAATGAAAAGCTTGTGACAATTGTTTATTATTTACAATATGAACCTCTTAAGATTCGAGTAAAATCCTTTTCTTGCTTCTTAGACATATTTCCTTGACGCTGACGAAGTGATAACTCGTCACCATGAATATCTTCTTTACATTGATTGCATTTTGCTTCTTTCAGGGTAGAGTATCCTTTTATAAACGCAAGAACATAAAATACTGATTAGCTTGAAACCAAAGTAATCACAAAAATTATATTCAGCCAATCATTTGCTGTATTTGCTATGCAGATATTCATTGATCATAAAACAAGAAAATAAATCACGCAATCATGTAAACAGTCATTTCCAAAAGATGTCAGCAGGCTGTAGTGTGCACATGGGTTTTCTCTATAGGTGTAATAGGTAGGCATTACTTGTAGTTTAAGCATAGTGTTATTTTTCCTAGTTCCTTTAATCATTTACTCAACTATTCTTACTTTGGCAGAAAAACCTTGTAATGAGACCCTTGTAAAAATTTGATTCACGGCATCTCGTAACAGTAAGTGATACAATTTTCTTAGCATTAAGTAACAAAAGGTGGTCGTGAGCGCCGATAGATTTTAAGGGCATATCAACCTGCCTAAAAGTTAGGGAATTGTATCCGTTGTACGTTCAAATTTACTTTTTTGTGTGTATAGTTTCTTGAGAGATTTTTTTCCTTTCTACAGGGTCCTATTACATACAACTAATTTTTTCACATATTCATTCGACCATTAGATGGAATTCTAACTTCTACTCCGGGTCAGAGTGGACTTGTAAATAATTGTAATGAAAGAGTTCTCACTTCATCCTCCTCAGACTCCCAGAAATGGATCATCACCATTATATACAGTTTAATCCCATACCCAGGATGCTGAGTTGCCTGATATTTTCACTCATATATGAAAAATAATAAAAGGTCCCAATCTTACAATTCTAAATCTATTGCCGATAATCCCTGCAAAGTTTGTATATTTTCCATTATTCCTCATAAAACACTCGAAAGAATATTTAAAAATACTATTATTGGACATAAGATGAAAAGAATGCTATGATCTAGTGTTAGTACGAGGATGCGTTGCTATTTAATATAACTAATGATTTAAAAAGGCAAAGAGAAACAAGTCGAAGTTGATCATAAATCTAAAGTCTTGCTTTAAAGTTTTGTACTTAATCATTGAAAACTAATTTGACTAATGGGATTCATAAACGAAAACAAAAGAGTCACTGAGTAAAGTAAGGCGGACATTTCTTCGATTAATAAGAAAAACAAATTTCAATCTGTTTCGATACATTAAACTTGTTAGGGAGGAACATACGAGTCCTCAAAATAAAAATAAAAACAAGATAAGAATAAAAAAGAGATTTACCAAAAGGGAAATCGTTTCCTGCTTCTGACAGCTTCTAATGGAAAAGAAAATAAATTAATTAAACCTGAACAGTGTCGTTATATACGGAATAATTTCAAAATATTAAGTTGTTTATTAGGTGTACACAAATGCTTCTGTTCGCCCTGTAGGAGTTGCTAAGGATATGTTAACTATATCCCCTGAAGAGAAGTAAGACACCTGAAAAGGAATGTTCAGGCCATCATAATATACTGCCTCTGGTAATGTAGATCCAGTACTGGAGGGTATGTAGTACTCATTCATTGCAATTACCACCAAGTCAACTCAGTATCAGGCTTAAGGTATTAGGAATTGTTATATATATATATATATATATATATATATATATATATATATATATATATTTATGTGTGTGTGTGTGTGTGTGTGTGTGTGTGTGTGTGTGTGTGTGTGTGTGTGTGTGTGTGTGTGTGTGTGTGTGTATTTTTTTTCTTTAAGAAAAAACAACGAAACCGGTCATATAGGATTATAAATTTATTTCAATCCTGTTACGCATTTTTGAAATTTCCAAAAACACGAAAAAAAATTAACAGGACTTCTTCAGATCTTCCTGTTAATTTTTTTTCGTGTTTTGCGAAATTTCAAAAATGCGTAACAGGATTGAAATAAATTTATAATCCTATGTGACCGGTTTCGTTGTTTTTTCTTAAATAACCTATTGCTCTGTATTATTAGTACATTGAGCTCTTTACCAGGAAAATTTTAAATATTCATTCATGAATAATTTCTTGTCCTGATGGAATTACTCCCAACTCCGGTTTAAGTGGACCAAGAATACTATATATATATATATATGTGTGTGTGTGTATATATATATATATATATATATATATATATATATATATATATATATATATATATTACTATACGTTATAACTTTTTATATGCGTATAATAATAATCAATATGTGCATACATATTGAACTATTGTATATATTTGGTCGTTATTCAGAGTTCTCGTTCTCCGAGGCTGGTTGTTTTAGCCCACCTAGACAACCCAGTCTTTCCAACTACTTATCCATAGTTAAGTGCTGGTAAAAAGAGGATCCATACTTTTTTTTGGGGGGGAGGGAGGCATAAGTTTGAAGTGAAACGCAAAAAATTTAGTCGATTATTTGAGCTGCGGACGCTGATTCCATTTCTTATGCCGATGACCGTTACACTAAGCGTGGCTCCATAATTCCTCGATACAATCGTTTCCAAATTTACTCATAAATTCGTGTCGTTCACACATTTTATACAATACCATTTATATAAAGATAACAAAAATCTTCTTCAAACGTAAACTATATTTCTAGATATGGAATATAATATCAAACTTTATATATATATATATATATATATATATATATATATATATATATTAATGTGTGTGTGTGTGTGTGTGTGTGTGTGTGTGTGTGTGTGTGTGTGTGTGTACCAAATATATATTAAGATTATATGATATTTAAAAATAAAATCCATCTCTTTATTTATATTTTGTGTAACAAATACAAGTTCAATTTTTTTCGTATGAATTTTGACAGAACCAGTTTCGACCGAGAAACTGCAACTGTTTGTGACATAAGGAGAACAACGAGTGCACATAAAGAAAGAGAATTTTCAATCAATTTATTGCTGTAAACCTATGCAATACATTCTTGACCAAGTTCTATTTTAAAACATTGAATCAGAATTCAATATTCGTTGAGTTAATTATGAAATTGCCTTATCCCAAATATTTATTCTCTGAAAAGAAAAACTCAAAATCTATGGACAAATTTTTTAGGGTTGACTGACCCCGTATGTCCTTCAGTCGGACTTCGCTCGTTTCGGATAAAAATAATTCAATCTTGCTTAGTTTTGATTTTATTTTTTGAAACAACCTTTGTAACCTTCCCTTTGATTGGTGACTACAGCTCATATTAGAATAGCTGTTAACACAAACGAACATTCTGAGACTGGATCAATAGGTCTACAGTACGATTTAGCTGAATTTTATTCCGAGATTTTCTTTGGATAATGTAAGGTTTTGAGGTCAATATTCACCACTGAATTAATGGCATTAAAACGGATGGAAATTATTTATAAGAATAAAGCTTTTTGTATGAAAGAAATTATTTCTCATTATTAGGCTGTGGATGTAATGACATACGAAATGTGATTTTAAAATATCATGACAGAACATTCATTCTTTATTCTAAAATTTCAACAAAGATTTTAAAACTGTTGAAACACTAACATAATAAACTGTTGATGGCAAGATATTTGGACAAATCTCTGGACCTGGAGATGGGTCAGTGCTAAATTGAAAAGTAATATGAAGTTAATCTCAATCCTTTTTGATCGGCGGTATTGGGAGAGATGCACCTGAGAAAATGCTGTCTCTCCATAGTTATTACACCAAAATTCGTGCGAGATTTTCTATTTTCCTGAACTGGAAATCCATTTCAATATTAACAATATTAACAGAACCTGAAGAACATTAAAAGAAATAGAATGGTGCAGTTTCATACTAAATCAAAAGTTGGGTATGTATCATTTTAGAGGTTTATTTCATTTTTCTAATTAATGATTTATGAAAGTTATTCACAATACTATTGCTTATACGTATGAAAATAAAACTATATAATTCCAAATGGATAACATGGAACAGTTACTGTAAATTGTGGCTTACAAGACGACCTGACATGTAAATCGACGTCAAGATTTTTGCTCAAAATTCATGGCGAGATCAATAACTGTTATAGAGGTCGATCCTCAAACATACAGTAGATAACTGAAATGTTCTGGTTAGTGTATATAGTCAGTAAATCAGGTATTGTAAACGGTGTGCGGTATAGCGTTAATATTGTACAGAATTTCTATTACAGTTTTATCATTCTATATTAATTTCTGGGTTAAATTGTTTGTATGTTCTCCAAACACGAGTTTGTGTAGGCAAAGTCTGTGGTAGTCTATTCGCGTTATGGTAAGTGGTGGATATTGATTTTTATGAGTAGTGTTCCACTGGTTCACAATTCCGTGGTAAAGATTTTGATGTTAGCACTGCCGGATTAGTAGATATATAGTTTTGTAGAGAGTTTTCTGGCTTAAAAGGTTGATTTGTACGCTGCAACTTACAGAATTTGTTAAAAGCTGTGTCATTAAAATCATTATGCAAATAACACATACAATGGCATTGACAAACTCCATTTGTTAGTGCATATAATAAACACTAACGTTTATAATGCAGATTAACTATTTGACATTATTTAGGTCATATTGATGACACTAGAGACAGAGAAACATGAGCTGAAATCTGCATCAATTCGTATGGATACACACACACACATATACCATCAGTAGAGCTTAGGATGCGCTGATTATATTCAGAAAAATATCAAGTTCTTCTCAAAAAATGTTGAATATGACACTAAATTACATTTAATTATGAGACTACAATTCTGGAATTGTGGAGTATATTTTTGCTGCCATTAATTCCAGATTTACTCTGACCCAGGAAAGTAGTACTTTTTTCTTATCTAATCTATCAGTCAAATAGATCTGTTTATTAAAGTTAAATTGGAGTACTTGAAACCATATGATTGTGTTAAAATTACGAGGGTTAGACTGGAACCCTTGAGACTATATATTACTTGACGAATTATTATTTAGCAGACGAATGGAAAACAAACTAGAATAAATGAGTTGAATGGCGTAAAGATTATTTTGAAATATATTAAGGAACATTTATTGTTCATGTTTGGCTTGGTAATATTTTTGAATACTCTTTTGATTTATATAAAACTTCAAAAGACTGGAGAAATAGTTGGATTGTTATATCGTTATTGACTATGTGGAAACTCTTTAGAAATAAAATGCCTGCACATAGACTCGGAATTCAGTTTCTGTATAGTATATAAATAGTATAAAGATCAATAGCTATGAAACTTTGCTTGAATACCAGTCCCTCTTCTCTACCCCTAGAGTTAAAAATAATTCTTAACTAGTAAAAATAACTTGGCTTCTGATAAAGCTTAACACATAAAAGCGAGCAATCAGTATTTATGTTCTTATTTAAAAGTACAAACACCCCAGAGGCTGGTATTATTGTTCCTTCCTAGACATACATTCTCCCGAGCAGTCTAAATTCTGTCCAAGAATCATCCGTTTCTACATGACTATGGTCTGTGAAATGTTCCACAATTATATTCTAAAAGTATTTTCACAATTTTTATTTACATTAAATTGCCTATGAAATATTGTTGTGGGTTCTTTAACGGCCTCTTAAATAACAGATTACATTTTACATTCCCATCTTTTTTTCCCGATTCTCATGGTAATAAGTGGCTTACAGATTTAAATGTTAATAGTTTCGGAATACAGATTTTATGGACATAAATATATTATATAATATTTATGTTTTAACCATGGAACACAACGTGATGAGTTACCTAAGTAAAATTAAGTTGGAGCCAACTTGATATATGGCAAGAAAATTTATTTTCCTGTCCACTGTCCAATATAGCGAAACGATTTGGAATAAAGAGTGTATAGGAACCTCAAATAAGCCATTTTCAATGTATGTGTGTATTTGTATGCATAACACACACACACACACACATACACACACACACACACACACATATATATATATATATATATATATATATAGGATGAATTTATATTATATACATATTGGTGAAAAAACAAGAAATTTAAAGAAAAATTCCATAATTTTGAAATCGATCTGATCAACTATAAAAAGCGAAATACATTTATGATGGAATACAATTTTTATATATTTCTTCTTTTTAACAAAAATTTTTTTTTTCCTCTGTCATCGGTGGAGTTTGCGTCCGTAATTATTTTTGAGGGGTATCTTCTTCCTTTCTTTGCGAGATTGAGAACGTTTTCTTTCATTAACTCAATAGAAGTTCTAAGTACATAGTCTTGGCAGATGATAAATAAGTATGGGGCTAATGAGTCTCCTTGCAGCACACCTGCTACAATGTCAAAGTAGCCTGTGTCTCCATCGGGTGAGCAGACATTTAATTTCATGTTTTTATATAGCATCATTATGATTGCGACGATTTCTTTAGGGAGGCCTAAACGAGAAGTATTTGCTCCATCTTCCCTCTGTGTATGGAGTCAAATGCCTTGGAGAAATCAACGAATAATATTGTTACCTCCAGGTTTTCTACATGTACACCTTCTTGAATTCGACAGATTGTCAAGATTTGTGATATCGTGGAGCGATATCTCCGAAAACCATTTTGGTTCATACTAGGTATTTTCTCAATTTTCGCTTCTATACAGTTGCGTAGTTGAGCATTGTAGATCTTGGCTGCTATGTACATAAGGGTTATACCTCGATAGTTCTTGGTTATTCCGAGGCTACCCTTCTTAGGGAAAAGGAGGATGCATCCCTTTATCTATCTGTCTATTGTATATTGGTTATATATGGCATTACACTGTCGGAGCAGTATGTCGTCAAATTCCTTGATCTATTATGATATATTATATATGTAATATACGCTTATAGATATATATATATATATATATATGAAATATATATGACATATATGATATACATACATCATCTTTATGATATCTATGCATCACACACACACACACACACACACACACATATATATATATATATATATATATATATATATATTTATATACCGTCTGTACGCGCAATGTGTTTTAAGGAATATTCCACTTTTAAGTCGTTAAATTAATTGAGAATGTGCTTTGAATCGTGCATTATGTGAATTGTATTCCACTCTTTTCTCTTTTTAAATTGAGACACTTTGAAATACGGCAAATGGATGCTTCTTGGTCGAAAGAACTTGAAGTGAAAGTGGTTAGCTTTTAAGAAAATTAAAAACATTACTAATCGAGAGGTTTTCTTTTTTAACAAGGAAATTGTTTAAATTAATTTAAGATTCTTAGCACGCACGAATCTAAAATAATATTTTCAACTTAACAATCCATAATTTGGAAGACTTGAATGAGAAAGAAATCGAATGAAATTAACAATGAAAGTCACAAACATATAAATGATTGATTGATGGATGGATGGATTTAACGGCAATCGACCTGTCTGGTGTTTGGGAATTTTGTCTATTGTACTTTTACAATTACTTCATTCGCCTAGTTTCTAAGATTTTTGCGGTGCACGATTATATAAAGATTATATAAAGATTATATATATAAAGATAATATAATATCATGCATTCCTACTTGATTCAAATAATTTGCAAACAGATATATTTCAGCCAAAGATGAAACTTTAACTGGTATTTACGACTGTGGATCAGAGTGAACGGAGGATAAAGGGCAATGAAAGTGTACTCTTAACACTGAGAGCTCAAGGATGCAGTTTTTGCCATATCTAGGACACTTTTGTGGAGTGATTCTATCACTCTTTAAAGTGATACAATCTGATAATTCTAAGATTTGTGTACATAGATAATGGTATTTTGATATAGACAAATACTTATTGAATTTTTGACGGATCCAGTTTTAAATGAAAAAAATACTTGTACATTGTTTTGGGTAAATCTACCTAAGAAACAGGCTGTTAAAAATCAGAATTTGGAATGTTGATCTTTTAAAGCGTTTTTTTCATTTTACACACTGGTGCTATATCCTATTTCAACTCATCAAATAAATTATTTTAATGTCATAGTGGAATATTTGTGCAAGCCAAAGATACTGATTCAATTCTTCCATAAACATCGACTTTAACAAGACAATTGAATATATCAATTTTTCCTGGAAATTCACGCATGAAAAAACTGCTGACATATTTTATTTAGATTTCCATTTTGTAGAATCGAATGTCTTTAAGCGTCACGAAGCATTTAACAATGAAAAATAAGACATGAATTATTCACAGAAAAAAAAAAGGCTCACAACTATTTCAGCTTACGAACACAAACTTATAATATAAATTTTGGAAAATTGCCTTAAGAAATAACAATAGAAATACTTTCCAAAAAAAAAAAAAAAAAATCAGAACACGGATATTTAAGATTTCACTCAGGCATCGAGTCTTGTCGACCATTTAAAGAATGTAATAGGCAAATAATCTATATATTTTGTTTCTCTGTTTATTGTTTGGACTGGCCAAAGAAAGTGAATTCCTTTGTCCTGTCTATAGACTTCAATCAAAATAAGCCAAGCCAGACGGTCAGATACCTAAATTATTAGAGTGTGTCAAAAGTATTTTTATTCTTTTAATTGACTAATATTTTTCTAAATCTTTTTTATTCTTTAATTGGGTGATTTAGAAAAATTGATATAATTTTATAATCTTTTCCAGTGATAGCATTTATATACATGAAAAGAAAAAAGCATAATACATTAAATATAGAATTTTTAGTTGTTTCTAAACATGCTCTTAAAAACTGAGTTCATTTGAACGAGAATTTATCAAGTTATTAAATAACTAAATGATATAATTTTTTCTAAAAATATTCGTGAATATGGGATCTTTCGATGTCTTCAGAATTTTTTCGGGGCTGGTTTTCAAATTCTTCACTTACTGACGTTTTACAATAACATTATTGACAACTGATAGTCGTTTGATTCTGTTGAGATTAACGCCTTTAAAGCGCTTTAACAAATTTAAGGCTATATGAACATTTTATAAATCTGTAATTTAACAAAATGGAAAAAAATATATTGTTGTGGAATTATATTGTTAAGAAATTATCGATGATTAATTTACATCTTGAATAACTAGGGTAAATTAAATAAATAAATGAAGTGAGTTTACGCCCGACAACAAAACAATAAAAAATATACCCTGTCGAGAATTTTGTGTAGAAATGTCTTTTAAAAAACCTCGTCTTGCTTGAGTACCAAAAATATTATTAAAATCTGTTAATTTGCTGATTTAGAAGGAATTGAAAGGCTTTTGAAAATAATCCTGTCGAGACAATAGACATTCAAAGTATGGAAGAACATGAATGAAAGAACGAAAAGGGCCAATTAAAAGTGGGAAATTAAGAAAAAGGACCGAATAAATGAAAGGTTAGAATAAAGAAGCTTTACTTTATAAAGATAATTTGAGGTGCTCATCATGGTTTCTCAAAAACAGAAGGAAAACCCTTACACCATACATAGCGAATGCGATCTTCAGCCGCACTTACGTGTTCACTTTGGCACTAATACCATAACGAAAGGTATGAACTCTCTTATTCCGTCAGCTATGGGTTAAATAGTACAACTATTCTTCTCCTACAAACATGGTTAACCCACGGAGATTGATAAACGATTAAACAAAGAAACCAAACCATACTTATAAAATTATAACCGAAAAAAGGGAAAATGCTATAACGTTTTTTTCCATTAATGCAAAAAAATAAGGAAGAATACTACATAATGCCTTGAATAATTAATTCAATCACGAACATTCATAAATTATCTAAAAAAAATGAAAAGTAGATATATCCACCAAGTAGCACGCAATAACCTTTCTATCAAACAATGTTCATAATTTTACATGCTGTTCGTAAGCCGAAAGGACAGAGAAGAAAGTTGTGAGCAACGCTCTCAGTTGTTTTGTCTTCTGTCATCTATTATCTCAAAGCAAAGTTAAATTCAAGAATCCCAGCGGAAAAGAATTACCGAAAGCTTTGAATAGTCTGTTTAAATCTTGTCTGGGTTATTTTGCTGTGAGATTTCTGCATGGTCCGTTCACCAGCGAGGGAAGATAGGCGCTGTACGCAAAGATGAATAATAATCAGACAAATCAAAGACTGGTACGCCTGTCGGTATGAGGTTTTTCATCTCTTTCTGCTAGGCTGCTTGTGCATTTGTCTCAAGATTGGTTTGTCAGTGTTGAACTGGAAAATGAATTCAGAAAGGGAATTAGGAGATCGGAATTTATGGAAGATTGGGGTTTTTAGCGGGGGAAGGCAAAGTGTGGAAATAGTGGGAGGATGATTAAGACAGAAGAAAAAAAAAGAACGAAGAATGAAACTGACGAGAATAAAAGAAACAATAATTGATAGAATCTAAACTATCTTTTAGCTTGGTTTCATTGTTTAATGGCATATCAACCTTTGTGGTTTATTTAATGCCAAAGCCATTACTCCTAGAAGAGCAGTAGTGGTACTATTTAACCCATAGCTGGGAGGATAAGGGGGTTCATACCTTCCCAAGGGTATTTGTCCGAAAGTGACCGTAAGAGCGCGACTGGAATTCGAACTCGCTTACTACGATTCCGCAGTCTATCGTTTTAACCCCCCTTTTAGCTTGAATAATTTAAGATGTCTTCTTGTCCGTGTTCGAAATCAGATTGAATACTTTGAAATCTGAAATTTTGGATGCTGATTTTCCAAAGGGACGGGCAGTCACACACCTGAAAACTGGCGTAGCAATCTTTTTCTCCTATCAAACTTTGAAGTTCAAATCTAAGCTCTCATTATGGTCTATTTTGTGACAGGGATTGTTGATTTTTTTTCAATGCCAGCAGCGATTGATATTAAAAACCAGGCAATGTTTTATTTGCCGGTTTTACAAGCAAGCAAGATATCCATACCCAGAAGACAGCAGCCTCTTTCTGTAATTTGAATTAGTGATAAACGCTAGTAACATTTTTTAATATATGTATCGAATTATAGGTTGGAACATGTGACAAAGATTACCAGATAGAAATACTTGACAGAAATTATATCAAGCAGATTCATTCAGATAGAAATTAAAAATAAAAATATTTGATAATACTAGTAAAATAACTAGGGGTTGCGCTCAATTCAAGCTTAAAAAACTGGTTGGGTCTCAGTGAGTTCTGACTTTCTCCCAAGCTAAAATTATAGCTTAAATTATCTAAGCGAGATTAAGGGAAATGTGACATTGAAGCTGTTGAAAGATTTCTTGAGACAATTCTAAAGACATTTGCATAAAGTAAAATGTACTTTCTTTTAAGTGTGTAAGGTAGAAAGAAGAATTCTTTGAAGTAGACTAAAGTGTCATTGTTTTCGTTGAGCCTTTTTTTTTTTCATTAATATTAAAGGATATTCTTTCCGGTAAAACTTCATACTTAGCTAAATAAATCGGATGTGTACACTTTGATGTCAGAGTTTTTTTTCATTGATAAAAAGTTGGTTCAAAATCAGATTCATGCAAATGAACCCTGATCGTGTTGGCTATCGACTTGGACATCCCAGTTGACATGCTGAGTAAATTGTGGGTGGCATGCTAGAAGGAAATCGCTCACGAACAAAAATTAACAGTATATAGAACTGTTTCCTAGAGCTGAATGGACGGAGGTAAATCCCAGCAGTAGTGTCGTGTAAGTTGCGTGGGCGGCATGATAGAAGGAGGTGTGTCAACGTGCAATACGCAAATGGCAGACTGGAGGTGTGACCACGAGAATTTGCGTAGGCGTCCGGAATATCATATAACGAGCAGAGACTATCGGAGATGGGAAGACCACATGGACGTCACCTCACTTTGGGCTGTGGCTTTGCGCCAGATTGAACCACCGTTGAAAAACGAGGAGAAACTAAGATTGTTCGATGCCTTTAGATGGCTCGGTATGAAAATCGCGAAAGCAGAGAATAGAGTAGATATTAAGATGGTTAGATGGATTGTGGTGGCCCTGTACCAGTCTCGCCAAAGTAGAGAATGGAGAAGAAAAGGCAAAAGAGTTTTCACCGTAGATTTGTACCTCGGCCCCTGTGTATGTGCAAGCTTAGCCATCTTCGACCCTCTCTCACTCTACACATACGTACATTTTGGGTTATAAAAGGAAATGAAAAGAAGCAGATTATATTTTTGTACATCAGCGTTGTTGTCTTTCTCGGCTATATAACAATCAAAACTAACCCTTTCATCCCCATCAAGAAATCTTATTTCTATTTAATTTTCTATTAAAATTTATCGATCTCCATAACTTATTTAGCTATTCTTTTGATACTATTATACTCACACAGCCGTGTACATATTTATGTGCTACACCTATGTTTAGACAGATTCATGCAGATGTGTTACTGATCATATACGCTTATAAATATACGCAACAACTATACCTTTACATCCTCATGTAGAATAGAAGGCACTTACAAGAATACATTACTGCATCTAAATATGTGGACACAGGGACAGAATCGCTTATAGTATCATAAGACTTTTATTAATACTTCGCCAACACATGACGAATGTAAATGTCATTAGTTGATGCTGTCTCCCACAATATGGTGTAACCAAACCAGAAGCTTTGAGCACCTATTGTAACGCAATTATTTACAAACTTGTCTGGTAGACCATTTCTTTTGTAGTTAGTTGTGATCCTGGCATTAATTCATGCCGGGGAAGCTCGGAAAATTAATGACTCATGTTCCAGCCTTACCCCAGGCAGTACCTGTTCCTTCGCCTAAACGAAGCATGGGCTAGGTTTATTGCCCAGTACCAGAGCCGTCCCTAATGGGAAATGACGACAGGATTTGAGCAATTTCTCTTCTCGTCTCAAGAAACAAGCTTCCTGTCTGTTACTTTCCATTAATCTGACCTTGAGTCTAATCCCAGCATTGTGATGGTTGGGTAAATACTGAGGTTTGATCTTGACTCAGACACTCAGTTTTCTAAACTTGTGCCCAGCTAAGCTTAGTGAACGATTAACTAATTCCTGTAGCAAAGCAATGGTGAACAAACTTGTTTAATAGGTAATTTCTAATGGACAGAGCACGGTATTTGTTAAATGTTTGATTTTTTATACGTGTGTCGGAGTTACTTAAGCTATTTCTGTGTACCTAGCTTAAAACTAGTTATCCAGATAATTTCACTGACGACTGCTAGTTGAGGAAGATCTTCCATATACGTTCGTTTTGCTTGGCTTTATTTCTTTAACGGCTTATCAACTCTTAATAAGTCATTCAATTCCAAAATTTGATTGATTTTAACAGGATATCAAATAATGTTGAGTTATTTTATGACTGAAAGTTTGGGAATTGCATTCATTGTATATTTATATTTTTTTTTTATTTATGCTGTTGTTTCTTAAGAGGTTTTCACGCAATCATATGATATCAATTATTCCCATCTTGTACAATCTATTTATACAGTTTTATAGGTTTAAGTATACCTATCTAATTATATTAATTATATGGTTCCAGTAACTATTTCTATTAAATAATTATCATTCTTTGCACAGTTATATTGTTTTAGATAAATAATAATAATCCTTACCAAACAATTATTGCTTCAAGTAACTATTAATAGAAAAAATTTACAGTAATACATCAAGTATTCCTATTGAATATGAAGGATTCTTAAACTAATTTATTCGACTCATAGGTATGACCATACATGTTATACAATTCCGGGTCACCGTGGACCTTGGAATCAAGGCAATGAAGGTATACTTTACACTTCGCATATTTCTAGAATTGGAGCCTCATCATTAGATACAGTTTAGTGTCATGCCCTGGATACTCCCTTTGGGGTGGGGGTTAACTCTCTAAAAGGGGTATACTCAGCGTTTTCTAAGCCCTGCCGACAAAACAGAGAATACTTTCGATAAGATACTCATTCTACCTTTAGCCAGAGTAATATGAGCAATTCACGAATACCTGCCATAGAACAATGGTTAACAAGCTTATTTCATAGATCACTAAGAATGCAGTGAACGTGCTCCTCACTGAATACATAGCTACTGTCCCCCTCTTCTTGTTAAAAGGAGCTAAGTAAATACATAAACTAAACATATGTGGGCCAATAAGAAATTACGATACGCTTATAATGATAAATGATTTTCTATCGCTTCGGTAAAAGATTAATTTTTTATTATATATAAAATGTTGGGTTATTGAATCAATTGCCGACGTCCTATTTTTTTTTTTTTTCCTGCAAAAAGTCATTCTCAATCATTTACTTCTGGGAAGAAATCTGAACAGGGAAACTTGGAGAGAGTCACTTAAAAAAAGAAAAAATGAAGGCCGAGATAATCAAGAACGAAGAGAAAAAAACATTCGCGATTACGTTGGTCAGATATTCATGTAATTTTATCTCTCGTTTTTCAGGTAGTTTTTTTTTCCGAAGGGAGAGAAGAGAAGACCAATCGTTTATGATTCTAGCTTTGATTTTTACCTTCTTTCTCCAGACTTCAAAGTCTCACCGCTCTTTCATTTGCTCTACGCTATTCGGCCTTATTAATGATGCACAAGTATTTTATTATTCTCTCATTTCAAAACTTTCTTCATATAGACAGTCTGTATTTTATTCCTATTTATTTATTTTTTGTCTGATTAAAAGTTTTATTATACTTAAGTCCTGGATTTTTCCAACTAATGCTGCCATGTAGCACATTGCTACCTGTCTCGTATGTCGAGAGGAGATGGGTATTGCCAACTTACTCTGCACTGGAGAATGAGAGAGTGCAGTCAAGATATTATTCCTAGCTATCGTTACTATGCAAACAAGTATAAACTGATTCATATCGATTGTAGAAGTGGATATAAGGTAGCTTGCTTGCTCTTATAAAAACAAGTATATATCATTTGATACGCGAGATCACAGAACGGGCCAATATCATACTATAAATAATTTTGACTTTTACTATCCTTTTTCTTCCCAATAAAAGTTGATATTTTATCTTAAATCACCCGAATCGTCACTTTCACAAGAAACAGCACCCCATCGGACAGAAGAACAAAGTATAAGATCCAATTGATATTTGAACTCAGCCGTCCTGTTACCTCTGGTTTCACATACTAGCTGCTTTAATATCTCCGATACGGGAACAAAAGATCCCACATATAAAACCATTCAGTATACTGTTTCCGATTGGTCAGCGTCGTATTTGTGATTACTATACTCTCATATATATATATATATATATATATATATATATATATATATATATATATATATATAATGTGTGTATGTGATCACAGAGAGTTCTTGTTCAAAGAATTGCTTAGAAACTAAGCTAATGAAGAACTACATATGCTCTATCACCAATATTGATTATCCTCTACAAAAATAATACCTTTTATTTCTGTTTTCTCTTGCTCTAGTGTCTGCTAATTTTTACATATAGAGATTTGAAGGAAGCTTTGTTGTAGGGTCATGTTTAGCAAGCTCGCAAGGTCGCTTTAAATTATTAATGTCTGGTACTTGTAGCCTTGTTCCAAACTAATATAGGGAATGTGAATGAGGGCTTCCTCGGGATTTAATAGTTGCCAAATTCTCATCAAAAATCGTTGCGGTCGATTTTTGAATTCGATCTATACCGAGTACTTCATACTCATTATTTTATGGCATAAGTTTTAAGTGTTGTAAATAACGATACAGATATATTATGAAACCGCTGGTTATTTTTTGATAAGATGTTCGGTTGCTTTCCATTTTCTTTACCGAATGTGATATTTTTTGATAGTCATAGGGAAATCTTCATCAATGGTGATTGCTGCCTTTCGAAAATACTTTTTTGCAAGTGTTTTTAGTTCCTCAGCCCTTTTTAGACGAAGTAGACGAAATCTATATTTCATATTAACCCTAAGGGAATTATCACATATTATCAAGTCAGGACTCCGAGGAGACGTTGACAAAATTCATCTACGTTCAGTTTTTGATAAATTAAATTATTTTTATTCCAAAATTATCAGATGCTACAAGCAAAATAGGAAGATGCCCCATCGTTTGGATACAAGGCATACGGAAAGAAATAGGAAGTAGATTGCGTCGCATTTAGGTGAGAAACATCTTTCAACTTGAAAAAAATCATCAATTAAAGTCCTTAATTTGTACAGTGATCCTCGTCACTGCTGGGAAAGGCAAATATATTTAAAACATGAATGTCTGGGGCAGTGTTTTATTTACTTTTAATAAATATCCTTGTTAAAGGTATGTATGTACCCCTCCCACCACCAGTTAGCTGTGACGCAAGGTCAGTTTGTAAACGAAGTAAAGCCGCTTTGAATTTAGATTTTTCCTTCAATAGACTGGTTGCCTAATTCTAGGAAAGGTGCGGATCTAATTCTCCGTCCAGATAAACGAAATTATCAGGGCAATTAGAACTTTCTAGGAGAGTCCATCTTGGATGCTGTGATCGTAGACATGGCCTGTCAAAATTGTCAATTGCAACAGATAAATACTAGGTCTTCATTCAAGTGTACTTCAAAAAGTTATAAACCTTACTCAGAAAAAAAAATATAGGTAAATATTTTTGTTGTGGCAACACACTACGACAAGAAATTTCTGAATTTGTTTTTCTTGTTTTATAAGAACTACAAGTGTACCGCCACAACAAAAAAAGGACAACTATGCTCTTTTTCTTGGTGAGACTTACAACTATTTGACTGACTGTCATTAATTGTCAGGAAATTGTGATGTACGTAAAGTTGCTCTGGCTAAGTTTTATATAAGATTTTGAGCAATCTGCGCTGCACCTACTTAAAAATGGAGATGGCTTTCCTGAGTAGAAAATTAACACTGGCATCAACCACAACTATGGTTATAACCAATACAACTGCCCAGTAAGCATACTGTAGAATTACTTCTACATAACTATCCATTCTAAGTTGTGGCATATTCCCTAAAATATTTCAGACAAATTATGAACGAATTGCATTCATGGATTCCATGTAAATTCGTTCTGTAGATCAGCAAAAGAAAGACTATTTGAAATGTTGTTAATCATTTGAAGATTGCAAAAAGTAATGCTGAACTGATGAGGCCGAAAGATCATTGAACCTTCTAAGAGATGTTGATATATTTTTTATTTCACTTTAAAGAACATATGTTTTTACTTTGGATGGGTGTTTTTTTACTCTTATTCTTTCACTTTCTTGGAATTTTTAAAAATCCCATCTGGGGCTGAATTTCTGAAATAGATATGTTATAACATGTGATAATGATGCAACCCTTTTAGATTTTAAAACTGTAATGTTAAAGTTGGTTTATCATCCCTTATTTCATGACCACTATCTTTTCCTCCTCTTAATTTCATTGTAGTATTCCCACAAGTAGTAGTCGTAATTGTGCTAATATTCATAAAATTCTGTATAACTTATTTTCGGAAATATTTAATTTAGTAAACATATTGTTTCGTCTTTTAAAAGAATAAATAATAAACATACAGATCTAAGAATCAATGAAAATAGTCACTAAATGAATTTTTTTTAAGCAATGGATAATAAGCTAATTTTCAAAATTAATGCTTCCAAAATGAGATCGATCCGCTTTTAAGGTTTTTGGCGAAGCTTATTATATATTTCGAAACGTTACGCCATAGGCCAATAACCACCAAGTCATTCTTAAGGATCATTTAAAATTCATATGAGATCGATTCTCACTAAGTATCTTGCACATGCAGCATTTTCACTTACACTTATCAAATCGTGACAGCTATCAACAAAAGAAACTGAATCTGCTGCCTGGGTTCAAACCTTGGGCGAAGCCGTTTGTATTTCACTTCGCACTAATTGGGAAAGGCATTAATTCATTTATTTTTCTCCTAGTCATGATTAAATGGGCATACTGAGCTTGTTGGCATTAGTAAGGCAACCAATCAAGGAAAAAGAAAACTCTTGTATCACAAACTGTCCATGGCTGAGAGATACTTTAAGCTCCCGGTTGTCAGCGGAGTTTATGTAGATTATCTAATATTGAGACGAGATCGGTTTGTGCTAATTGCTCCACGCAGACAATCTTATTACATAACAGACTAACTATAGGCATTTCACCACTGAGCAATAAATAGAAAATTAGTCTTGCGAATTATTACAAATGAAGTGAGATTGGTCCTCACTGAGTGTGTCATATAAAGCATTAGAGAATTTATATTAAAGCTAGTAAATTTATATTTCTGAATTTGATTCAATTATGAAGCTCCATTTATTGACCAAAACGTAGGCGCCTCGTTATTGAGTGCTAATTTGCATTCTGGTTTCACAGATTATTCCTGTACTGTTATGACATTTGGTCTGAATTATGATTCATTCTCTGCTACATTTTCTGGAACGAGCAGCAGGTGGCATAGATCTCCATGTCAATGCAAACAAGACGGAATACATGTGCGTTGATCAAAGAGGCGACATCTCCACACTAAAGGGCGGGCCTTTGAAACGAGCGGACAATTTTACCTGCCTTGGGAGCTGCGTCTCATCAACCAAGAATGACATGAACACGCGACTTGCAAAGGCATTGACAGCTATCTATAGACTATCGGTCATATTGAAGTCAGACCTGACCGATATAATAAAACAGTTGTTTTTTTTTTCAAGCAGCGGCCGTGTCGATACTGCCATTTGGATGCACGATATGGACACTAAACGTATGGAGAAAAAGATTGATGGCAATTGCACAAGAATGCTGCGAGCAATACTGAACAAATCCTGGAGGCAACACTCAACAAAGCAGCAGCTATACGGCTACCAACAACCCATCACGAAAACTATCCATGCAGGACATTGCTGTTGTAAAAGTAAAGACAAAATCATAAGCGATATGAACGAATAAAGGTCGGAGGAATAGCTAGAACCTATATATAACAGCTCTGTGCTGATAGGGTTGTGGCTTGAAGGACCTCCCAGTAGCGAAGGACGATTGAGACAGGTGGCGATATGGGGTTAGGGAGACCCGTACTAGCAGTGCAACATGATGATGATGATAAACTCAAAGTAGTATCTTTACATTTTTCTTTATCCAACAAAAATTAAATCGGCCAGTTTTAATATCTATGAGGGAATTAATTGTTAACTTCACCTGCACACACACACACACACACACGAACACACACACACACGCACACATATATATATATATATATATATATATATATATATATATACAATGAGAAAGAATAAGTTTGTTTTAAAAGTATTTCTAAAAATAAAAAAGGGTTCAATATCGGCCGGTGGAGCAGGATAAAATGTAAAAAACATAGTTCACTTATCCAAAATGGGATATCCTGAGAGGTAAATATATATATATATATATATATATATATATATATATATATATATATATATATATATATCGTTTGGAGGATGTGTCGGTTGTGTAATAGTTATTGTTGTAGGAAATGATCTCGGTGATTCAAGTCCAAAACCTGAACGAGGCTGATTGCATTTCACATAGAACTAGTTCTCTCGGGAAATCCAATGATTCTCCCTGCAGTTATGGGTAAATCGTAGGACACACTGGGTTCTTTAGCCTAGGTTATGGGACCAGTGCAGGATATGGAAAACTCAGAATTCAAACCCATTAAAGATCGATTAAAATTGACCTTGTGTCTCATCCTGCCTATGCGGGTGGGGAGTATTGGTAAATACACATATATCGTTTGAAGAGAATAGGTTAAATTAGTTTAAATCTATGTTTATCATCAAAACTTGATTAACCTCACCGTGTCTTTATTTCAGTCTGAAGTAGTCCTAGAGAACAATTGGAAACAAACAAGACTTCTTAGCAATTACTACAGCGGTGAGGTTGATCGTCACTGAGTGCCTCACATATGCAGCTTTAGGAAAACTAAATTAAACTTAGTAAATACCTATTCCTGAAGTGGATTTGATTGTGCACTACTAAGCTATGCTTAGTAGAAATCAATAATGGCCGTACCCTGTTTGGAATCAGTAAATCTAGTCTATTTTTGTTCTGTCTGAATGATTGACCAGATATAAATATTAGAACGGACGTTCGCATTGGTTCTTTTAAAAAATGCGAGAAAGAGATTGGGAATGTTTCCTTATAAACCAGCACACAAATAGGATAAATTGTCTGTATCAATATTTATTATTCAGAACGAGCACACAGACATTGCCCTATTTTTCTTTTTTATCAGAAATTTCATAGATCTTGTTATTTTGGTATTGTTTAGAAGTGTCAGTATTTCAGCTTCCGTGACTATGCTTCAAAAATGGTTCATTATAAAAGAAATATCCATGCATTAGCTCTTCTGCGAGATCTAGGAGGAAATACCCCATATGGTCAGAAAAAAAAAGCTAGGTAGACCATTATTGTTGAAGTGAGTTTGATACTCACCGGGTGCCCTATACACCAGGCCTTACAAAATATCATAAATATCGATTCTTTTTAGTAGGTTAGCTGCACTGTTTTATGAGAATTGGAATCTCCAGCAGCGAAGTAACCTTTCCTAAAATTGGTTTTGCTTCCTTCAGAAATAGCCCCTAATCTCCTACATTGTCGGAAATCGATAAATTTTCCATGTGTTCGGTTGGTTGGGGTAACATACGCTGACCGTATCCCCCAAATAATTTTAACCTCCGATAAAAGGAGTATCCATGATATGACACTAAACTGTAGCCAATGGAGAGGCTCCTGTTTTATAGCTCTGAAAAATGTACAGCTGCTCCTTTCATATCATTCTACGAAACACCCTTCTTGTTCCACCAAGATTTCCATCTATGAGGGAAAGAGATATGAAAATTAATAGTATTAGATGGGAACACTTGAAGTCAAGTAACTGTACAAATTATTTGTGTTAAAATAGTATCATGGGGCAAGCGTATTAACATGTTTATTATCATTAGTTGCTGGAATAGATATAATTGCTAGCAAAAAAAACACAGACTTTGACATACAATAACTCATAGGTGAAGTACTTAGAGCTATTTTACAGGTTGTAAACCGAACCAATCAATCAATTAATCAATCAATCAATATCAGTAGGTTATACGGTTGCATATATATCGCTAGTGAAAAGTAGCAAATTTATTAGTTGATTTCCGAGCCTGGATAGCCTTCCTCACTGAGAAGGCAGGTTCAACAATACATCCATTGCACTATGTTTCCTGCTGGACACATGAGACAACGGACACTGGAGTTGGTTTAAAAGAGTTTCTAAGAGAAATCATCTGGAGGGGTAGGTTCAATCCCGACAACAGGTCAATAACGAGGAATCCTTACAATAGCTTAACTTTTGTACCCGGTCATGATTAACGGAATAAGAATAATTTACCCCCGTTGATTAAATAAGGAGTTCAGTTCGAAATTCTGTATGGGCTCCCAAGTTAGACATGACACACTTGAAGAAGGCCAAAAGTTGCATCGTCAGAAATGTTGTAAGTAGATCACTGAAGATGAAGACAACAGTCCGAATATTCAAAGAGATGAAAAATGAGCTTCTTTTTGTATACATTTCAACTCAACCATTACTCTAAGAATTTACTAAACACTACCTACTCTGACTCTAGGAGATTTTGTTTCTTACATTATCCTCTTCTCCGAAGTAATCACCGGTGGTAAATGATCCACGATTCATACAGCCACATCACTTTGCATTTGCTTTTTACAAAGAAGATGGTTACTAGTTTCAGACGAAATGGTCGAAGCCACGAGCAAGGTCAACAAAGGAAGAGAAACAAAACAAAGTCAAGAATAGTCGATTTCTCAAACCAAAGAGAGACCAGTGTTTGTGCCACTTTCCATTCTACTTAAATGTAGCCTCTTGATTATGGTGATATGAGGGGAACCCAAACTCGGAAGCTAATCAGCTCTCTGTGTCACTCTGTTTCTTACTGCAAGTGATTCATTGGGGTTTAGTGCTTACGGTAAACTAACTGCTGAATATATGCGCCTTAAAATGGATTTTCGAAACGTCTTGTAAGTCGGTTATTTTTCCACAATGACCTTCCCTCCTACCTGTTTACGGCAATAAAAAATGTCTTCTAATCGCTTCACTTACTGGCGCCGATAGGTTCAGTAATCAAATAAATTATTTTCTTCCTATTTTATTATCTATCTTTTAAAGTTACCTAAACTCCCAACTTTTTTGTATGTCATTTAACGCTATTAGAAACATCAACGACATGCACTTCAACCTACGAATACAGATATGCATATACACTACACCTCTGCGTATAGATACTCACAGAGATCTGCTTTCACCTGTACGTATTACACTGAGAATTAAGTTCTGAACTGTCTTATTAATGCTTAAGTAACAAGAACACCCTATTGAAGGAGAAGGGAACAAATAAGCAAAAGATAAATAAATATATAAATAGTTAAAATAATAATCAAAGTCCGACCTTCGTGCTCGAAATGATTGACGTGTTCTAGTGATAGTGACGTGTCATCTTAGTAATGCGTAGACTTGTGGTCAGGCAATGTGGTGAAAGAATGTTTCAGGAAGAAAATTATATATGATTATTTTGAATTGTTGTGGAAATGTCAAGCCACCAGAAATTCTGAAATATATAATAAACAATACACAAAACAAGTGGCTTTGTGAAGTAAAGTAGGATATGTTTGTTATGTAAAAAGAAATTCGGAAGACAGAAGTTGAGACACACCAGAGATTCAATCCGAGTTCTCCAAAAGCGTAGTGCATCATAGAGATTAAATTATTTATATTATTATCTATAACTCTATTCGATTTTGAAGGCATATATATATATATATATATATATATATATATACAGAGAGAGAAAGAGAGAGTGCGCTCGCGCGTGTGTGTGTGTGTTTGTGTGTGTGTGTGAGAGAGAGAGAGAGAGAGAGAGAGAAATATAGAAAGTGAAAGAGAATGAGAGAGAGGGTAAAGGTGAGTAAAGAAGAAAAGTGCAAGAAAGGGCGATCATTGATGCGATGTCTCAGTGAGTCAAAAACCTAAAACACAATCTTTATTTTTCTGTCAGACGATTGAGTGTTCTGCATTAAATTTTAAGGAATGAAGTCAAAGAATACATAATTTGTATATTTTAACTTTTTATACCAATTCTGTCTGAGGAACACAGAGGATGTTTTATAACATGTTGTAGCGACTGTGTGTGCATGTGTGTGAAAGAGAAAAAAAATCCCTATTCTGCCGGTAGTCTAGTCCTTAATTCTAGTGTGCTGAATACCTGCAAGCTGGTGAGGGTCAAATCAGAAATGTCTCAAAAGTAAAATAAAAGTAATGCACACCTATAAATATCCTTTGTTTATGTTGAACACAATGCTAATATATATATAAGTGTGTGTGTGTGTGTGTGTGTGTCGTGTGTGTGTGTGTGTGTGTGTGTGTGAGTGTGTGTGTGTATACGTGTTTCAGCACATTTTAGCAATAGATTTAACATAAACAAAGAATATTTTTAGGTGTTCACCGTTGTTTTACTTTTGAGTTTGAATTATTTTATGTCCAGATATTAGGGAATAGGGTACACTGTACGTTTATATTTATGTCAGTGAAGGAATACTTCATGCTCTTCAGCACTGTAAAACTGGTGCCTCACCTTCAGACAGAGTTTACTTTCATACTCAGTATGCTCTTCTTTTACGGGATACTTTTTTGTCGGATACTCCTTTTTTATAGGGTACAGTCCGCGAATTGCAAGCTCCTCCGACAAGGATAATTTTCTTTCGCGGTTAAATTCAACAAATAGAATTTTAGTATGTTGGTTTTCGTACAATTCTTTCGGCTTTGAATGGCTTTTGTTTGTTTGCCATATTTTGATTCCAAATATTGGAGAAAATGTCAAATTTATATGCATTTTATTACGGTTTTAAAAAATAACATACTTAAAACTGAATCATTGAAGTTTTCTATTCTTAATCAACTATGAAGCGCAAAATTCGTCAATATAAAAGGAAAAGATATAAATATCTAAAACAATTTAGCTCAATATGTTGACATGACTGAGCAAAGAAAATGCTGACGAAGAAATTACGTTATTCTGGAAAGTGATTAGGTTCTATGCTTTTCCCCACTTTTCACTTATTCGTTGTTTGACGGTTTAAAAGAAAACGATGAACTTCACAGTAAAAATATTTAATGAATTCGAACAAACATTTCGAGAAAACTATTGCACTGTTGTTGATTTATTTGCCACGAAATTATTAGTTAATGGAATTAATTTTTGAATCTTAAGGCTGCACCTTGTTCTCTCAATCTTGTTTGAATTTCTTCAACCTCCAAAATGATCACTCGTGTAAAAGTTAAATGCATTCCTTTGGGCTAAATATGAGATCTTCAGAATTCGACCTATACAGTTTGGTTGTTTGGGTTTTATGGCATATTAACATTTGTCGGTTATTTAATGCCAAATCCATTTTTATACAAATAATTAGTTTCTATTTCAAACAATTCAGTTTAGCATGAGTACAAATTATTCAGTTTAGCCAAGCAGTTTTAATTCAACCAATTCAGTTTAGCAGAAGTATAGATTTTGTTTACACACAGTTAAATGCTTAAACAGTTCTTTTTCAAAAATCATTTTAACGTAAGTACAGTTTCAATGTCAAAAACAATTCCATTTCAAACAATTCAGTTTAGCATGTGAACGCAGTTTAAATGTACGTACACATTTTTATTGGCAAAAACATTTCTATGTCAAGATATTCAGTTTAGACAAACAGTTCTAGTTCAAACAATTCATTTTAGCGTAAATACAGTTTCAATGTCAAAAACTGTTCTCGTAACTACAGTTTCAATTTCAAAAATAGTTCTGTTTAAAACAATTTAGTTTTCCATAAGTACGCTGTTTAAATACCAAAACAGTTCTATTTCAAGTAATTTACTTTATGCAGATTAGTTCTATTCAACACATATATAGGGCCCTATCAGGTGCTACCACTCCGGGCCAGAGTGGACTTAGGAGCGATGACAATGAAGGCGTGCTCCAGATTCCTCAAATCTCTAGGGTCACTGGAACCTCACCATCAGATTGTTTAGTGTCATATCCAGAATACTCGTTGGGAGGGTCTTACCCAACTGCAGAGGTGCAGTCAGTATATTCTACAGCCTCAGACAACTGGGCAACGATCTATACAAGAGCACACACACACACACACACACACACACACACACACACACACACACACACACACACACATATATATATATATATATATATATATATATATATATATATATATATATGGAATCATCAGTTTCTTTTATACATTGACCTAATAAAACATTTATGTTCAGTTAGAACAGAAATACAAAAAAACATACCTTTTCGAGCTTGGTTGATACTTGAGATAAATTCACCTGCCGAATTACTAATTGCAACTTAAAATAAATATAACAGAAATACGATAAGCATTTCACTCTCACAATCTGTAATATTGTAACAGAAGCAGGTGGCGACAAATTCCAATAAAAATAATGAAGTATTCTACTAATCAACTACAGAAAAAATACAAAATCATTTGCAATGATGAAAACTCTTCCTGTATTATAAAAACAAACCATACACAATGAAAAACTAGTTTTAGACTCTCAATGATAACAGTAAATTGTTTGTAATCATAATTACACAAATTCTGTCTTGCAGGTGTAAAATATCCTTTGTGATAACTGACTTGCAAACGTTCTCTACTCAAGTTAAACGGGCGCATCTTCTAAATATCTTAAGACTGAAATTTGCAATAAAAAGAAACAAAACTCACCGTCTAGTCAGTATTTTGTTAGTTTGAAATGTTAACAATAATTTAAACACACATACAAATACCCCCCACACACACACACACATGCGCTCGCGCGTGCCTTACTCATCCTTGGAAACTATTTCCATCAAACGCTAAATTGATTACATTACGTTAGCTTCTCTTTAAACTATCGTTGATTCAATTGTAAAGTGATTGATTGACAAAATATTGTATTAGTTTGCAAACGAAATTAGTTCCAGATGGCCAAAATGATTTTTTTACAGTCAAGGGGTGTAAGCAGTGCCATTAAAATTTTACCAGAACTATTGAGCAATTACGATAAAAAGAGACTGATGAGATTTTTATTATGAATTAAAGATATCGTTTCTATGGACATTAGCGGTTTGTATTTATTAATAACAAAGTTAAGAAACAAAATATTGCTGAGGTTTAAAAAAAAAATTCAGAACGTCAGTGATGATATTTTGATTCAACTTTTTTCTGAAAGTGGGATGTGATGTGAAGTTTATGAAAACAGTAATTACAAAGACATTGCAAATTACAACTGGAAATACTTGTAATAATGCCTTCAAGGGAGGTGTGGGTTCATTTTTCTTAAACTTTAACTTATTGTAATATAGCAAAAGGTGTAGTTTGATATTTGAGTTTATATTCAGAAATCAGTTAACTAGGTTCTATGAATACAACACATTAAATAATTATCCATAGGGAAGATACTGCAGTAATGTATAGTTTTCTTTTTATTCATCACATAAACAATAATATATATAGGTAATATAAATCAGTAGTGTATTATTTTTATGTACAGGTGACAAAAAACAGTAAACGAAAGGATCATCACCATCATATAGTGCTGCTAGCACGGATATCCTGATCCTCTCTCGCCACTTCTCCCAATCATTCATCGCCTCTGGCAGGTCTTCAGGGCTACATCCCGTATCCTCACAGAGCTGCTGTATGCATGTTCGAGCTGGTCGTCCTGCTTTTGCTTGGCCATATTTGGGGGTCCATAGGAGTACATCGCTTATAAGCTCGTCCTTGCTTCTCCAGCGGTGTCCTGCTTGTCTGGTTAGTCTAGCTTGGATAGTTTTCGTGATGGGAGGCAGGTGGCCGTATAGTTGGTGCCTTGTGGGGTGTTGCCTTCAGGACTTGTTCAATATTGCTCGCAACATTCTTTTGTAATTGCCGTTTAGCTTTTTCTCCAGCCGTTTAATTAGTGTCCAAGTAGTGCATCCATATAGCAGTATCGACACGACCGATGCCTGGTAGAAACTTCGTTTCATTTTATCGGTCAGGTCTGATTTCCATATGATCGAAAGCCTGTGAGTGGAAAGGGTTCCTATTCATTCCTACAGTATTCATGAATGAAAAGTTTAATACCTTTTCTATTTCGATTGGTTATAAGTTTCTAAATGCATTATGTAGAGAATATTAATGTATTACAGTTTCGTTTTTTTTTTCTTTCTCTGTATTCATTTTTCTCGTCTGACAAGTAGATAGATTGATATAAAGAGACAAGAAATACATAGGTAGATTGACAGTGATGTTTGTCTGTGCTTGAAATTAACACTGGAAATTGTAAATTTCCACTTATCCCTTCTTCCAATCACTTGCTAATAGAGTAAGCATTGATTTCATTGGATTGAGCTCTTAGTTACAAATCAGATAATTTCCTAGTGAAGAGAAGGATCCATTCGTTTGCACATACTCCAAATCAAATTTTGGTGGACAGCCAACTTGTTCTCTTTGTCATTTTCAAAAATAGACATATATTCATGTTCTAAGTGAGTAACTTAACACACCAACAACTCCAACGGAGGGAAATGAAACGGTCCCTTGAATAGTGTATACACACACACACACACACACACACATATATATATATATATATATATATATATATATATATATATATATATAACACTATATAAAAAGAGAATCGATAAACTTAACACATCTGCATACATAACACTTTTAAATAATCGATTGTTATGTTAATATGGTGAACCTTATATAAGTAATATCTGGAGAAGTTGTATTCAAACATGCACAGGAATAGGCTTTCTTTTTTTTGAGACATATTTGTAATTGATATCATTTATGGACAAATTGTAAAAGTATGCAGCACTAATTTACTATGAATATTTAACTAATCAACTGCGCTGCGTGCGTATTACAACCACAGATATGAACATTTATACCAACTTTCTTTTATTCGAATGAGTTTTAGATATATGTAACGGAATAGGATGTCAATCTCAGAGGGTGAGATATGGAGGAACTTTAAAATGGTGAAGTAGCTGCAGTCTTCAATTTGTCACTAGGTGAAGTAAATGGAAAATATTAAAAGGATTCAACGTCTATCATTGAAATGGCGCTTGCTTCTTTCGTTGTGACGTGATCGAGTGTTCGGAAGTTAAGTCAGAAAAGAAACGAAAAGAATCCCTTTTTTCACTCGGCCGAAAAGATTTTATTGTGGTTTCTTTTCTTTTCTTTCGAGTTATCATTTTATTCAAAGTCATCTTACTACAACTGTGATAGAAATCCATCTTTTCTCTTTAACCTTTCAATCGGTACTCACCAGCGCAAGCCAGCCCCAGACGTTACTCTCTGAATCGATCTGATTTTGTACGTCCCTTGATATATATATGATATAAATAATAGGAAAATATTTTTTAAAGCCTGTATTAAGGGAATAAAGATTTAAACTACTTAAAAGAGTTCGATAAAAGCAAAATAATCCAATGCAATTATGAGAAGTAAAGCAAATTTAAAATCGCTAGACTTATAGCTTCTCTTCTATGATCCACTCATTACCCACAGATGCCGCTGGGGATTTGTCTGACTTCGCTGGTAAGTAATGAGTGAATCATGGGAGTGAAGTAGTTATTCTTTCACACACACACACACACACACACACACACACACACACACATATATATATATATATATATATATAGTTTACTCAATTTATAAATAAATAGTGCTCAAATATCGGTTGGTTGGTTGGTTGATTGTTTTGTTTTACGGCTTATCAACCCTTTTCTGGTCATTTAACGCGGAATCAAGTCATTTTGATGAAAGTTTGTTTGTTTCAAGGTATTCATATCTTCAGATATTTATTCACGGTATACAGTAATTTTCTGATTTTCATTTGTTTTTATATTCTTTGGTTCTGTTTATATCATATTGGTTGGGTCTTAAATTTTTTACAAATAGGCCCACTGCTTTCAGGAAGGACATTATAGAGTCCACTTTAGTTTTTTTTAATAGTTCTTTCATACAGCTTGCGTGTAAAATCTCTCATGTAGGGGTGAGATCAATGTATTCAATGAGAACATATTTTATTGTGTATGCAGTCTGGCATCCATGGGACATTAGTTGCTCTTCTTCTATAACCAAGTAAAAATGTGTAATTCTTGTATGACCTATTCGCGGTCTGGATAATACGACTTCTTTTGTCGGCTTTTTCTGATGTTTTGCTTCCATTCTCGTAGTATAGGCTTGATTTCTAGAAGCTTGTTGCTCCAGCGATGCTGCCTTTGTTGCAGTATATAATCGTTTATTTTGATTTCTAAGTCCGTATATGGAATTTTAAAAGTTTTTTTTTTCCAGGAACCATACTTAAGGCAGATCTAGCCACTTTATCAACTTGTTCATTTCCACTAATTCCTGTGTGACTTGGAATCAAACATAGCTGTATTTCATTGTTATCTGACATTTCTTTCTAATTTACATAAGAGTTATCATTTTATTCATAAGAGTTTTATAATAAGTTGGTTGTAAAATTTCTTGCTTTGTAACGATGTTAACACTGACAATGAGTCAAAACAAATAATGAATCTTTGATTTTTTACTTTTGAATCAGATCCAGTACCATAACCTCTACGCACGCTACCTCATT
This sequence comes from Sepioteuthis lessoniana, assembly GCA_963585895.1. Taxonomy (NCBI): domain Eukaryota; kingdom Metazoa; phylum Mollusca; class Cephalopoda; order Myopsida; family Loliginidae; genus Sepioteuthis; species Sepioteuthis lessoniana. Next base: position 34,718,770 of record OY757924.1, read on the forward strand.
GAATATGGAAGTATCGTTTGGCAGTTGTTTTTAAATCGTTTTTCCATTGTATACAGAAACGCATCCAGTTGTTTTCTCCGGCTTAGAACCATTCGTAAAGATGTGTGAATGTCTTGGATATTTATTTTTAATTTTCTCTAGTTTTCTTTGAAAATTAGCGGGTGAGTTTTAGTCTTTTGGATTTTACTTTTGGAGTCTTTATGGTCCAAGGTGGGGTTTTTGGTATGACCGTGTCGTGTATTTGTTAAATTTATTCTTGCTTCCTCTGTTATTGTTTCCATCCGAACATCAAAAGGTTTTGTAGCCCTTTCAGTCCTTTCGAATTATTCCCTATATTTCGAGTGGAATGCACCATCATATGCAGGATTAGATGGGCATGATTTTAATTTAACATAATACTGGAGAGCCAATTTATTGCTTCTGATATTTGCCGGTGCTTCGTTAGGCTCTGCATACAGACACTCAACTGGAGATATTTTGAAGGCGCCAAGTAATAATCTTAGGCCTCCATGGTAGATCGGATATTTTTAGATAGGTCTTTCTTGCAGATTGGAATATAAAATTACTATAACCCTGCTTCGATATAATCAGTGACCTATACAATTTGAGTAGAATTTTGCGATCTGTTCCCCACTGTCTTGGCAATCACATAACGTATTCCACTGCATTTAGCCATCAAATCTTTCAAAAGAGGAATGAAGGTCAGTTTTTTTAATCAAATATTAACCCTATAAATGTGTACTCATCTACTACTGGAATTTTTATCTTTTCAAGTTTCAGGCTAAGATCATGGTATAGTTTTCTCTTATGATAGAAATGAACATATTTAGTTTTAGTTTTAGAAAATCTAAACCCATTTTCTGTTGCCCATTTGTTGATTTTGTCTAAGCACTGTTGGAGTTTGCGCTCAATGGTGTGTAAATATTTCGACCTGTAACATAGTAAGAGATTCGTCAACGTATAAAGACCCGTCCACTCCGGGAGATATGCATTGATTATGTTTATTTTAATGCTAAACAGAGTCACGGACAATACAGTCCGGAGGGACTTCCTCTTACTGATTTTTTATATCAGAGAGAGTGAATTCAATGCGGATTTTAAATTTCCTGTCTAATAGGAACCCATTGATAAAGTATGAAAGTCTGCCTTTTAGACCGAGATCACGCAGGTCCCTCATTATTCCATATTTCCGCTTAGTATCGTCGGCCTTCCCAAGATCGAAGAAAATAGCCGCCAGATGTTTCTTCCTAATTAAGGACTCTCTTACAGTTGTTTCCAGAGGATCAAGTGGTCAATTGTACTTCTTTTATTCCGGAATCCACATTGTAGACGGGAAATTAGGCCATTTGATTCCTGATACCAAACCAATCCGTCATTTACCATCCTCTCCATTATTTTACACAAACAGCTGGTCAGTGAAATTGGTTGATGATTTTGATTATCTGAGCTTTTCTTCCTGCTTTTGGAATTAGCATTATTATGGTTTGTCTTCATATATCAGGAAGCTTATCTTCTATCCATAGTTTGTAATATATTTTAAGAGCAGTTTTAACGATTCATAAGGTAGTTGACTCAAGAATTCATAGTAGACCTCATCCAGTCCTACAGCAGTATTATGAGATCATTTCATCGCGTTTTTTAATTCTCAAAGAGAAAACAGACTTTTTGTAATTCCCCTGGTTTTTTGATAGGAGGTTTAACTTGTACTTTTCCGCGTTTTGTTTGACCGTTAAAAATTGTGGTTTGCCGTTTCTAGATGAATTTTGAGTGAATGTTTCGGCTAGTTAACCTACCATATGCTTTTTGTCAGTTATTGTACAGTTGTTTTTGGTTTGGTGTTTCATTGGCATTGTCTGATATTTACCCGCAATTATCCGGATTATCTCCCATACAACTTTTGGTTTAGCGGATGAACCCAGTTTACATTCAAATATTTGCCAGCATTCTTTTTTCACTGTCTTTATCACCCTGCGGGCTTTAGATTATACTCTATCAGACTGGAGTTGGTTTGCTTCATTTGAAACTTCTTTAGAGCAGCTCTTCGCAATCCGATAGCTTTTTGGCATTTTTTGTTGAACCAGGGTCTGTTGCGTTTATTTGGTGTTGAGTTACTCGGAACGCAGTCTTTTGCTCTTTCAATTACCGTTTCTGAGATATGATCTTCTACAGTGTGGTTTGTCTCTTTATTGCTCAGCTTATTTTTATATTCTTCCATGAATATTTCCCTGTTGGTCTTGTCTAACTTCCAGCAGTGTTCTTTTTCGCTGCTGGGTTCTGTGCTTTTGATCTGGATGGGGAAGTGATCACTACCACAAGTGTCATCATGTACCTTCCAAGTAAAGTTCATATATACTGTGGGGTTGCATATTGTTAAATTAATGGCCTAGTGATGACCGCTAGATGGGTTGACATATGTAAGTGCGCCATTGTTAAGTATGCACATATCATTCTCATTGATGATATTTTCTAGAATTTTGCCCTTTTTGTTTGTGTCTTTGCACACCCATAGTGTATTGTGACGATTAAAGTCTCCTAATAAGATGAAAGGTTTGGGCAATTGATCAGCCATATTCTTTTCTTCATTTTCATCTATGTTATCACTTGGTGGAAAATATATTGAACATACATTCACAGCTTTATGCAGTGTGGTCTTGATGGTAACTGCTTCGATATTTGTTTGTATGTTTACTTTGCTGTGTGGTATTTCATTTCTGATCAGAATCGATACTCCTCCAGAAGCACTGCATCCGGGGTCATAGATGTAATTAAACAGCTGATAATTCTTGATATTGATGCGATCACCTGACTTAACGAAGGTTTCATGGAGGCAGATAACTTCAGGACATCCTTGCGTTATTAATAGATGCAATTCATTTCAATCCACAATAATTCTACTGGATTATTTTTTGACCCATGTTTAATCAGTTTGGATGTATGCTTTGTCTTTGATCGCTTTTTTGTTTAGTTGGTTCATTGGTTTCCGATTTTTGGTCTGCTATGTCCATTAATTCTAGGCCCTCGAATCTTTTCTGTTTCAAGTTGAATTTTATTTTTGTCTTTGGCCGTTCAGTTTTTTTAAATGGAGATTTTCTCTCGGATTTTTCTTTTGTTGGATTCAAGTCAGGACTCTTTTCCTAGGGTGTTCAGTGCAGTCAGTAGGTAGCTTTTTGTTTTGTTTTTTTTTTTTTCATCTGTGTTTTTATCTTGTGGCGGGGTTATCTTGTTGAGTGGGCAGTATATAGATGCCCTTACCCACCTTCGTTTTTGGTTTTCACCTTTGGTTCTTCGAGTTCTGCTCTTAAGTTTTTGATAAAGCTTAGCCAGTCCCCTGGTTCAAGCTGAAGTATTTCCGGACAAGATTTTAGAATTTTCTTGTCGGTTCTGGACTGGTTTTCGAAGATACCGCTTGAGAATAAGTTTTATCTCTGTTTATAGCGTCAACAATCTTCCGTGCCTCTTGGAAAGATATGTTTCTGGTGTATTTTATTGACAACATCTCTTTCTCTCTTTTCCATTTTTCGCAAGTCTTTGCATACACCGGATGGTGTCCACCACAGTTTGCACATCTGTAAATTTTCTGGTATTCCTCATTAGAGTGGTCGGGGTCCCTTTTTCCACATTTTCCACAAACATTCCTTCCATTACATTTGTTTTTGTCATGTCCGTACTTGAAGCATTTATAGCACCGGAGGGGATCGGGAAAAATTCTTCTACCCTTTCAATTATGTAGTCAATTTTTATTTTTTGTGGTTTTGTTAGAAAATCAAAAGTCATAATGTAGGTGTTTATGTCAATAATTTTATCATACCACTTTATTGTGATTCTTTTCCCTTCTGTCCCTACTTGGGGTTTTATTTCTTTCTTTACTTCCTCTAGAGAACAAAAGCAGAGCTCTTGACTTCTCACCACCCACCTAGATGAATTAAGGTTTTGGTAGGCAATTATTTTTTGGGTTTGAAAAATCTTAATTTCCAGCAGAAAATCTGCATATTTTATTTCTTTCCTCCTCTACAAGGAGCTTTCAATTTTTCAGGGTTTTTTTTTTACCTTTTTAGGTTTTAGACTTGCTAATATCATTTTTTTTCTATAACAAATGCAGACAAAATTGCTTGTGGGGAGTCATCCCGAGATTCCAAGACTATAAATCTTGGAAACTTACTGATGCCTTCGTCTTCGCCTTCTGAATTTGTATCACTAAGGTTTCGTTTTACTTTTTTATAGGAGGATGCCATAAGTGGTATCTTATTTTTCATTGGTCCTATGCTCCACCACCCACCACGAAGTCCAACTTATTTTGGGAATAAACCAAGGAAAAAACTCATTCGCCTTGGTTGAGACGGGGATATAATACCAGTATACTCATGTTAAAAGCAAGATTCTGAGTCTCTTCCAGATTCTGGTCTTTATCACGGTATAATCTAACAAAGGTCAAAAGACACTTCTTTTCAGCACAAGTGACCCTCAGCACCCCGCCTTCTAGCATGTATAAGGTAAAAGGTTGGTATTGTTCCGCAAGAGCAGATTGGACAACACGTTCGGGAGAAAATAAACATACGTGTGCTGGAGTATGACGGGACCAGCAGATTGATCGGATCGGGCCTATCCGACCGCCTGTCAGGCCTTGTAAGGGCCAAAGTGGTGCGTTGTAAGCCATTGACTATTCTGTCACCGGATCAATGACAGCTCAACCACCAGGATTCCGTCCTGGCGCCTTACTAGTCGTCACCTACGGCCAACAGGTGGCCCTATCGGAGGGTCTTTCCCATCTGCAGAGGTTCAGTCGGTGTATTTTACAGCCCCAGCCGACAGGGCGATCAATTATCAGTTAAAGAGCATATATATCGAAGTTAAGATAGTGTAGATACAAATGGTGACTAATAATAATAATAATAATAATAATAGGTAATAGAATGTCTAAAAATTTACAAAATAACCGTCAAATCCATGAATTTCATCACAGATTCCCTGAAAAACTAGAAAGTAAAATTGACATCAGGAGGAAAATCTCAAGAAAGGAGGGATAATCCCGTGAGACATCTTCCAGGGAGACTTACTCTTGCCACAACTATTTGTAATAGCAATGGTGCGACTTTATTATATACTCAGGAAGTGAACAAAGGGTTACAAATTTATGAAATCACCAGAAAAGTTAAATCATCCTATGAACATGTATGACATCAAGTTATCTGCAAGAAATTACATAGAAAGACTAGTGTATCAAGAGAAAAGAAGGAATATCACTCTCCATCATGGAGGATTGCGTAGACGCATCATTGCAAGGACTAAATTTAAAGAGAAAAGAAATACTAATCACAGCAACCAGTAACAGCATAAGACAGACAGCAAAACGAAAAAAAAAAACCCAAAAAACTCGGAAACACAAATTGAATAAAAACAAATGTATGGGTATTTCAAGCGAAAAATTGATGCGCTTGCGCATTAGAAAACCTAGACATGGCCACGAAAGACAAATCTAAATGTTGTATTCAATACATATACATATGCAAAACACAGGCAGACTCTTTTGTTTCAGATATGAACGGGTTTATTAATTCCTTGCTTTGTTCTATGGCGACACAAGGAGAGAGACACAATTCTTAAAAGCCTATCTTAACCATACTATGCTGACCCCAACCCAATGCGTGGCATATCTCGTGGTGTTTAAGATCTCTGGCTATCTCTGCCGGTCGAGATCGGAAAAACTGAACCGCATGCCTCAACGGCAGAAAACCCAATTACATCTTTCAACGGTCGAATACCCAATTGACGTCTTTTCAAAATCCTCAATTCTCAGGACCATATCTTCTAGGCATGACGTCATCCACACTCCAGCCCCATTTACTGTCTGGGAGATTATTATGACAAATGGTGATTGTCATATCCTTTGCCCACGAGCGTAAAACTGCACTAAATGGCTCAACGCCTTACCCAACTGAATGGTAAAATATAATTAACGAAAACTGATTAATATTTTAAAAAATCATTCTTTAATTATATAACGTAACGAAAGAAACTTAATCTCTTCTTACAGCAACACAAAAAAAAAAACGCCAATTATAAAGGGGACATTAATTAAACGCGGCAGGATAGTAAGTGAAGATTTTGTGGAGAAAAATATAAAATGGTTAATCATATAATCAGTGGGTGCAGCAAACTAACATAAAAGAAGTGCAAGACTTGAGAGGACCGGGTGGTAAAGGTGATCTTTAGGAAATTGTGTAAGAGATAAAACAAACTTGGCCATGCCATCAAATATTATATCCACTCACCAGAATCAGTCCTAAAGAATGAGACGCATACAGTTATCAGGGATTTTGAGACACAAATTGATCCCCAAATCCCCCATCAAAAGAGCAGAGAGACTTTCCCGTCTTGTAGATTTTTACCGTTCCAGCGGACCACAGAAAACGAAAAGATAGTCAAATACGTGAACCTTACCAGAGAACTGAAAAAAGCTGTTGAATATGAGAGTCAATGTAATACCAATTATAGTCGGTACGCTTGGAGCAGTCCCCAAGAACTTGGTGTAGGGACTGGAAGAATTCGAGATTAGTGGAAGAATTGAAACCATCCGGGAGACTTCAGGAGATTTGATGTCACTCAAATTCCAGTGAGAGCCCACCAACTAACACATGTGTAAAAAAACTTACAATAATAATAATAACAATAATGATGCTAGAAAATAATAAACTAAACATAATAGATAAAGAAATTAGCAAATCATAAAATTAATAGAGTACAGACTGCACAGTATTAACTAGACCACCCTTCCCAGAATGTCTCTCAAAGAAGATTATGCCCTTGGCAACAGTATATAAAGAGATGCCCACCACATGGGAACCACTTGGTCTCATGATTACATAGGCGAGAAACTTGTAGAAACCAAGCACTTTTAACTCTGTCTACACTATCCTAACACACACGCGCGCGCGCATACATATATATATATATATATATATATATATATAACTTTCCTTGACTTGACTTCCACCATTAGAGATATGCTTTCATGTGCAACTATCTATTGCGTGTCTGAACCAAGTCGCTTCGCAAATTACCAATGCATCACAGTGCCGATATGTTATTACGTAATGTATATTTATATATTTATGCGAAAAGAAAGACAACAGTTTTATCCTTTTAAAAATATGATTCATACGATTAATATCTTTGGTATTTTAGTTAATCCGATGTCCATTTAATCCGACCAAAATTTGATCGAATAAATTTATTGAGTTTTACAATTTGCTTGCTTTTTTATTATTTCTCTATATTAAACATGTATTCAGACCGTCTTTTTTCAACCAAAATTCAATAAAAATGTATTTCTTATTTTCTATTCGTTTGTTTCTATCAACACATGGAATACAAGAAACATTAGAAATAGTAAATAGTTATAATGTAATATAAATCTCGGACCCCGGTTAACTTTGATATCGAATAAATAAATTAAACGGCTTATCAGACCTGACCTTGCAACAATTGAGGTCACAATAAACCAATTGAATCCACTGCTAGAGATCTGCAACAGACAAAACAAACATCAGTATTGCAACCATTATTGACTTTGAATATTTTTCTTTCATCTTAATCTCATTTGCTTTTTGTCATTAGGATTCAAATCTACAGATTATTTATTAGTTTGACTTGCTTTTTACTAATGATTGTGGAATGAAGGTCTGGGTTATCATGGTTAAAGGCGACCAAATGTAAAATGAAACAAATACTATTCGCAAATTATGGTAAACAATGGTTTTGTAATTAAGGATGATCATGATTACAAAATTTTGAACTTTTTCAACATACAAAACACCCGAGAAAAATCTTTACCGTTTATATCTATATGACTAAATGTGCATTAAAATCCTTCAGTCGAAAAACATTCCAATTTTTAAAATCTGCCAGAAAATTGACTAGTTATTTTACAATTTCAGTAGTTATTTGATGCATAATGATGCAAATTTTGTCGACAATTATTTCTTGCCTGAACGCCTACCTCTGTTAATCAATTTGATTATTTCGTTTATATATACAAAGTGAAAGAGTTATATATATATATATATATATATATATATATATATATATGGTATTATTCCCGGAATAAATAAAACATTTCTACCTTTTTAAAACAAAGCAATGTCTGACTCCATGAAATGGCTTTACTTCAAAAATGAAAACTAAAAATTTAAAAAAACCCTGGTCTTTTTGGTCACTTTATAATTTTATTTTCTAATCTAAGTAACTATTACAAAAATCTGCCAAGAGCAATGTTTTGCTTTATTTTCCAGTTTCCTTGATATCTTTTTCAATTGAAATTTTTAATTAACATTTCGTCGTACCTTTCACAAAACTGATTTCCTGTGAGTACAAGAAGTAATTTATACACTTTTGTAACAAGTTCGATACTCACTACTTTAGCACTCTGACAGAGTAAACTAATCTCTCTATCTTAGCCACAGTTAAATCTTGACGAGTAGGTTTTCCATTTCAATTTCGGGAGCTCTTCATTGTAAACATTCAAATCTACATCATATGTATTAATTCCGTTCCATTTTACGTTATAATACCAACGTAGCAATTGTGATGAAATATGATTAAAATAATGAAATATCAATACTACACAAGGTTACATTTCTTGGTATTATAAGTTGGGGTTTATATTCTGAAATTTGAAATTAACAGCTCAGGAACATGAAGGGGTTGCAGTGAGATGAAGTTTTCCGGATATCTTTACAAACCATTATATTACATGCTGGCAAATACGATAATAGATTGACAATAATTCATCTAATGAATATCAATGTGCTAGCATTGCTATTTGTACAGACGTATGTAAGAGAGACAAAAAACATAGCAAAACTTGTGGCAATGCTAAACATAAAGAATTAACTTATATGGTTCGAATTACAATTCTGCTAAGTTTGGATCTATGCGCTAAAACAGTGAGCAGCTATCATAGAGAGACTTTCCCGTGTAAAAAGAAATGAGAATATGAGTATTGCCTTGAGCTTATTTATTACTTAAGTTCTGCAATGTTTAATAATAGCCAGAGAATGACTCTCTGAGTAACTGCATAGAAAGCAACTGAAATTAGGAAGAAAAATACTACTAAAAATGAATCATAGTTGATAGTCTTTTATCTATTAAAATATAACGATACAATTAATACAATAGATATTACTAGAGTAATCTTTGATAAATGAAGCACTGACCATCAATCAAGAAAAAAAT
>OY757924.1:34730500-34875500 GCA_963585895.1 Sepioteuthis lessoniana
TGCCGATGACATAGAGAGTCTGGCAAATACACCCAACCAAGCCGAAACACTACTGCATAGTTTGGAACGAGCTGCCGCAGGCATTGGCCTCCATGTTAATGCACACAAAACTGAATATATATGTGCTTTAATCAAACATTTTCTACACTAGACCGAACTGGTTAACAAGTTCACCTACTTAGGAAGCAGTGTCTCATCAACCGAAAAAGACATCGACACGCGGCTAACGTAGGCAGGGACAGCTATCGATAAGCTATCGATCATATGGAAGTCAGACTTGACCGATAAAATGAAACGCAGTTTCTTCCAAGCTGCGGTCGTATCGATACTTCTATATAGATGCACAACCTGGACGCTAACAAAACGGCTGGAGAAAAAGCTAGACGGCAATTACACAAGAATGCTGCGAGCAATATTGAACATGTCCTGGAGGCAACACCCCACAAAGCACCAACTATACGGCCGCCTGCCTCCTATCACGAAAACTATCCAAGTTAGACGAACCTGACATGCAAGACACTGCTGGAGAAGCAGGTACGAGCTCATAAGTGATGTACTCCTATGCCCCCCCCCATATATGGCCGTTCAAAAGCAGGATGACCAGCTCGAACATACATACAGCAGCTCTGTGAGGATACGGTTTGTAGCCCTCAAGACCTGCCAGGGGCGATGAACGATAGAGAGAAGTGGCAAGAGAGGGTCAGGGATATCCGTGCTGGCGGCACGACATGATGATGATGATGATGATGATATAAGCTGAAGGAAAGGAATAGAAAGAACCTTCATCTTTATAAATCCGTTCTCGTCTATTTAATGAACCACCAGTCAATATATCATTATTTCAGATCAATTATAGAATCCGCAGATTTTGTTTGAAATATAGAGTACCCTTTCAATCCCATTACACCCAATTCCACTCATACTCGGAGTGGTAGTACAAAGTTTGGTTCCTATCTATGCACCAAATAAATATGTGCGAAAATCATTAGTAATATATATGAATTCTTGATACCATATAACTGTAAATTATTATCAAAAATAGTTACTTGAAGCTATAAGGTTTTACTAAGGATTATTATTATAACTTATTTGAAACCATATATTTTTTTGCAAACAAATGTTTATCGTTATTTAATAGTAATAGTTACTTGAAACCGTATAACTGAGAATAAATTAAGAGTATCCACTAGGAATACTTGAGAGAATACAGTATTGTTCTAATTATTTAAATGAAATAGGAATACTTGAGTTAATCGCGCGCTAAAAATCTTACGAAACTATATATAAATGTTGATATAAAGTACAATGAATGCGATTCTATGACCTTTAGGCATAAAATAACTCTTTATGCGTTGGCATGCCGTTAAAATCAATCAATCAATCCACCAATCGGACAAATATCCCAAAAGAGTAAATATTTTGAGATCGTCCAAAATTAGATTTAAAAACTAAGGTTATTTTGACATATTCCTGGTAAATAAATATTTTCGCCTTCATAACAATTGCAGTTAGTTTGGACTTGCTATGGACGCCATCATAAAAAAAACAACATAAAATATATTCCATGGCACGTCCAAAAAATAATTTTCTTTTTTAAATTAATTATGTTATGAACAGTATAATCAACTTAATTTTACTAAGAGTTTCTTCTGCTGACGTTAAGCTATCATGTGAACAGAACTTAATTAAATAATGATCCAATCTTATGTTTTTTCTCTAAAAGTTTTCTAAAAATAATCCTTATCGTATATGAGTTTCTTTTTATAATTTAAATGTCTCCGTTTTGTCAACAAAAATCAACTTTCACAGCGGCGGAAATCACGTAAACTTTATTATCGTACGTATCTAATTTTAAAAAAATATGAAAAGATCAAATTTAATGAAGTCATTAAAAGCAGCATTGGCACAGAAATATCGTGAACAGACTTCTGAAGTTTGTATATATGATAAATTTAGTGATAACCACGTAAGAGTAATTTGAAAATTAATGACTCCTTCCAATTGATTACTTGCAGATAGTTTTAATAAGTTGTGTACGACAGAAAAGTGCTATTTAATATAATTTTTGTTTTTTACAAGGATATACTTCCTTTTATTTCTCTTACTTTCTGTCCCAATACTCGAATGATAATTCTTAAATTTAGCTGACGATATTTTGACTATTTTCCGTGGAGAAAGGTAACCCTTTCCCTCAAAAGAAAAGGACCTGAGAATGACGTTTACCTTTCTTTGGTGGTGAGGCACTTGTTCAAGAGCACCCCTTTCATTATCATTCTTGCCCGGTTCATTTTGACCTGGAGTGGTAGTGGATCTCATCTATGGGTAAAATAAATATGTTTAATAATTATTCTTATTCGATAAGAATATTTGATGCTATAAACAGTAAATTGTTCATATTAATAGTAGTTATAATAGTTTACTCATGGTTATTTCTATTATTATTATTTACTTAAAACCCAAATGACTATTATGAAATAGAATTAATTATTTGAAACTTAAAACTTTATGATTATTTGTATTAACCTGGAATTCTTACAATCATACAACTGGGTTCAAATTATTTTATTTGATGGGAATACTTGATACATAACAATGTAAAAAGAAATAAAAATAAAGAATATACTCTCGGTGAGATTCGAATTCACACTCTCATATCCATTATTCTTGTTTTTGAAGTGCCCTGTTCTTTGCTGTCGTAATAATGATGACACAAGGGAGTTGTGATAAAAAGCAAGTAGAATTAGGAAGATGAAGTAATAATACAAGACAAAATATTAATTTTAATGCTTGACAGAACTTAATCTATAAATAAACATGTAATCATACTCGCAATTCAAGTTATTTTTTATTGGATGTATTTATGTGATTTTAAGCTCACAATCGATATTTTAAGAAAGCACTCAGCACTGTATTGAATTAAATGTCTTCATGATTTAAAAAAAAAATTAAATTCAACAATGCCACAGATTGGCGTTTTCCAACTTTGTCAAGAATGAAACACGAAACCAGATACACAAATCCAATTAGAAAGAGAAGATTTGCTTTGAAGAAGGAGAATAAGATGGCGACTTAACGATTAGTTCGGAATAAATCAGGAAAAAATAATTGTTTTTCAATCACGTATTCTCGTTGCTGAGGGTAGTCGAGTTTTATCAGTTTCGTTCCTTACCCATCTTTGTCTCGAATGACAGAGTCGCCAGTCGTCTTGGCTCGGATAAAAAAAATTAAAATGAAAAAGAATACAGGCAGATCGTTAGTCAATCAATCAAAGCTAATGACAGAAGCCATAATATAAACAAAAACGTATATTTATATATAAGACGATGCTAGAAGAGAGAAAAGAAATTGTTGGTTACATTTTATCAAAAAGTGAACAAAATCAAGCTTTTCCAAGAACTAGTAATTAAAAAAATTGGAGGATATTAAAAAGAATCTCTACCTTCAGGTCGACTCTCCAGACCTTGGAACGAACCCGTGGAGCCCGAAAGTCAACCAAACATGTTTTTAGATCACTAAAATATTTAATGTGATCTTTTAAAAATGCTTGCTCATATACACTGGGTGTAAATCTCAACGCACAGTTGCTTATAAATTATAACTACGGATTTGTTACGAGTACCTGACTATAAACTTACTCACCCAGACTGCGGGGCATAGAATACACAGACTGTATCCGATACAGAGGGATAGGATCCTGCAAAAACAGGTGTTGTGAGCATTTAGATCAACTGAATATGATGGTGAGTCTCTAGCTCTGTGGAATCTGGACTAACCTTTCATTGCCATTAGGTCTACTCTAATCCAGAGTGGTAGTACGTCTCAGATCCCATCTATCGGTTTAAATAGATATGTTTGAAAATTATTCGTATTTGACTGTAATATTTCATGTCATATAACTTGTTATAAGTCAGTTACCTAAAGATTGATGCTATAATTGTTTACTAAGGATTATCAGTTACCTGAAACTGATGCAAACAAATGAATATAGGAAAATAGAAATGATTGTTTTAAAGCACCATTTGTGTTTATATATATATATTAAAAAGAAATACCTTATGTCATGTAACTGAGTACAAAAAATACAGTAAAGAAAAAACTTCACCAAAAATGTCAATATAAATGTACGATGAACCCTACTGCCTAACGCCTAGGCATGAGTAACCCTGTATGGATTAACAAGATATTGAAATTCATTTATCAATCAATCAATTACTTAGAGAAGGGGAAACTAAATTCAAAATCTAAGGTATTTTCTTCAGAGAATACACAGTTCTCTAGCGCCCTTTTCCTCTGTTATCAGCTTATCCAAAAAGTGTAGATGGATATACACAAGATTCCACCGCTATAAACAAATCATCTCTGTGGACAGTCGTTCTATTCACATCTTTACCTTAACTGTTAGGCACATAGTCTTCGTCTATGAAAAGGAATCTTAATAAAACTATGATTAGTCATCATCATCATGATGTCACACTTCCAGAACGGATCTCCCTGACCCTCTCTCGCTACCCATCTCTTTCGTCCATCGCTCCTGGGAAGTCTTCCAGGCTATATTCTCTATCGGCACAGAGTTGTTATATATAGGTTTTTGCTGGTCGTCCAACTTTTGTTCGTCCATGTGAAGGATTCCACTGGAGTATATCGCTTATGAGTTTGTCCTTACTACGCCAGCATTGTCCCGCATGTCTGGTTCGTCTAATTTGGATAGTTTTCGTGATGGGTGTCCCTTCAGCTGCTGCTTTGTAAGGTGTTGCCTCCAGGACTTGTTCAATATTGCACGCCGCATTCCTGTCTATTGCCGTATGTTTAGTTAGCGTCTATGGGGTACATCCGTATAGCAGTATCGACACGACCGCTGCTTAGAAAATACTGCGTTTTATTTTCTCGGTCAAGTCTGACTTCCATATGACCAATAATCTATCCATAGCTGTCCATGCTTTTGCTAGTCGCGTGTTGATATCATTCTCGGTTGATGAGACATCACTTCTGCGGTAAGTGAACTTCTCCACTAGTTTTAGAGGACCACCCTTTAGTGTCACCTGTTTAATTAAAGCACACGTATTCTGTTTTTTTCTGCGTTGACATGGAGTCCTATGCCAGCAGCTGCTCGTCCCAAACTATGTTGCAGTGATTCGGCTTGGGTTGGTGAATTTGCCAGAAGCGCTATATCATCGGCGTAGTCCGCTTCCGTTATCGTTGGTGTTGGTTATCTTCTGCTTCTTTCCTTTGCCAGCTTAAAACCTTTTTCTTTCATTAAATCTATTGACGTTCTAAGCACATAATCTAGGCAGATAATTAACAGGTATGGGGGCTCATGTATCTCCTTGAAGCACATCTGCTAAAATATCGAAGTCTGTGTCTCCATCTGATGAGCAGACTTTCACTTTCATTATTTTTATATAGCATCAATACGGCTGAGACGGATTCTTTGCGATGTTCATTGGCAAGAAGTATTTGCTCCATCTTCCTTCTGTGTATGGAGTCAAATGCCTTGGAGAAATCAACAAATAATAGTGTTGCCTCCAGGTTTTTTGCACGAACATCTTCTAGTATTCGATGGAGAGTCAAGATTTTTGATATCGTGGATCGATTTCTCCGAAAGCCATTTTGGTTCTTCCTAAGTATCTTCTCAATTTTGGGTTCTATGTGGTTGCGTAGTAGAACATTGTAGATCTTGGCCGCTCTGGATGTAAGGGTTATACCTCAGCAGTTCTTGGCTACTCCAAGGTCACCCTTCTTGGGGAAAGGGGGGACGCATAATTTTGTCCATATGTCTATTGTGTTCTAGTAATATACGGCGTTACAGAATCAGAGCAGTATGTCGTCGAATTCCCTTGTCTCCCATACTTCTGCGGGTATTCATCAAGCCTTGCTGCTTTTCTATTTTTGATCTTTCTTAGTATTGAGTCGAGTTAAAATTGATTAATATCAAGTGTTAATTTTATCAGTACTTTACAAAATGCGAATTAAACTATTTACTTTACATTTTTAATATGAATTGTTTTGAATATGTGAATTAGAATTATTTGTATTGCTACTGTGATATCACCTACTACCATTTTTTTTTTTTTATTTGAGAGGCATGGAGTATTAATGGTTGTCTATCGAGAAACTCCAGTCGCGTTAAGCCATTCCGAATGTCATATATATATATATATATATATACGCATGGGTGTATGTTATTCCTTGCGAGTTTTTCATACCAGCGTTAGCCGATAATTTTTCTCTGCAGTCTGAGTGACAGCAAGGATTCCCAAGGATTCTTACTATTTTGCCCGATCTTAAAAAGTCTGAAGTTTGGATGGATTTGATTCGTCCTCCGATTTCAAATTCTTCATGTCCCCTTTATTGGAACCATTCCAAGCGAGCCAATTCCAGATGGTATCTCCATCACCCTTATGTTCCACAGCTTTTTTGGTTCTTTGGTGAGGTATAAGTTCCTCTCCAACTTTTCGTCTTTTTTTTGTTTTTGTTTTTTTTTTTTTTTTTTGTTTTTTGTATCATTCTGTGGTCCGCTAGGACGGCAAAATCAACTAGACGGCAGTTGTTTTTTTTTTTTTTATCACTAGGTCTTTGAACTGGGATTACATGATTCCTTTGTTTCTCAAAATCCCAGAGAATTTATGCTTCTCCTTCTTCAAGATAGATTCTGATTTGGGCATGTAACATTTGATTGTATGGTCAAATTTCAATTACATGCACAATTCCTTTGGGTCACCTTTCCCACCTAGTGATGTCTAGTCCGACATTCCTTTTTGCACTTGTATGCTACACTCATTTATTATGTGATTTATGGTTTCGTCTCTATCCCAACATGACCTTCACCTACTATTCTGTTGCGTTTTATTTATTTTCGCTGAAACATAATTGATCTTTGTAGTGTTGTTTTCAGCAGAGTTTCTCTCACAAAGTTTCTTTTCTGGGGCCATATCAAAATCTTCTCGTGTTAGATTTCGTCAGGTTGTTGCACAAAATATCCCTGAAGTTGTGTCTCTTCCCATTTCTGTTTTTTAGTTATTGTAGTTCTGTTTGTCCTTATATACTTAGTGCTCCTTCTAGCTGCTGTGATTAGTCTTTCTTTGCTCTTTGTAATTATAACTTATCATTATTTTCCTCCTATCGAATTTTTCACACCATCTTTAGCTGATGGTCGTTCACTGGAGTCTGAGTGACATAAAGTCTCCAAAGGCCTCTAGGACTCGTCTGAATATTTTTGCAAAGAAGATTAGTTTCTCTCACCTATTTTTTCGACCTTTTCATATAGATAGTGTTTATAATCTAAAGTAATCACAATAAAAATTAGGAATTCATTAAATCTACACTTATTCACAACAAAGATTGATACCAATACTGCCAACCTCAGCTAACGTAAACAAAGGTATTAAGGAATATTTACTAGAGTGTATATTCTATAAATATACGCCAAGGCAAATAACATACATCTGTTTAACCAGCGTTAGTTATTTCTTATAAGAAAAAACTTTTTTTTAATCTAAATCTTTTGACTTTAAAAATATTTTGAAATGTCACTTTTCCGGGCAACCCGTCCATTTTTTAAAAATTTACAACAGTATCTACAAATGGTACTTGACCCTAGATAAGTATATGCTATAAAATCAGTCCAAGCAACACGATGATCTCTCCGTTGTAGCAGCATGACTTGAAATTAGCAAAGACCTTTTCTTTTTGCTTTATGTTGTTTGTTTGTTTGTTTGTCATTATCATCGTATGAAAAGTCATAATTTGCCCGACAGTGTAAAAAGCAAATAATACTTTTCATGTCATTGCTTTGTTAAAATATATTACAATAAATATTACATATGAAACATATATTCATTTTGACTTTATCTTCAAGACAGTAACAGAAAGAAAATACTTTGTATTTTCGATTAATTTTGTCACATTTGATTTCCATGGAAACGATCACAATGTAAGATTCATTAATGAATCGTCAATATACCCCAAGTGTAATCATAGCACAATATATACGGTATTGAGAGGCTAAGGTGCATAGATAGCACATACGTTTAATTAAAATTTGAGTAACTTTAAAACTGATAAAAAGTCGAAATAAATTCAGTCTGGAGAAATTAAATTCATATTTTTTACATCCAAGTCCATTTGTAGACTGCATAATTGTTTTTTTTAAATTCTGAGTGGGATTGATATGAAGATGAAGCTAATTACAAGACAAGATAATCTTACTACATTGTAATATATATTTCAATTAGAATACTATCACCAGAGTCGTTGATATACCTTTTCCAAATCAAATCATTTCTTTTAATCAATTTTCCTGAAGACTGACTCTGATGATAACATTTACCTATATTTGATCAGTTTCCGTTAAGACTTGTATCCTTCGAGGTAATTTAGACTAAGTAGGCTCTGAGACTTCTTTGTGAATAAGAGAGTTGCATTAAAAACTTGGGTAAAGGGTTTGGTGTTCGAGACCAGGAAAAATAGAAAATATTTTTTTCAAAGAAAAGTAGCTTTAATTGGAAGACTGACAAACATTATCTTCCCAACAAGCGTTTCACTTTTTTTCAATGTTAAATTTATGTTATATATGCATAGATATTTATTAGACAGAAAGAGGGGTGTGAAGATGTAGGCATAACTGAAAATTTTCATTCTAGTACCGTATATACTCTCCCATGCACTTAAATTTCGTCATGACACGTACGATTGTGTTCCGAAATGCGAGTGCTAGTTGATTTGTTATGAAACTCGGCGTGCTATTTTTGGCATTAAATTCACATCATTTGTTCATTACTGGCATGAGTTGGAGCGACACTGGTGACTTATCAATCAGAACAGGAATATATATATATATATATATATATATATATATATATATATATATATATATATATATATGCAGTGACACGCATAAGTATTGGATACATGTTATTTTCTGTTATAACTCTAGTTTATGTTCGCCATTTTGCCTGATATTTGGTTAGTGATATCTCGTAAAGTTGTTTTACTTGTATGTGGAAGGAAAATTAAAAACTCAGGGTTACATCCATTTTTTAAATCAAAGTTCAAAATACCCTATGCAAAAGTATTGGATACATCAATTTAATATTGTGTTGCGTAGCCTCTGTTTTGTTTCACTGCATCCAGTCTCTTTCTATAGTTAGCCACAAGTTTTCCACGCTGATCCAGCGTTACTTTACCCTATTCATCCTTGCATAATTCCTCTAATTGCTTGATATTTTGTGGATTCCGCTTCTGAATTTTAACCTTCAAAGTATTCCACAAATTCTCAATTGGATTCAAGTCAGGAGACTGACTTAGCCAATACCATTATTTCTAAACCATTCCTTTGTAGGTTTTGCGGTATATTTGGGATCATTGTCGTGTTGAAGCACGAAATTCCGACCATGTCCTATAGAAGTTGCAGATTTCTGAAGGTTCTTCCCAAGAATCTCCCTGCATATGCTACCATTCATTCTACCATGGATAACTTGTAACTCACTTGTGCCCTTGTAAAAAACTGTGTGCTTCTCTGATTGGTCTGAGATAACATTCCAATACTATCGAAAATTTTAAAATTCAAATCCTTTTAAAATACAAATTTTCGATTGGAAATTTGAAAAAAGTGTTATGTATCCTCTACTTTTGCAAAGAGTAATTTTGAACTTTGATAAATAAAAAAAAATGGATTCAACCATGAGTTTTTAATTTTCCTTCCACATACAACAAACACAACTTTACGAGATATTACTTTCCAAATATCAGGCAAAATGGCGAACATAAAGTAGAGTTATAATTGAAAATAACATGTATCCAAAACGTATGCGTTTTACTATATATATATATATATATATATATATATATATATATATATATATATATATATATATATATATATATTACAACAGTATATGCTTATCACTATCTCACTCGGTCAGCTAATGACAGAGCAAATGCGGTATAATTTGGAAGTGCTCAAGATCTTTGATAGAGCTATTATATAATATAATAAATAAATAATAAATAAATGTGTATAAGTTCTTACATATATTATTTGAAGGATACTCTTCAGCAACCACTGGTTTTATGCTGTCTCGTTCAGCCAGATGATTGCCGTGTAAAGACTGCATGAAACCAGAGGTCGCAGATAAGTATCCATTCTATATATATATATATATATATATAATGTAATTAGAAGAAAACTCAAATCTTGTTAAATTATCATTATAAATTTATTTTGACGAAGAATATCATTATAATCGTCGTCTCATCAGATGACTGCACACGTGTATACGCTCTGTATGTGAGGGTTTTTTTTATCATAAAACTGGATAGAGAATATATAACAATAGCTATACATCGAGCACTCCCATAGATTTATATGAAATCATCATATATTCATTACGCGAAAAATCCAAACCCAATGTATTCGGATGCTGACTATATATATATATATATATATATATATATATATATATATATATATATATATATGAAACGCACTTTCTTCCAGGCAGCGGTCTTGTCGATACTGCTGTATGGATGCACTAATTGGACGCTAACAAAACGGCTGGAGAAGAAGCTCGACGGCAATTACACAAGAATGTTGCTAGCAATATTGAACAAGTCCTGGCGGCAACACCCCACAAGACACCATCTATACGGCCACCTGCCTCCTATCACGAAAACTATCCAAGTTAGACGAACTAGACATGCGGGATCTTGCTGGAAAAGCAGTGACGAGCTCATAAGTGATGTACTCCCACATATGTCCGAGCAAAAGCATGACGACCAGCTCGTACATTCATACAGCAGCTATGTGAGGATACGGGATGTAGCCCTGAAGACCTGCCAGAGGCGATGAACGATAGGGAGAAGTGGCGAGATAGGGTCAGGTATATCCGTGCTGGCGGCACGACATGATGATGATGATGATGATGATATATATATATATATATATATATATATATACAATGTGTCGTGCCGTAATAGCTAACGTACCAGACTGCGCGATCGTAGTAAGCGTGTTAGAAGTCATGTCACGCTATCATGTTCACTTGCGGACTAAAACCTCCAGAAAAAGTTTGAATTTCCTCATCCCCCGACCAGCAATTGGTTAAGATGTACTACTACTGTTCTTCAACAAGGATGGTTTTGGAATAGAATGGCTCATAAGGTTGATATGCCATTAAACAAAGAAACGAAACCAAACTAAACCTTATTAAGTACATACACAATGACGAAAAAAAACAATAGAATTTGAGTGATCATTTCAAACAGATCTTGCGTTAAATTTTACCTTTCAGCTTGTAACAGCAATCCTTGTTAACCTTATAATCTCCCTTTAATTGTACATATATATATATATATATATATATATATATATATATATATATATATATGTGTGTGTGTGTGTGTGTGTGTGTATGTGTGTGTGTGTGTGTGTAACGTATTCTATATGATCTTGTCATTGAATCACTGTGAAAGTTTGCCTTTAGAGGTAATTACGGTCAACATCAAATGACATAATGTTCATAAAATATCTGCATTAAGCAATTCTAAATAAATAAATTATTAGGATTATTTTGTAAGTAACTTTGATAATTACCTCCTTTATAAAGTATAATTATCAGGGGAAGTGCGAAATTTTACCTCACGCTTATTTTTACGTAGAAATTTATTTTATAGATTGCATTATTTTCTAACTTTGAATATTTTAACACAATTCCATTGATAAAATTCTTTCAAATATGTTTTGTTTCTGTTTTGTTATAACACATTTACAAAAATCACATTGCTCAATATAAATGCCTGATGTTATATTACACTAGGTACCTTCAGAAAAAAATCACTTTGATGAACCTACTAATATCCAAAACGCATTAGTTTATTTTAAGAAAGGATGTTACATTAATTTTTACTTCACTGCAAACGTCTGACATTTCCAAAGTAAGACGATAATAATTGAATACATTACTAAAATTATATCTGTGTATTATGTTTGTACACGTGCACGACTATAACCGTAAACCAGGAAAAAGCTGCACATAATTGCCAGATTAGGGCAATACATTTGATATGCTTTAACTAGAAAAGTCATTTCTAATATAATCTAAAATTGAATGACAATTTTGCTTGATCTACATTCGTGCTGAATAACATTTTTTTTAAATCCTCCGATTTTCGATTTAACAGATATAACTAAGAAATGTAATTTAAAATCCTTCGCAAATAGAAGTGTTTATGTCATAATCGATCGCTGTTACAATGAAAACTTAACAGTTTCATAGGTCGTCTCGTGTTCGTTATTTTGGTTTAATCGCCTATCAACTCTTGAGGGTTATTAAATGCCAAATCCTGTTTATAAGTAAGTAAAGCTGGCGACCTTAGTCGAAGGTTACCCGAAGACCCCCTTTTCAATAGCTACTAAACCAAGTTATAGGGAAGGCGCTACTCCATCCCCAGGATTGCTCCACTTTATCATTGATCCATTAAAGTGCTGAATGCTAATCAAGGCCGTATCAAGTACCATTCTTTGAGTCTTTGATATGACTCTACCTGGGATTGAACCCCGGTCTCCCGTACTATTGGCAAACACTGTACATATTAGGGCAATTGCCCAAAATAACTTTTCAGTGAAAAGTTTGTGGACAACATTTTTGAAACAAACTTGAGCTCATTTTTTGTACACAGTTAAATAGTTTGAATCATCGTTATGTAATTCCAATAATTCAATTTAATAGTCAATGTAATAGTCATTTGTTTACACACAATTGTTACAAGTTTAGTAATGGATTAAACTGTTCTATTTGACCTACTATTCCAGGTTAGTGTGGACATGGGAGTAATTGAAATGAAGGGGCTCTCTACATTCCCCAAAGCTCCAGGACTGGAACCTCAACATCAGATTCAGTTCAGTGCCATATTAAGAACACTCTTTGGGAAGGAGTCTTAACTCTCAGCAGAGAATGCTGTCGGTGTCTTCTACAGGCCCAGCAAACTGGTCTGATCTCATATTCATGAATGTTCAGAATTTTAATTCCATTAAAGATAAAAGTTAATTTGTTTTTGTCTGCATGCTAATTCGACAATAACCTTTCTTTGTACAAGTTGTCTGTCACGACATATAAAACCCATTGTCGGGAACTCATGACTCGAAACATTGTCTGCTTCTGTCGAGATGAGCCTCGGTAGCAAAGTCAAGCTGCGTTGTAAATGGATGGGGAAACACACTACTTTTTTAAAAACTTTTTTTTCGTTGTTCTAATTCGCCAAGCTTTTGAAACAGACATGACTTTCATGCAAGATAACAAAAATCAGACTTGATTTTTAACGTGTTAATCTAATCTGTCGTCACGGATTCCAACTATCTCAGTAACAAGCACATTGGTAAAACAATGCAACGATTGATTTCGCTTCAGTGACCTGGAAATAATTCAATCTGGGCTCAGGAGTTGACTCTCATTTGGAGAGAATACAATTCTTTAAAAAGATTATGTCATTCGATATATGCGAGCCAACAAGGATGAATTTGGCTGAGCTGTCACTGGTTTATATACGGATTTATTTCCAATCTAAATTCATTGATACTGGCGACTTTCCAAATTCAATTCTTTGTTAGATGCATCTTAATCGAGGCGTTTATGATAACAAATGTTGTTTTTTTAACATTATTTTATTCATTTGTTCGTTTCTTTTTTTAAGCTTTTATTTGTTACTGTTGCCGATTATTTCCTAGCATCGTTATGTCAATCTCGCGAGACGATGGATCTTCGTACGGTTCTTGCCACTGGCCTGGACAAAGTTGTACGGAAGACTGGTTGTTAGACATGCAGCAAGCCTTCCTTCTTGATTTCGAGAGAAGAGCAAGAACTGGATATCTATGACGCCGCGGGAATTGTGAAAACGAGGTTGAATAAAACGTCGAACTTCTTTAGGGTCTAGCTATTGATTTAAAAATCAGATTTTTTTTCCTCTCTTACAGGTTACCAATATCTGGGTTTGTGGGTCGATATCATTTGATTCAAACAGTGAGCACCTTACCAACATTTTTCATTCATTATTTTGAGTATAAATTGATGCTATTGTGTTTCCTCTTGTTATGTTGAACGTTCTTAAATATACATTTAAGAAAACTATTTTTTTTTTACTTATTTTTATTACAAAACCTCTGTTTTTAAACCTTTCACATAATTACGTTGGCAGAGAGAGAGAGAGAGAGAGAGAGAGAGAGAGAGAGAGAGAGAGAGAGAGAGAGTTCTATCAAATAGGATCTTTTAGGGGGAAGTAAGTTTTAATTTGAATAAAACGCAAACCAACATTTAAAAAAGAGTCAGTGTACTTTAACATGTGTTTAAAATTTATTTTTCATACCCAAGTTTGCTGTTCTTAAATAATTTCATTTGTATTTCCTAAGTGAAGTCTCCGTTGCGTACTAGTTAAAGAACTGGCCTGAGACATCTTAGTTTTCAAGTATGATTGCCAGTCACAATATTACGTTCACTTTCGAACGATGCTCATACCCCTGGGAGTAATATGAACATCTTTATCCACCAGTTATGGCCTTAATCGTACCACTGTTGTCTTTCTACAAGGCTGTATCATGTTTATGCATACTTCACTTATTCATTGGCATGGCAAGCCAAAAATTTGTCTATTTTGAAAATCGTAAATGTTTTGGTCATTTTTTAAAACGTGTAGATTTATTAAATGAATGATGATGGTGACAATAATAAAGCAAAAACTCTATGGTATAATTATCTATGGGAAGCTTTTTTTTTTCATCTTTACCATCATTATAAGTCCCATGATTATGGTAGACAGTATAAGTTTTTAATTAAAAGACCTCAAAAGCCTGAAAACTTTGTCTGGTACAAAAATATTCAGTAGAAAAATAATTGCGGTAACAATCTTTAAAAATATCCTACTTAGCTATCAGAAATCGATTTTAATATTCTAATATTTCTATTTTTCAAACAATATAACAGGATAGCACAAATTTTCTTAAATATGGATTTTCTTTCCATCAAACTTAAGCTTTTCATTTTTATCACATTTTGCATTATTCTTATTAAATCGCTTATTTTTTTAATGACATTGGAACTCGAAGAGAATATCCTTTCTGAGGATGTATTATGTGAATCAGAAACAATGATTTAGCTTTATTTTAATCTATTTTTACCATTTCATTGATATCTTTAATTTAGATATCTGAGTCTGTTTCTTTTTTCTACACAAATTGCTGCAGCCTAAACGTATTTTGTTATAACTTTTGAATCTCATCCTCATTCATTACAGATATTTGGCTTATATATTGCAGTTTATAATGCTAACTTAGGATATCTTTGTCGAGCCGTGTGAATTAAACTTACGTACATATTAACACACATACACTTATAACATTTCATTTTCGAATGTACAGCAATAAACCAGTGTTGTTAATAAAGAAATTCTATCAATGAATGTCTCATTGTATTTCTAACATATTCAACGTAATGCTTTATTCTATTGTTGTAGCATTATTCTTTAGTCTTCCATCGTTCTTTAAACCGGGAGGAGGAAACACGAACGCCTCATTGTATTGTATTGTTAAATTGTGAAAAAGCCTCCCTTATAATCAACTAATTATATTTGCTTTATAAATATAACGTTAGCAATATGTTGAATGTGGCTACAGAGTAAACTATTAAACTGCAGATCACAAGGCTTGAAGTTCATTAAAGATTTGAGGAAGTGACACATCATAAATGGATCGCTGAGAACTTCCTATCACAACCAGACGTTAGAATTCAACCCAACTAAAAGTTTTTCAAGTTAAGCAGGATATTTCACCGCGTGTGTTATTGATGTAATTCCAACTTCCTATAACACTGTTTCCATTTAAGCCTGTGTAATATTCTCGAGTGATTTGGAATGATAGTCACTTGATTTAGATGTAACTTAAAAGACGTCATTCATTAGGTTTGGTTTCAAACGACAGAAAGAAGTTAACAAACAGATTTTATACTTGATGTCCCCACGTTTATTACGATGTTTCCTAAAAGGGGCCGACATTTGGTTTTTCGTGGCCAAGGTCTTCAGCCATCAAATTTGAAGCAGAGAAAATATTTTAACAAAGCCATTTCCCAATAGCCCCACGAATACTTAAAAACCACTTTTTAGAGCGCCTAAATTCGAAGTCTTCGTTTTAGTAAGTATATCACATCGAGTCTGAAGTTTTTAATCTAAAAAGATCTCAAACTCTAGGTCTCTTTACACGTGCTATCTCACACTCCACTAGATTCCCATACCGATAAGGAATGATACAACCAATCAAATTTCTAACCGCGAAGCTGAATATCTGCTCTAAGTCAATTTTGCCTTATTGTAAAATTTACTATTGTATCCTACTATTTATTTACTATTGTATCCTACTAAATAAAACAGAATACATATATTCAGAGCATTATTATTTTTTTATTTTGGTTTTATAAGTTCGTTTCTCACTTGGAGCTGCTTTCTTATGTCCTTTTGCAAGCCTAAATAAGAATAACAAAGAGATAATCTTCTTTACTGTGATTGTTAAGAAGTTTGTTATAGAAACCAGGTAATGCATTTGGTTTGATTCTGAGGGCCTTAGTATTGGGCCTTTACGTCCGATAAAACTTGATATATTAAATAAACTACTCATCGTCGTGAAGTAGAGGCTAGTAAGGGAGTCTTGCAGATAAAGTTTAGTGAGTTCAATCCTCACAGCATACCTAACACATTTAAAGAAAATAACTGCTTAATATATCATCCTCATCTAAATAAATAATTTTCAATGTTTATCTGGCACAACACGAGTTATGTTGGAGAAATGACAGACTGAAATTTTGCTAATTTCTTTTTATTTATCTTATAATCAACAAAGATGAAAAAGCTTAGTATTCTTTAATTTTTTTAAATCTTAATTTCTGTTACTTTTTATCGCAACTTCGTTGTTCTTCGATAATTAGAATTCGTTGTTCTTCGATAATTAGAAGATCATATCGAGATAAAAGAGCTTAGTATTCTATCGGAAGTAAAATTGTCTTACACCTACACGTCTGCAAGGGATATTCAGGGAGTTCAATTAAGAATTTAATAAAAAAACAGAAAACAGAGTAAGAGAAATACCATATTTGGTGGTTTATAAGACTATACTCATTAAATCTCAATATTTCACAATTAAAAACCTTGAAGTGTTTTTAGATAAAGAATAGTCACTAAATTTTCTTTCTAACTCGTGTTGTTTTATTTGAACTACCACTATGTATATCTTAGAAAAAAGTTGAAGTTGTTGGTATAAAAGCGATTGTCACCTTGTTTATATTTGCGGAGATGCTTACGGGTTTATATAAAAGCCAGGGCATCATTAGATCACTAAAGGTTGTTGTGCCATTAAACAAAGAAACCAAACCAAACCAAAGTAAACCTTATTAAAGGCATACCCAATGATGAAAAAGATAATACTTAATCTTGACGCAGGGTGATTTTCTGGGAGATTTTTTGTGAAATAAGTGCGTCTTATTAGCCGTTAAATACAGTACTTTTAATTAGCGAGGATTTTTCTAAGAAAACCCTATGGAAAAATTGCCAAGTCGGCTGAGACTATAGAATACACTGACTGCACTTCTGCAGAGCGGTAAGACCTCTCCACCCAATGAGTGTCCTAGATATGACACTAAACAATGTGAATGTGAGGTTCCCATGATGCTGGGGCTTTGGGGAATGCGGAGCACCCCTTCATTGCCAACCCTGGTCCAATCTGGCCCGGAATGGTAGCACCTGATAGGACTCTATCTATGGGTTAAATAGAATTAAACTGCATACTAATGCTGAACTTAATCGTTTGAATTAGAACTGTGTGACTTAACTGAATAGCTTGAAATAGAAATGTTTTTAACAATTAAACTGTGTACTTACATTTATACTGCATACTTATACTAAACTGAATTATTTGAAATGAAACTGTTTTTGACATTGAAACTGTATTTACACTAAACTGAATTATTTAATATAGAACTGTTTTGACAGTTAACTTTGTAAACGAAATCTATACTTATACTAAACTAAATTAGCTGAATTAGAACGGTTTGTAAAAACGGAATAGCTTGAAATAGAGATGTTTTTGACTATTAAACTGTGTACTCAAATGAAACCGAATTATTTGAAATCTGACTATTTGCATAAAATGGATTTGGCAATAAATAACCTACAAAGGTTGATATGCCATAAAACCCAACCAACTAACCAACCTATGGAAAATAAATCAAGTAAATATTGTATATTGATGACAGTATTTTCTAAACAATTGTAAGCATATAAACAATTAGATTAAATTTTTAAGTATTTTTAATATTACAGGAATAGTTATCAACATATATGTATTCTTTGTCGAATTATTACAGCTTCCCGTTACATATACGATATTTCTTTACTGATATGGATTTTCTATACTCATCAGAAATAATCTTTATAATTATAAATAACAAATTAATCAGAGAGAGGTCGACAACTGTTAAACCTTGACATTCATGACAAAAACGTTAAAGCTATGATTATTTTATTCGATGCTCCAGGGTTTCTCTTACAAAGTGTTGTAAACAAGTTTTCTAGCGCAAATCCTTGCTTGTAGCGTTACAAATATCTTGTATACTTTTTAGGTACTTTTGTGTTCCGTTCTGAACTGCAGGAATGTGTGATGATGTAATAGATATTACCGTTGAAAATGAACTCATCAGACCAGGTTCGTGGATGTGTGCATGTCACTGCGTGCAAATGCTCTTAAAAAAAATCCAAGATCCAATTTCTTCTCCCTTTTCTAGCTATATGTTTTTTGTACATTTAACTGGGATTTTTAACCTTTGGAGGGCTACTAGACAAAGTTGTATTTTACAGGGTGAAAAACCTTTGAAAAATCCAAGACACCGTTTCTTCTCCCCGTCCCAGCTATGTATATTAAAAGTACATTAGGCTGGGATGTCTAACATTAGTAAAATAGCTGGTATAGAAGAAGATAAAAAACAGTATTCCATTCTGTCCTAACCATCATGGACGAGTGATTTGTCACAGTGATATGGTAACAGCGAGAGCTGGCGTCTATTAGACGGTCTGACATTCACTTCAATTTCTTTCTGGTATCTTCTGCGGCGAGACTAATGCCAAGTTGTATAGCATTGGATCCTTCTATTGGGCAATATTGCCATTGTAAAAGAAAATATTTGCTGCAGGAGTAACTGCCGGTTTTCTATACACTCTTCCCAGACCTGTGTTGAGATCCAAACACTGATCCAAAGACTCACAAAACCGATAATATGTTGAAAGAAAAGAAATTGAAAACGGAACTAAAATTAACCAGAAGTGGAAGATTTTTTTTTGCTCATTTCCCATATTTCTACCTTAAAATTTAACATTTAAAATCATGTTTTTTAAAAGGGATTGAGCACTGACCTTGATCCTGCAGCTGCTCTTGAAAATATACTATTCTAATGATTTATATAAAATACGTCATATCTATAACTTGAGTACTGTATTATTATCCGATATCTTGCTTCAGAGTGACGTCCTCCAGCTACGTAGTAACTAAACTCTCATCGAAAAGGGGTAGGATCAAATTCGTTGCGTGATGCTTGGGACGCCTCCAGTAGGCAGGAATGCCGATGGTGTTAAACAATTTTTGACACTACCCTCCCATTCACACATATACAAAAGGGTTTCAACTGAAAATCAAAGATCCTGCTTTGAATCTTGTGTATAAATTGATTGAATTTAATGACGCATTGACTGGTATAGGGTTATTTGATGCATAAAGGTAAGGGAACCGCGGTCATTGTTCCTTCACATTTACATTTTCTGTGTACTAATTTCTTAAGAGTTCATTTTTTAACACAGTCATATCGAATACAAATATTTTTAAAGAAATCTATTTGAAGATAACAGGTCTGCGTCAGAATGGACATTGCAATGAAAGGTTATTTCCCTTTCTTCATAGCCAGAACCTCAACATCAGATACAGTTTAGTATTATGTTTTTTTCTGGTGGAGTCGTAATCCACTGCACTAAATACAGTCAGCATATTCTGTGTCCCGTTGACAGTGCTACATATAAATGAGAGGTCAGGTAAATATTTTCATGCCTGTGTGAGAATTTAAAAAAGTATCCAGTTTGTTTTAATATTCTTACATTTAATTACAGTCGGATTGGTGGCATCAAATAACACTAGTACGTAAATACCTAACTCCTACGCCACGATCAGTATGTGACACAAGGTCAGTTATTAAGCGCAGTAACGTTGGTTTGAATTCTGAGTTTTTCTTCTCCTAAATTGGTTGGTATATTAACGCTAAATAATAGCGCTGAATACTGTTTACTCCTTGTTGAAGTAGAACCGATTCATATCTTTCGCCAGAGCATCAGCACAAAGTCACTCACCAATAGCTTTGTCCATAATTTTTACTTGTGTTGCCGATTGCATTTTCAACGACACTAACTGTTACGCTAAGTTACCTAAGTAAGTGTGATCATTATTCTCATTCGGAATGCAAGAAAATTAAAATGTAATTCAAGATGCTAGACGACATATGTCCAAAACAAAACTCAACTTTTAACGTCGAGACTTTTATCAAAACAGCTAACAAAGAATTAAAGTAAAAAAATTGTTAATCGTTTTATCTTAACGATAAATGTATTAAAAGAAGAAATAACGGAAAATGCATTAATTAGTAAGCAAACTATTCTCAGAGTTTGGGCGTTTAAGTTTTGCCCTGATAGGTTCGATTCTCCTGAAACTAAGCAGTTATAACTTTTGTATTTTTTGGTCAAGATAAAAATCGATTGCTTCCTTTTGATTTTAGCCAGAATCTTTTTATCGATTAACTCTGATCATAAGTTGATATTAATTCCAATGTTTTCATTCAGGTAGTTACAATTATGAATCATCTTTGCAGACATGGTTATTGATTAATTAATTGAGAGACGTTTACATTTGATTCTCCTCTATGTTTAAAATTATTTGTCGACGGTTTTCGAATTATCTTTAAATACGAGACTGAATGACTCTAGTATTTTCCTCCACCCCTACTCTCTCTCTCTCTCTCTCTCTCTCTCCATCTATCTACCTCTCTATCTATCAATATCTCCCTCTAATATTTATTAATTTTTATAATATAAAAAACACAAGAATAACCGATTAACATTGGGCTAATCTAGTCTATTTTATTTCACATTATTTTTATAACTTTCCTTTATTGTTTCTATCTATCTATATATCAATCCATCCATCTATCTTCCTGGCAAGATGGCTGGCATCGGTTGTTTTTATCTATCTATCTCACTCTGATTTTGTCTATCTGTACCTTAACTTATCTATCTACCGGCCAATCTTTCTCAGCTTGTTCATTGTTAATTGTCTATCGTAACTGATATTGTTTATGTGCTATTGATGTTGGACCACTGGGTTAATAAGAATGTGGAATACTGGTTTTTCAAGACAAGTACTGTCTCCCAATCATATTAGATAGTCGAACAATCTCATTTAAACATTCTCTCGTCTTTCTTATCCAAGACTTAAGACTTATCTATATATCTTATCCTGATCTTATCTTTCCTAGGTAGCTATAAGCAGACTATATATATATATATATATATATATATATATATATATATATATATATATATATATAAATACTCGCACAATTATGATTTTGCCTAGTTGGCTGGGGCTATAGAATACACCGATTGCACCTCTGCAGAGGGGTTAAAGCCTTCCCCCCTACCGAGTGTCCTAGATATGACTCTAAATTATCTGACAGTAAGATCCTAGTAAAGCTGGAACTTTGGAGAATGCGGAGCTCTCCTTCATTGCCATGGCTTCAAGGGTGGTAGCACCTGATGGGGTCCTATTAATGGTTCGAATATAACTAAATTGATTTACTTGAAATAGAATTGTTTTGATATTTAAACTGCGTATCTATGCTAAACTGAATTGTTTGAAATAGAACTGTTTTGACATTTTACTGCGTGAGGACAAAAATTATACATATACTGAAGTGTTGAATAAGAAATGTTTGACTAAACTGAATAGCTTGAAATGGACGTGTTTCTGACAATTAAATTGTGTACTTATACTAAACTGAATTGTTTGATATAGAACAGATTATTTGTATTAAAATAGATTTGGCATTAGATAACCTACAAGACTTGATATGCCATAAACCCAACCAACCCAACAAACAACAATTATTAGTTATATTCCAAAAGTTTTCTTAATCAGTTACATCTTTACAGCGCTCTAAGCGCAAAGCAGTGATATCACAATACTTTCTACTATAAAAATGAATAAGAATAAAATCAAGATAAAAATACTGTGAGTTTCATGTTACCGATCCTAAGACTTATCGATATTGGATCCCTTGAGAATCTGCAACGTGAAACTGTTTCAATTATTCTAATTTACAGATAAAAATGCAGTACATATATACCTTGCAGGCAAAAAAATTTAGCCACCTGATTTTTTTTTAAATAAACACTTTAAAATGAGATCTTCTGGTTGGTTGGTTGGTTGGTTGGTTGGTTTTAATGGCTTATCAATCTCTATAGGTTATTTTATGAGAGAGCCTTTTTACACATATATATTATATATGATTTGTAAACGCATATTTTTATGTTATTTGGATTTTATGGCAAATTAAACTCTTAAGGGTCACCGAGTGTCCAATTCTGATAAGTATATTTTTAGTAAAACATAACTATAGAGAATTTGTTTTATTTCTGACAAAAATAAGCTCTTAAGTATTATAAATTATCGTATTAAAGCAATATATTTTGGGTTCGTCTATCCAATCACCAACTTGTTATATAACTTCTTCACCAATTATTGGCATTTTTCCAACAGCTTTTGAAAAAATGTTCATGGCAGACCTTCCCAAGCATTCTTCACACTCCGGAAAAGCCCACTCTCACTCTTTGAGTATTTTCTTGAAACTCTCTTATCCAATTCATTCCATACTAATTCAATAGAAGAAAGGTCAGGAAACAAAGACAGTCAAGTCAGAATTTCCAAAATCTTGGTTTATGTTTTGTGACTCGAGGTTATTTGGAAATAATTTAAAAGAATGTTTTAGATCTTAGAAAAAAATCAAATTTGGACTTATTGGTCCTCTGGACATCTTGTCCATTTTTTAATGCTTTTAGTCTATAAATTTGTACTGATTATTAACCTCAGTAACTGATTTTTATGACAATGTCCACCCCCATCACACGCTCTGAATTAGAGAGTGGGACGCAATCGAGAAGAATTAAGTTCTGCAGTCAACTCTTAAGCAGTTTTTCTTCAATCTTTTCTTTTCAAGAACTTCGTGTTTATCTTTAACAGCATTTGTCACTTTTGATGCTCCAGATGATCTTCTGTCAACATTTTTGTCAGTTTCTAATTGCCTTTGTAACCAATATTCCTCTCCATAATAAGAAATATTCATATTATTGGCAATTTGACTTTCATTTCTAGAAGATTGTAATTAAGTTTTGGAAAATAATTATGAATTCAATAAAGCCTAAAAAGACTTGAAAAATCGGTAGACCGAATTCAAATGACAAAAGGCCAAATCATTTATACAAATAAGTGTGTGTGTGTGTGTGTGTGTGTGTGTGTGTGTTTGCGTATGTATACGCGCGTGCGTGCATAAGTGTATGTGGGAGTATGTGTGTATATACGTGTTTATATATATGTATATATATGTATATGAATGTGTATATATCTGTTTGTATATATATATATATATAT
Organism: Sepioteuthis lessoniana; assembly: GCA_963585895.1. Lineage (NCBI taxonomy): Eukaryota > Metazoa > Mollusca > Cephalopoda > Myopsida > Loliginidae > Sepioteuthis > Sepioteuthis lessoniana. The sequence goes on from OY757924.1 coordinate 34,754,265, forward strand.
ATATATATATATATATTTAAATACATTTATATGTATATGTGTGCATATATATATATATATATATATATATATATATGTATATATATTTAGTTCTATATGTATAATTGCATATATATATATATATATATATATATATATATATATATATATATGCAATTGACAATATATATATATATTCATAAATGAATAAATAAATAAATAAATCTATTTATTCATTTATTCATGAAGATCTATATATAGACAATTACACACACACACACACACACACTCACACACACATATACATATATATATATATATATATATATATATATATATATATAAATGCAATTATAATATGTATATCTATATGCAGTTATATATATTTATGTATCTGTGAGAATGTGTGGATGTATGTAAATGTAAATAATTGAATATTTATGCATATGTAATTGTCTGTATACATATATATATATATATATAGTAGCGTCCAAAACTAAGGGACAAAATTTTAAAACCTAATATTTGTTAGAAATAACCACTGGAAAAAGCTGAAATTTTGACAACTGGTAGTCGTTATCATCCATAATAACAGACTAAAATCTGAATCAATTACAAAGGAAAGAAAAAGAATTACAACAATTATTTGTTTATTTTCAAAAGTAAACAGTATGCTATATTCAAATTTTTTGATTTCCTCTACAGAATAAGTCTTACTTAGTCATTTGTAAACGTTGCATTTGCCGGCACCATGGCGAAACGCCAAAAACTTAATTACTCTGTGAGACAAAGAAAAGCACACCATTAGAGAGATTTCAGAGAAAGTGAAACGTTCCAAGAGTGTCGTAGGTAGGGTAGTTAAATCCTACAATGATACTGGCAAAATAGTTAGTGCTTTTAAAACCAACAGACCCCGCAAAACCTCGGCAAGAGAAGATCGAATAATGCAGGGTTATGAATAGTATCTCATGTGTTAATGTGTCAAGACAGACTGTTTCTAGACGACTGCAAGAAATAGGGCTGTTTAATCGAACCCCAAGGAAGAAAACACTTGTTAGTTCGAAGAAGAAGAAGAAGAAGAAGAGATTAGAGTTTGCAAACAGGTATGTAATTTGGACAAATGAAAATTGGGCAAAAGTATTTTTCAGTGATGAAAGCAAGTTTAATTTATTCGGAAATGATGGAAAAAAAACAATGTAAAGAGACGTATTGGTGAAAGATTAGCTACAAAGTGTACTAAGAAAACTGTCAAGTTTGTGGGTGGAAGCGCCATGGTATTTGGAATGTTTTCTAGCCAAGGTACAACGCCTCTTGTCCGGTTACAAACTCGTGTAAACGCGCAGATCTATAAAAACATTGTTCAAGATCATGTTGTGCCAATCATACAGAATTCAGGTTTCGATAGGGCTACCTTTATGCAAGATAATGCCCCATGTCACAAGGCAAAGGTAGTAATGAGTTACCTTAGCGAGCAAGATTTCGAAATTATGGATTGGCCACCGCAAAATCCTAACATAAATCCAATAAAAAAATCTTTGGAAGACCTTAGGAGTGAAAGTTATAGAAAGAAATTCCTCTAACACGGAGGATTTGTGGGTGAAATTTCAAGAAGAATGGTCTGAAATTAGTATCGAGGATTGTCAAGAACTGATTCGTTCTTGTAGTCGAAGATGTGCAGCTGTCATTGAGAGCAAGGGCTCATTTACTAAATATTGATTGTACATGTATTTTTATTGTTTTTTAGCTATTTACATTGTTTTTTCTCAATTTTGTCCCTTACTTTTGTACGTTCTAAATTTGAAAATAAATAAATAATTGTTATAATTCTTTTTTCTATCCTTTGCAAATGATTCAAATTTTAGTATGTTATTAAGGATGATAACGACTACCAGTTGTCAAAATTTCAGCTTTTCATAGTTGTTATTTCTAACAAATATTAGGTTTTCAAATTTTGTCCCTTAGTTTTGGACGCTACTATATATATATATATATATATTTGAATGTGCACATGAAGTTATATAGTACATTTTATATAGTATATTTTATATATATCATACTGGGCGTATATATATAATAACCTATATATGTAGAATCATATATTTCCATAAGAAAAGAAAAGTAATATGCTTCAACCCCATTTCTTGTAAACCATTATCTATTAATACACGTAAATACTTCGTAAGGCTTTTAGATAAATATTTCAATGAAAATAACCCCTTGAAAAAAATAATATGAAAACAATAAAAATCAATTATTTGTGCACTGATTATTTTTACAAAATTATCATCAACCAAAATAAAAATATAATTGAAAAAAATCATGTGTTAATCGACGAGTTTTGAGGGAAGCATTATGCAACTGCAGAGCTAGAGAAGGATGTCCTGCTGGCGGGAAATGCAATTCTGAGAATGTAGTGTACAACCGTTTTCCCAATGGAAAACAGAAGGGACATTAAGATATACTTTGGAATTTGGGCTGGAAATTAGAAGCAGAGCTTTATAGTTATCGGTATTCTTTTTTTTTTACCCTTCTTTAAGAAACCAAACAGCTCTTTCTAAATGATTCTAGAGATAGAAGAATAGTGGCATTATACCATTACTTAAATTAAATTTTGTTAAAAGATCAACCACCTAAAGTAATTTTAGAAGTAGATGTAATCTCTGTCTTGAAGAAAAAATGAGTTTTATAGAATATAGAAATACCAGTAAATTACTAAATCAAAGAAATGAATTGACATTTAAATGTCGCCATAAAAATAGATATAAGCTTATGAAAAATGACTTTAGGTTCGTCTATAAAAGTATTTTATTTCATTTTATTAATTTTTTAAAGATTATTTTTAATTTATTATATTCATTTTATATTATATATATTTTTGACTTAAATCTAATATACTTTGGATTTGAGAATATCTGTTTTAAGATATGATCTAAATTGTTTCTTATATTTTAAACAACTGGTTTTATTCATTAAAATTATCTTATAAACGATATAAGGTATAGTTTTCTACTGATTTCAGAGTGCATATGATGAATGATATTTTTGTAATAATCTTGTTGTTCATAGTAATAATTATCAATTTTAATCAGAATGATTTGTTATTGGTATTATTTAACAATTGTTAATAATTATTTATATTAAGTAATATTGTATTGTGGTAGTTGTTGACGCCCGTTATTGTTTTTGTTGTCTTGAATCTTATCAATATTCATAATGATAATGAGTTGATTAGTTATTAATATTTATAGATTTGATTATTAATAGTAATAATTGCAATAGTAATATATCAGGGATGATAATTCTTAATATGGTATTATATTTAATAGTTGGTATGATTTTATTTATAAGAATAATGAACTGAGTTTTAATAGTTATATTATTGTCACGTGGTGTCCCACTGAGACGATAGAAATAAGATTACTACTATCCTCGTGTTTGAATCAACAGTGGCAAGCCATCAGAGAATGACCGTTAAGACATCATAGGAATGTGGATCAATCCCAAAGTAACAAAACCAATCCAGAATGGAAAAACAGATGTTTGTACTTGGTGACCTGATGGAAAAAGAATGGGATACGGGGTGACATATAATAGCCCTAACGGATCGCCTGGCCAAGGGGGAAGAAGAGAGAAGCCAAATGATTGGCTGGGACCCTAAAACGGAAGTGGGGACTCCTTCTCGTCAGCGGAAATAGATAATAAGAAAGTTAGTTGTTGAACAGGATTCGTGGCGGACGGAACCAAAGCCAAATACTCCGGGTAAAAGAAGAAGAAAAGAATATCTCGGACACGAAGGAGCCATTTCTTCAAGCCAGTACTAAAAATAGCATAAAGTCTATTAGCCCGTAAAAGAGGAAATATTCTCCACAGGAACTCCGTCGAAAAAGAAAGATAAGTAAACTTTGAGACCGTTTCTCCTTATACTCAATTTTATATACCCTCTCTCTCTCTCTCTCTCTCTCAATTTGAAGAAAAACGAAAGAAAAGAAAAGAAGAAAGACATTTATGTTCATGGACTATTCATTTATGATATATTTGACATGTTGAAGGTGTATATCTATGTGTAGTAAAAGATTGATATATTTTAATGTTCCCACGTGCTTGAAGTTGTTATTTGCAGCATCTGCTACGAATTTGTTATTTTCATGTTTCTTTTCCAGCTTCACGTCGCCTTATGTTATCTTGCTAAAAATTGTCCTATAAATTCCTTCAAATTCTTATACGGGGAACCGGAGTTGCCGACTACTACAATATAATATTATTACGTCTAAAACTAGAGGTCCATATCTTCCATTGTTCTAGGGGAGGAAGACTAGCGGCCTTGGTGAGTGTGTGTATAATGTGAAAATTGGAACCCCTTGCCAGCGGCGGTCAGTCTAGCCCTAAATTGATCCCCCACATAATATGCCAATTCTTATATGCCTGAGAAAAAAAACTCTGAACGAGGACTTATTCTACAAGGGATCAAGCACCAACCTGTCCCGTCTTCACACTTGCGAAAATAAAGTCCTGTATTGGGATTTTGTAGAATTTGCCGTCACATTATGAATAGCAATTTGGAGCACTTTATAGTGATTGATGATAAATAATTATTATTTATAGTTTTAAGGCTTTAAGGTTTAGTAATAATATGAAAACTATTATGATAATTTGTAAGATATATTTGTAACCTTGAGGATATATGCAATTATGTCATAATTGGATAACAATCTTAACAGTAGCTGCAATCATTTTTATTTTTACATTATTAATGTAATTAATTATATAAAATAGTATAAACATTTTGGTATGAAAATATTCTTCTTTTTTTATTAAATAGTAATAATATACAATATAATTTTATTGCATAATTTAAGTTTGTTAAGAGGTTTATAGTTACTCATGTAAATTGTTTTTGATAAAATATTCTCTCTCCCCAAATTTATTTATCCCTTTATTTTTTATTGATTTCCTTAATTTGATGTAAAATTTTATTTGTCATCATATGAAAATGAGGTGAAAAAGAAAAGGAGTCAACAATTAATACATCTTGTTATAGGAGTTGTATATCATTTGGCAACCAGAGAGGAAAAATAAAGCGTCTGGTTTTTATATTAAAAAAAAGAAGTGAATCTGAGTTAGGGAAATAGGGTAACCGGAATTCTTTGTTTTTTTGTGTTTTCACTTGAAATTTCTTTATCTTAAGATGCAGATCTAACATTTAAAAAATAAAGAGTCTACTGAAATAGATATTATGATAAAAATAAAAGTGGTCTTTAAAGCATTTGCTTATATATATATATATTGTGCATGTATGTCCAAGTCCATAAGTGTCAAGAACTTGGTCATTTATGCTGTTTGGAGTAGTTTGTGACAAAGCTAACAGTGTGGCATACCCATTTATAAACCAGCAGTCTTCTGACTTAGATTACTAACCATTGCTTGACGTATATTTTGCTTGAAAGCTCGTTTTTACATTTCAACTTAAGCACGTAGCATACCAAAAAAGTCATTATTTTTTAAAATGCAGAGAGGTAACAAAAATCCTGCTATAGAAATGGCAAAATTTATCGTTTGTTTGAATTCTAGTATTTTCAAGTGTATGAATAATGATAAATTTTGGAGGTTTCAAAATAAAATTGAAAGACACTAATTGGCATTGGATGGTGTAGATCTGTGGCATGTTCATTAACCCTTCATCGCTCTTACTTCCACGTCAATTGACACAGAGTTGTACAACCTGTAAGTATCCCATGTAATTCGATAGGATTGCAGAAAATAAAACTAGGGAAATGACATAACAAAAATGTACATATTGACATACAACAAACACGATTTCCTAACCTCGAGGTATGAAAATAGTCTAGATAGCTCGACATGCTATTAAAACTAAACATAGGATCAAAGTCAGTATTTTGTTGACTTTGTTATTTTGTTGACTTAAATGATCTTACTCGAAATAAAGTTGACACTTCTTTATAGGCACGTAGGGAATGTTGAATACATTTTCCCGAGAAAACTTAATTAAAATTTTGTAATGTTTCTACTGTGGTATTACTGCCATATTTCAAATTATGATGAAATCAATCACATAATCACTATACAAATTCCGCAACGAGTCAAAAATCATTTTCTAGCATAGTATAATATAGTACTTTTTTTTTACTCTTCCGAAAAGACGGAGAATTTAGTTTATTTCATGCTAGCATTATTAAAATTAGTTCGACAGAAAGCGAACTATCAGCAATTACTGCCATACTTGATGTTCTAAATGTCACCGAAGTTCGTATATGTATGTGTCATGACTGTTTAAATTAAGTCATACTTATATATATATATATATATATATATATAAATATATATATATATTTGCGTTTTAGTTTGGATAAATCGTTTTTTATGAGCATATGTCACACTTTACCTGTATATGTACAAAATTTTCCCCGTTCTTTAGAAATCCAAAAAACTAGATGAAAAATAAATAATTGATAAACAACAATTTAACTCTTTTCTAGTTTTGCAGAAAGGAATTCTCCAGTTATCTCCCTTCTAAATCTGAACAATTAAAACTGTAATTTTAGTCTTCAATTTACGAAACTTGAAGTACCAGTTCCGCCATTGTGTAACGAATGTGATAATACCAGTTAGTCCAGAGTTATTCGTCAACAAAAAGATGTTAGCTCTTGGTAGTAAGCATTTGATTCTGTCGAGTTACTTACTTTGCCCACGAATTGTGACCAAAAGAAACCACTTTGTAAGTCATAAGTGGACAGAAAAAAGACGTCTTGACTCATTTCTGATATAAAAGTCAGCTCTTTTCGAAACAAAATCTATTGCTTGTTTGCGAGTGAATAGTTTTATATTCAAAATAACCAGTCATGCACCAACAGCGTAAAAACAGACAGAGATTGCATTACAATCCGTCTATTTTCTCTCGGTCCAACTAAATTGTCCAGACGTCTGAGACATTTTCAAGTTCCAATTCCTAAAACAATGAAACCGTTTCGCTAAACATGTAATAAGAGAGAGTTTTGGTCCGGTTTCTTGTCTCCCAAATATATTTAATATCAATTGGTTACTTACTGATTTCATTACAAAGCAATTTGCATTCAATACATCTATTTGACAATACTTTCTCATACTTAATGTTATTTGGTATTTCCGACGAGGGATGTCATAAAATCGTACACATTTTTAGGTACATTCACCGGGAGAGGCGTGGCAGGGGCTTGAAAAAATCTATTAATTCATGGTGAACGATAAAGAAGAAACCATATGTATGTTAGTTGGTAATAAATAAAACTTAGGACATCTACAATAAAACGAGTAGGTAGAAAAATGAAAAATGGATGAATACATTCGACTTGAGAGGATTCAAGAGAGGAAATATGAAGATGCAAAACAATAGACCTATATGATTACAACTGACATAAGAAAATCCAAGAGAATTAAACTGTCTCTATGGAAGAAAATGTTATTTTTTGACAAAATTATTGATACGCCCGCCGGAAAATAGGGATGCCATTGCACTTTACAAAGAATGAACGACATTTTTGGAGTTTAAAGTTACTTTCATCCTCTGAATATTTTGTGTTTCATATTCTTATAATCACACACACACACACACACACACACACATATATATATATATATATATTTACATATAATCTGTGTGTCTATATACGTACCTGTGTTTACGTTTGTGCCGAAATATATGTCAGAGCACACGTGAATGGGTGTACGTATATGCATGTATGCGTGTGTGCGTGCGTGCGCATATGTGTATGTACTCGCCGGTAAGCATGTGAATATATATATATATATATATGTGTGTGTGTGTGTGTGTGTGTGTGTGTGTGTGTGTGTGTGTGTGTGTGCCGCTTTGAACTAATCCTGGTAGCAGCGCTCCAAAAAGTAACAGGGGTGCGGCCATTCACCTTTCCTCTCAAAAACCATCCTAGTAAGTCAAATAAGATATGCTTGAAACACTGGGAGGAATGAGCAACGTTCTCCAATGGATTCTTACATATGGATACCAGTATTGGCCGACCAGCAAAGATTTACATACATCAACCCCCTGCGATGACAGGAAAGATTGATTATATGGAAAGATTGATGATATGGAAGGATAGAGGGGAGGAGAGAAAAAATCAAGGGACGACTTGATGATGATCATATATATATATATATATATATATATATATCAGTGGCGACTCTAGCCTATTTTTGCTACTCGTGCCCCCCCGCCGCCCTCTGTCAACTTCAGTTCCGTGGACCCAAAGTAAGTCATCATAGTTGCTATTGCGTGATTCTCCATTGTATAGCACAGATTGACAAACGTACCTTGCATGGCGTTTTTTTTTGTAAACAATTAAGATACTATATAATTTGTAGTCTTGTTAATACAGTAGATAAGATAATTTTTTTCCTTTCAAAAGTATAGAAGAAAAGAGAAGATGTTCATTACTATGACGAGAAAAATATGTTTATTAGAATAAAGAAACTGATGACAATATACACAGACACAGCTAGTAGTTTCAATTTCGCTTAAAATAAAGATTATTTGCTGAAGATGTATTCAAATAAACAAATTTTAGTTACAGAATGTAATATATGCAACATTCATTAAAGAAATAGAGATCTGTTAGTGAAAAAACGAATTAAAACACGCCGTTTAACCAACATTTATCATAGCGATGATGATGACGTCGGCGATGGCTATAATCTGCTATCCCCTCTCTCTCTCTCTCTCTCTCTCTCTCTCTCTCTCTCTCTCTCTCTCTCTCTCTCTCTTCCCAAGACAGCTGTCAGCAGTCAGAATGTGCTAAGATTTTTGAGCACGGTGTTTGAGTTGCTCTTGCTATTGGCTGCAGCCAAAAGCGGATTTCTCTAACATTACTGTCATTATAAGTGTCTAGTGCTCGGCACGGATTTGCGCGTGTTCAACATTATAACCGATTTTATGGGATGTTCAATGAATCTGACGGTGGCCGGACAAAGACCATCCATTCAAAACAGCATCGTTGTATTATTCGCAGATATATTTATGAACTTTTGGCTACTTAGTCATCGAAACTTGAATAGATACGTAATTTAATTGAGATCAGACTAAGTATGTTTGCTTGAAATTAATGGATGATTTTTAATCCATTTTGAATAACATTGACCGAGTTATTGGTCGTGCCGGGCACGAATAGCACTAGTCCCGTCTCCGGCCCTGATATATATATATATATATATATATATATATTAGACGAATAACCATCCTATGGACAAAGTAAAATGTAATAAACGTTCTCTTATTAAAATATGGTTTCTGTGTGCACAATATTTTCTGCAAAACGTCTATTTTCAATTCATCTTTTGACTTATTAAGCTAGATCCAGTCTTCTCTACATTGCTTGATATTTTTAGATGAAAAGGAAAATGAATCTTTAGCGAAATATTTATTGTAAATGTCCAAAAATTGAATGTTCACTGTTGTTACAATATTGTTAAGATAAATGTATACACAGCGAGAATTTTGTCTATTTAAGTTACGGTGAAATGTACAAATGAGAAGGCAATTTTAGAATTTAGTTTTACTTAGAGTTATGCTTACACTATAATGGTTTTATAATACAAGTTATCCACACAAATAGCTCATGTATGCAGATGAAAAAAATTAAATCAAAAATGAATTACACTGTAGACCTAGAGATTAAAACCCGCTTTTCTAAACCCTAATGGAAATAATATAGCACAATTGTTCGGTTAAAAGATGTTTGTTAATAAAGAAAAAGGTTAATTAACCCAGATTCATCAATACGTATTAAAAATGTTGGCTATTTTGTTCGGAGGGATGAAAGTTTGGGACACACGGACACACAGATTTACATAATTCGGATTTATTACAGATGAGTGCAAAAAGCATTTTTTGGATTAGTAGTGAATGACATCAGGATATGTTTTTCTTTAGTTTAATTCATTTTTATTGTTTTCACATTATACTTTCGTTTCAGATAAAAATGGCTGCTTAATAAACATTCAACAAAAGTGAATAAAAAAGCCACCTATAAATTTGTCATCATCTGTATGTTTTCATAATCACTCTATACCTGAATTGCGCCATTTAAATTGAATACTTCTATCTTTAATACCTATATTTGATACTTAAAGGATATCCTTACACACACACACACACACGCACACACACACTCATTCACACACGCACATATGCACACGAACATATATGTGTGTATGTATGTCTTTTTATATAAACTAAAAGCAATTAAAATCTCAAGTACTTACGATCGTTTCATTATTATAAGTTTCATACATTATCTGTAAACTCATTGACTATCTGTAGATGAAACGTTATTTTTTAAATTGAATCTTAAATTGGAATCGAATTTGTTGAAATGTAGTGAATATCACAATCAAAGTGCAAAGAACAGGCTATATTGTTGCTTTTCGGTTATAAACGTGCGTTTTGAAATAAGTCAGTTTTAACGACAGTTGTTATCAGTGTGAAACGGAGGCTTTCTCAAACATTTTGGAACGCACATTTATAAATATTGAGAGACATGTAGTATCACACACACATATATATATATATATATATATATATATATATATATATATATGTATATATATATATATATATATATATGTATATATATATATATATATATATATATGTATATTTATATATGTATGTGTGTGTGTGCGTGCGCGTGCGCGTGTGTGTATGCATACATATAATACTAATGTTACTGCATATGTCAGAGTGTATATATAAACATTTATATATGCACATATATATTACTAATACATATACATATTAATATAGATGAATATATTAGTTATAACAGTTATTACATTTAGGTTATATATATATATATATATATATATATATATATATATATATATATATATATATATTTGATTAAATAATAAAGGCACACATTGTCAATATCATTTTATTAGGATCCTTTCAAGTTTCCTGACAAATATTTTGGTTTTAGGGTGGATTTGGTGGATGAATTTACCGAAATTTTCTCCAGCACTATCGGACCGTTTATTAGCCATTATCAGGGATTGTTTAAAAGTGTAAAGATTTTAAAAGACTTTTATAACATTGCAAAAATTACGTAAAAATATACTTGGATTAAAATGATATCAAATGAATTTAAAACAGAACGCTATATATATATATATATATATATATATATTAGTGTTATATACCTTACCTATGGACATAAATGGGTAGGTCTCCCATTCCTTATAAATGCGTTGGACACTATCGTGAGGTGGGAAATTATGCTAACTGCCTTTGGGGAGGGCGTTTTACTCGGTTGAGGCTGCCTGACGTGGGTACCGGGGAAGCCCTGTATTCACGTCCGGCGGCCAAGCTTCTTCGAATGTCTGGGGGCCGTGCTCCGGCTCTAAACCACCTCGGAGGGACTAGTTTTATCGTCTGGCGCCTGAAGCACCCCTTTTTAGGGAAATGCTGAAGGGGATCGTGGCATTTTTGGAGTCGCTAGGCCTGTCTGGGCTATGGCCCTTTGCCGGGACCCACCTTTAAAAAAGGCCTTGTGCGTACTCACCCGATTGGTGGGGCACCCGAAAAAATAAAGGAAAAATATGCTAAGTAGTCACCACGAGTCGGGTATTCGTCTTCATGCTGCTACCGACAATTGTATTTTGTTAATGTTATAGAGATATCCATTTCATTTCCAACCTCCGTTTTGATTATTTCCCATTCAGTAACTTTTTGTAAGCTTACAACAGTTAACAATACCCGTGGTGCATTCAATAGTTTTCAAGACTTTTTTGTACAGGTATTTAAAATTGTCGTAGACTCTTGAAAATTCAGTATGTTATTGCTATACATCTTATGAGATGACTGACCAATTCTTATGATTTCAGGTTCAAATGAACAGTTAGAGCAGCAATTGGAATACACTCTACTAAAGCCTGATTGTCACAGCTGGTGAATTTCAAAAATGCAATCTGGACGTGAGGACACTTTAGAAGAACGATATGCTATGAAATTATGTTTTAAACTTGGAAAAAATGTCACAGAAACGTATAGAATGATTCAGACTACTTTTGGACCATATTGCATGAATCGAGCATGAGTTTTTGAGTGGCATAAGAGATTCAAGGAAGGCGGGGAGTCTGTGCAGAATGGTGAGAGGTATGGAAGGAGTAAGGAAGTCAATACATCAGAGTTGATTAGCCAGAGGATTAGGATTAGGGTTACTATGTTGAGGTTTTAAGAGAGTTCAGGAAGAGATTCCGTCGGAAGAGGCCAGCACTCTTTCAATTAGGTCAGTGGCATTACCACTAGGACAATACACTAGTCCACAACTCCATCCTTGTCACAGACTATTTGACCAAGATGAGTATCAAGAAAATTCGTCACCCTCCCAATAGTCCAGACCTTGCTCCCTCTGACCTTTCGTTATTCTCTAAGCTCAGAGGCTGTCGTAAGAAGACAATTGACGAGATGAAAGAGGCTGTGACAAAGGTCATTGACACGCTCACAAAAGTAGACTTTCATATGACCTTCCAGAAGTTGTTGGAACGGTACAAGAAGTGCATGGCAGGAGATTACATCGAAAGACTAGAGTTTCATGTGTGTACTATCAATAAAAGTGCCCATACGAAAAAAGTCTGGAAAATTATTTAATGATCATCGTATATGTTTGAGTTAGTGTGACAAATTTATTAACACATAAGTATATGTAAGGATTTTAGCAAAATATGTTGATTATATATACATATTTATATATATATATATATATATATATATATATATATATATATATATATATATTCAATTAACTCCAAAGAATCATAAAATTCTAAAGAGAACATAATTACAACGATCCTTCAAAAAATTCTTCACTTCAGAAATAACAACCAGAATTTAACCATTATAATCTCATGAGGGAGACGTAGTCCTAAACAAGAACAGTGCACAAATACATGGATTAATAAAAACCTGCATATCAAATTTGAAAAGATTTCCGAAACTATTCATTTCAACATATGGATATGGACACACACACACACACACACATACATATATATATATATGTATGTATGTACATATATATATATATGTATATGCATATATATATATATATATATATACAATCGTTATTTATATGATATATTTACACACACACACACACACACACTCATATATATATACATATATATATATATATATATATATATATGTGTGTGTGTGTGTGTGTGTGTGTGTGTTTATGTATTACAGCGATATATATCATTAGACGTGACTTCAGTTGTCCTAATCAATTTCATTTTATTTCATTTTAATGTAATTTATTTATTGATTTTTATAATATTTACTTTTAGATTTAAAATGTGCATGTTAATTAATGATATATTCAGAATTTAATTCAAACCTACAGTTAATCTGGGTGAAACTTAGTTATTAATAAAGCTTTCCTTAAACCTGAGATTACCCACATTACCGACAATTGCTTCTATTTTAACTGAAAAATTATTATTATTATTTTTACATTTAATTAAAATATATGGAATGAGGATGAACGTGTGTGGAGGTGTCCTTTAATTCTGATATTGTGCGTTCAGATGGTACTTTGAATAAAAAATATTTATATTTAAAGTGAATTAAACTGTAAATAGTGTAAGTTTTTCGGCATATGTTTGGATCCCTTATGGGGCAGTTGGCTAGAGTGCATGTTGTGAAAGTATTGTGATTTTTCTTTGTTAGGTATTGGCGTAGTGAGGGTCCGGAGTGGTCCAGTTATCCAAACTAGTGTCCCCCTGGCAGACAAAAATAAAAGAGAATGTAAACTAATACAGTCCCTGCAGCAATACTAAATTACCGCTTGTATTTATACAGAAATACTTCCACTCATAGACCAACAACCAATCACTGCCCATGGAATGGATTTGCCCACGTGCCCACAATGGGACACTCCACTGCACCATAAATAACTCAGCTTCTTCTGGACTTCAGTTTCGAACCCAACTCAGCTTCTCATACAACTGAGTGTTGATTTTATCAACTTGGCAAACTCCATATAGGGAATGGAAAGTGGAATTGTTGGTATTTCAAGTTACCTTAGGAATCGGCGGTTCTATTTCATCCGTCAACCCTGACCCGGTGTTAGTGGTTAGGAAGGGTTTCAATAACCTTACCTGTGGTGTCGTATAGGCGGGTGCTCGTTCATTGTAATGCAACTATTTGTCCCTTTTGAAGGGGAATAGGGTGAGCGCTGTGCGGTTGTATCGCTCTATGAGACGGGCGTTCAGACGAGATAGGCTCACCTCATGATTTTGGGCTACAGCTATTCAATCAGCGTTCGATTTGTAGAGTGTGGTTTCTAGGACGCCATGCTGGTAGCTGCTGCAACCTACGCAAGCCTGGCAGTTCGGTTTAGCATCATTATCATCGTACTTGGTAAGCGGTGGTAAGTGTTAACAAATATAAATAAAACTTATATACATAAAACATACATATACGTATATAAATAAGTATTCATATACACACACACACACACACACACACACATATATATATATATATATAAGGTAAATATAGGTAGATGAAAAAAATAAATAAAACATACAAGAAACAATATATAATTGATAAACATACCTATATAACAAATGCACATTGCTATAATAAGAACATATATTCTAATCCACAGACAGACTGTTTCGTTGTATTACAACTCTTCAGTGTGGCTAAACACGCAAGATTCTCGAAGCTGGGATGAAACCCGGCTGACTCATTCGCCAATTCAAGATTCTACGTCAAAGCCACGAGGAAACTACCGGAAGCGAAGGAATTTTAAACGCTTACGGATCACATTTGTTTTAAACGAAACAAATGTGATACTGAAGCGCTTACATATATATATATATATATATAATTGTATACTTATATACTTTTTATGTATACAGATTTTATTTATATTTGTTTTATATATAAATATATATGTATATATATGTTAGTTTTATACCACTCTCTCTCTATATATATATATATATGAATATATAGACGTTATATATATATATATATATATATATATATATATATATATACATATATATAATTGCACATAGACTATTTATATATACATATATATGTGTTTATATACTTATAGCGAGCAAGAGAGAGAGATGGGCAGAGAGAGAGAGAGAGAGAGAGAGAGAGAGTTTGTGAATGTTTTCTTTAGGGGATACAAACACACTTGAAACAAACATATACGCGTAACCTGGATGCCGAAATTTA
Organism: Sepioteuthis lessoniana; assembly: GCA_963585895.1. Taxonomy (NCBI): domain Eukaryota; kingdom Metazoa; phylum Mollusca; class Cephalopoda; order Myopsida; family Loliginidae; genus Sepioteuthis; species Sepioteuthis lessoniana. The sequence goes on from OY757924.1 coordinate 34,769,509, forward strand.
AATGCCACATCCATTAAAATATTAATCACACGAAAATAATTCATATCAGCAAATTAGATGCTACTTTTTAAAACCATAAGCTTGACAGAAATTCATATCAAACACTCACCTTGGACTTACTTACTGTTGATAGCATCATACCGATTCCTCGGTCACTTTTTACCGTGAGATCAAGAGAAAGTGTTACTCATAATATTGCTTGTAAATACGCACTTTTATTTTTATGTTTAAATGCCTTCACTACAGACGCCTTAAATGAAAGTATATCATATTTTTTTCAACGTTTTCTTTCTTTTATTACTAGTTATTTCATTTTATATTTCATGTCATCTTTTACACAATTCTGTAAGAAATACACACACACACACACACACACACACATATATATATATATATATATATATTTTATATATATATATATATATATATATATATATATATATATATAAATATATTGATTTTATTTGTATATATATATATATATATATATATATATATATATTTTAGTTATATATATAAAGATGTATGTATTAATTATAGACACGCACAAATTATATATATAGGCATATATACACTTGTATATATATATATATATATATATATATATATATATATATATATATATATATATATATATATATATATAAGTGTATATATGCTTATGAGTTGGATTTTCCAATGAAATTTTCAATATTTCAATTTGTAAGCAGCTGCCGTTACTGACTTGAAGACGTCAGTTCGATAAATATTACATTTTGTCTCGCTCAACTTAAAGTAGACACCTTTGTGTGCTCTGGATGCTTTCACGTTAGAAAGCCATTAGAAAATGTTTACGGCGTGATCTGATGTCAATGTTAACGTGAGTATAAGTAATATAGGGAAAGCGCAGATGCTAAATTTAGGAATAGACTCTTAAGAGTGTTTTAATCGGGTACAGGGCACAAATGTTAGTCGATTTCTTACCTCTCTGTCTTTATATGAGAGACTTCATTGAGGATAACTAAGGATCAGCTACTCTATCGATTTGACTTTGGTTTCTGTGATTGGTAGTGAATATTCCATTCTTCAGTAACTCTTTGTACACTTCTACCAAAATTGAACCCCTACAATCTTCAAGTATTCATACATGTTTCAATTTATTGTTTCCGATAAACGGTAAATTGAAGAATCACCATGAATAACATGTGACGATACCTCACTATGAAATAAGAAATACCGATTGGTCTTTAATTCATTTCATTTTATCTATAATGGTAATATGAAACAGCAAAAATAGCACATTTTTCATTGATTTCTGTTTCCACAATAGCCTTAAAAATTTTATCAAAAGCAGAAAGCAACTTCTAATCTAATTTCTAAATTAATAATCCACGTTCGCACTCATCCACTACGTAATTTTTTTCAACTCTGCCTTTCTGTACGAACTATAAGTACTATCTAACGATTGCTCTCTCTTATTTATCTATATTTTTAAATAGAAACTAATAGTACGAACCCATATTACATCGGGACTGATATATGATCATTATTAAAAATAAAAGACGTTAAATCACCTTTAACAAAATTTACAATCTGTGCTTACTAATGTTACATACTGAATTTAATATATTCTTTATTGAAAATAAAGGATGTACAATTGCTTTTGTTAGGTTTTTAAAAGGTGTTTTATTTGTTTTTATTGTATGTTTACAACGGGTAAATTTAAACGGCCTCATTTATACTAAGCATGGCATTCAGAAGGGAGCTTCAAATACCTTGAATGAGTTCAAATATCCTTTCAAACACCAAAAAAGTAACGAATATTCTGAATGAATATTTAATGCGATTATTTTACCAATTTACCCTAAAAGAAATTAAGTTTCTAGGATTTTTTTCTAAATCGTTGATATCAAATGGATTCCTCTTTATTGGCTCTAAGTCAGGGCACGACAGAGATCCAGGTCTTTGGCTACCTATATAGGTAGCCAAAGACCTATCTATCTCTCTTAACTATAATCAATAATTGGTTAAGCCTGAAGGACTCGCGTTAAATGATAAATTTCTAGACTTGTCTTGGTACTATTTTGATCGATATTTTCTGGTTCGTTTCTATAGTTTTCTCCAGCGATGCAATGTTTTTAAGTAATGAAAGATATTTATTGCCTTTGGCTTGATTTCTGCACAACACAATTGCATAATTAGTCCATGTGTTTAGTATAGTTTATCATATATTTTAGTCTCGTAATAATTACAGCTATTGATTGGTTTTGTTTGCAAATCACTTAAAGGTTAAAAGAGTGCAGTTTTATTTGACGTCATTTCGGTTTTTAAAAAGTCACAAATAATTAATAATTATTACCCCTTACTGAACAAAAATATCTAGTTGTTTGTTAAAATCTTCATTTCATTATTTGTTATTTACTATGATTAGTTCAGTTGAGTATTGACCAAATTTACAAATAGAAGAATACAATGTAGGAGATTATGTTATGTCAATCTTCCATTTTAAAACGCATAGCTTGTTTGGTTGCTTTGAGAATCAGCTTTTAAATTTAGGTTTTTATAGAGGATTGAACACCTGTCTCTGACCAAAGTGAGGAAAATTAATCTTTTTCAGGCGCAGAGGAATGCCTAGTTATTCAGAAAAAAAAATTACAAAGAAAAATTATGGTATATTACTCCAGACCACATTGAGATAACTGGCAATAATGAAACAGGTTGATATTTTTCGTCTCTTCTCTTGATTTACTCTTGTAAAAAAAAAGTTTTAACGTATTATTTCTTAGAGAGAATTAAGAGTGTTTAGTATTAAGAAATGTCGCTCGTAACATCGTTTTTATTTGTATTATGTGTTTTCAAATTACTGTATATTTACAGAATCACTTCCCATGTTTCTTTTTTTTATGATTGTAACATTGAAAATGGAAGGTCATAAACGAAATTTTTAACACATTTAAAAGAAATAAAAATGCGACTCAAATGCTGCAAAATTTACCCTGTTCATAGAAAGATATTTTGAATAATCCGAACTATCAAAAGAGATTTGATAAATTTCTTGCTGGATATTCGACACTGAACGATGTTTTCCAGTCTGTTCAGACAACTGAACGTGAAATCGATAGAATCAACATATATAATTAAAATCAACGTTATTATTTATTTTGTTTAACTTATTCTGATGTACAGGACTCAGTAGCGTACCTGCGCCAACAATTATTGTGATAGAGGAATTTAGACGATTCCAAATCAAAATATAGAGATGAATATATAGATAAATAAATTTGAGTGTTTTATATAACCAACGAGTTCTCGGGGTTATGTGATTACCATCTTTTATCCTTAGACTTCGGAGTAGATTATACTTTTTTAATGGATTTTAATCAAGAAGTCGCGGTAAATGACAGAGAAATAAAGTATTAACTATGTTGCTTGAAAATGTTCATATAAAAATGAAGATATATTCTATTTTTATTCAATCGACTGAGCGTTTTGTGAAACCTAATGAATTCTCCACATTAATAAACTCATTCATATAAGTACTTTGGGTAATTGCGATATCTCTTGTATTGATGATGAAAACTTTGATGACATTCGCTTGCTAATGAACTGTTCCGGTATTTGTTCACTCTTTGTCTTTAATAAATAGCATTCATAAATATAAAACTGAGAAATGTGACACTACAATGCAGTAATGCAGACATGATTGTGTTAAACAAAAATAACGTGACTCTTATAGAAAATTATGCGAAATAAATCGGAAATTAACGTAGCTTAAAACTTTCGCAGAGGGTATTGTGATAAAAGAAAAGGTTAATGCAGAAATTGTTTATAAATAAAACAAGAAAATCCAAAAAAACTAAAGGTTAGATTAAAACATAAATCCTTTTATGTGATTTTATTAGAAAAGAGAAATAGTTTGCAAAAACTGACATGTGAGTATGAGTACAGTGTATATACATGTTTAGTTTCTTTTTAAATGCTAACTTGAATGTCGGTCCTGAAATTCGTTAGAGGATAAAAATTAGTTACCCTGGGTAAAACACGTGTTTTTTTTTTGTTTTGGTCTTTTTTGTAATTGGTCACTCACATGATTTAGGGACTCTTACAATGGTATAGATATCTACGTGTTTCCCACAGACACAAGTGATCAGTGTTCGGGTTCAGGTAAAAGACAGAGTTCTAATAGCTGATTTTCAAGGTATGCAATCGGAAATCTCCCCATAAAGCCAACTTAAACTTTCTGTATATATTTCTCTTCCTTTGGCCTTGTTCCAGAACAATCTAATCTGAGTAAATATCTACAAAGAAACAATAGAGAAACTGCATTGCTTCCATTATCATAGCAAGACATATCTGACAAAATTACGACACTTCGTTTGGAGAGACCTAAGCTCATTGGTATGAATCTTCTGCCGATTAGGTTTTGTCATTTACTTAATGATAAATGTTCGCCAGGAAATTTGTAATTGCCAAGATAGTCAAGAAAAGCTCCCTGTTCAATTAAGTAGTTACAGAACACATAACTTATATAACAAATGCCCAACTTTCAGAAGTTGGCTAATAACCAGTTTAGTCATAATTAGTTGATGTCATTGCGAGAGACACGTCGTTTCAATATTGACTGTCTAAATGTGTCGGCGTTTTTGATCTTATATCAGTTATTTCGATGCTTTGTATATGAAAATTAACCAAGCTTAGCACAAGGCCAATTCCCTGATGAGCCAAGTGAAGACCGAATCCATTATAATAGCATTGTATGCGATCGTAAATATCTAAAAATATCGATGCAGTAAGTCCTGGCAGCGGCACCCCACAAGACACCAACTGTACGGCCACCTGCCCCCTATCACGAAATCTATTCAAGTTAGGAGAACCAGACATGCAGGACATTGCTGGAGAAGCAGAGATGAACTCATAAGAGATGTACTCTTATGGATCCCCACACACGGCCGCGCAAAAGCAGGACGACCAGCACGAACGTACATTCAGCAGCTGTGTGAGGATACAGGATGTTGTCCTGAAGACCTGCCTAGGGCGATGAACGATAGGGAGGAGTGGCGAGAGAGGGTCAGGGATATCCGTGCTGCCAGCACGATATGATGATGATGATGATATATATATATATATATATATATATATATATATCACATAGAGTAATCTACTTCTAAGTAAAAATAGTGAGCCACTGTATCGTTCAAAAGGAGAAGTCAGACAGGAGGTCCAGAAAAATAACACTCCTTTTATAACTGTGCTGTGATCTTCCTTAAGACTGCTCTCAAATCAGGAAAATGTGAAGTGGCATTCTCGAATCAATGAAGGAATTGCTAAATTATTGCTTCCTCTCAATGGGGCTGTTTTTTCGCTAGCCCCTAAATCTAAGTCGTCATTTGTCTCTCTGCTAATAGCTATCTGATAGACCCTTTTCAAAACTTCTCAACTTACATGTCGGACCATTTCTCGCACCCAACGAATGAGTTACCGTGATTGACTTCACTGGTAGTAAGAGGTGGCCACTATATTACAGTCACTTCGTGAATCTCAAATCTACTTTGGTAGACGTGATTTGCTTAGTCAGCATGCAAGACATTGCTCCATGGCAAATGTCCCCGTGTTTATTTGTTCAGTAAAGCTTAGTCTGATACAGGGTTAGAGTGGTGAAATAACCACCGTGGAACGAACTCACTAACGAATAATTTGCCCGAATCATTTGAAAATCACTCCTTAAGAATCAGAATAATTATATGTGTTTAAAGCCACATCAGAAATTATATGAAAGAATCAAATGAAACTAATAAGAAGTAGATTGTTAAGGAAGTCTTAAAAGTGTTTTTCATGTTTGTTTATCGTAATTGTTTATGCATGAATACACTTTTGGAAATATTTTGTATATCTTTTGATTTAAGTGAAAACAATCCTTGACAATAAAATAATATTACTTACTTTTCATATTTAATATAGGAGAAAGTGCGGTAGAAATGAAACAATAGATTCTCTATATAGTTTTGAGTTGGGTTATTGACATTCAAACTATTAAGACAACAATAAAAATCCTTCTTTTTTAATGTTCACACCGTGTTTCCACAGATAGTTTCTGATTTACATCTCTCATAGAAAACCATTGAAAATACTTTGATAACTGAATAATAGTAACATGGATATAAATAGAATGCAGAATATTTTTGTGATAACTGAATAAGGCTTCACCAATCTGAAATCAAATATTCTGAAAAGAATCATTATCATAATCAGATAATATGACTAACAGCAGTGAAAATATGATCCATTTCAAAATGATGCTTTAAATAACTCATGTTCATAAAAAAAGGATCTAATATATAATTTTAACAGTCGCTTGTTTACGAATTTGTAACGCGTACAAAATAAACGATTATCTTCTAAAATTTTACGCAATTTTATTGAAAGTTTGGACGAGATATTCGCTACCTTTTTTTCCACTTGTCTGTTTTAATTTCATAATTCGATTCTTTGAAACTAAATAGAGAAATTTATCAAATTCCAGTTCTTGTTTATCTGTTTAATTAACATGAAAGCGCAGGCATTAAAATTTTGTTTTTCTTTTTTAGATGATTTCTTGAACATTCGAAATATGCGATACAAATGGTCGTTAGTGTATCTGTTTGGTTAATTAGTTTTACATACCAAGCCTTGTGGCCTATTTATTGCCTAAGACAGATTTTTTTTCAAAAACTTATTCGGTTTCAAGAAATAATTCCTATTTAATAATAATCTTTTGTTTGCACAAGAATATGTGGTTTCGAGCAATTTAAGCAATTTTATGGTTCTAAAAAAATAATATTTTCATTATTACAAACAACGACAATAATAATAATAATAATAATAATAATAATAATAATAGGATGGAACATGACGGTGACAATTATACCAATTATGATTGGTGTTTTTGGCACAGTAACTTTAAAATTATTAAAAGGCTTAGAGGACTTGGAAGTTGACGGACGAGTGGAGACCATCCAAACGACAGCATTAATGAGAACGGCCAGAATACTGAGAAGTGTCCTGGAGACTTGACGAGACTTGCTGTCACTTAAACTCCAGTGAAAAACCATCAGCTAATGCTGATGTGAAAAACTCTAAAGAAGTAAATAATAATCACAATAATAATCCTTTGTAAACAATTATAGTTTCGTGTAACTATTCTTAATACAAATATTTTGCTTAGAGCTTTATGGCTTCAAGTATTCCTATCACATGCAAACAATTTTGAAACAGATCTATTTTACATGGGATCCTAACAGATACAAACGTTTCAGGGCAGAGTAGACCGAGGAATAATGTCAGTGACGGTTTACTCCATCATGTGAGCAGATACAATAAAATGTAATAACCAGGACACTACTTTTTTGAATGGACGGAGGTCTGTTGCATATATTCTTATTCATTTATGTTTAGTCTAGAAATGTATTTAATAACCCTCATCCCGTTCGACCAGGATATGACACCAGGTCAACTTTTTAGCGGAGTTTTAAAGTTTTATTTTCAGAGTTTTCCTTCTCCTTGACTTATTACCATACCAAAATTAAAGAGCCTCGTCTACCCTACAATTCAAAACTGAAGGGAAACTACAAGGATTCGTACTTTTTTTAAGGGTATTAACGCTATGTGAAATGTAAACAGTATTGTCCAGTATTATATATATATATATATATATATATATATATATATATATATATATATATGTGTGTGTGTGTGTGTATGCTTCTTTATGAGGTTGGTCTTTAAATTCTGAGATTTTAATTTAGGTTTAAACCGATATTTTATAGATAAATCAATTCTTGCACAATAAAGCAATGCTACGTCTATCAACCAATAAAGCGCTGCCATTTCTATCAGCCAATCAAGTTAAGAAAGTCTTAATGAACTGGTGTGATTTACGAGGTCGGGTATCATATAGACAACCACCACCACTGAAGGCCAGACATCACATCACGAGTTTTATTTGTTTATAGACAGTTGGTGTTCATAAAGACTGTAACTACAAATCTTTGGAAGTTTTTGCTTTTATAACGGATGTTGTTTGACTATAATTTCGTAATTGATGTTTTAAACTTTTCAAATTTTTTTTTTATTCATCTGTTCTATAGTGAATATTTTACGAAGAAATCTTTTTTTACCAGACTGTTTATAAAACTTGCATCGATAAATTGTCACATTTAACTTCCAAGGTTTTGTCAAGTTGATATTTACGTCTCTGGAAAAATAGTTTGGGAGATTTCTTACGCTTTTGCCATCATTTATAATTAACCTGGAAACTTTTATTAAAATCCGTTTATAAATAAAACAAACGAAAAGTAGTATTCACTGGTGAACCTGGAAACTCCCATAGTTTAAAATCAATAAAACTTGATAGTAACGTTACTTGCTTCAGTATATACAACTTTTTACCCCTTTGTGAGGTAACAGCAATTTTTCGACATACCAGTCACCCTCAATTTGAGAGGATGTCCTCGTGGTGTAATGGTTAAAGAGATGGACTGCAGAATCGTAATAAGCGAGATCGTACTCCAGTCGCAGTATTACGTTCACTTTCGGGCAAATATCCTTGGGAAAGGTATGAACCCCCTTATCCTCCCAGCTATAGGTTAAATATCACCACTACTGTTCTAGGCGAATGGCTTTGGCATTAAATAAGCTACAAATGTTGATATGCCATTAAACAAAGTAAACAAACTAATCAAATTGAGATTATATAAATATATACATATTTACAGGATATGACACAAGGCCAATTTTTAAGCGGAGTTTAACAGGTTTGAATTCAGAGTTTTCCTTCTCCTAGACTAGATGCCTCACCAAGATTGAAGAACCCAGTCTGTCCTACTATTTACCCATTGCTGGAAGGAGAATAATTGGATTCATACCATTCCCAAGAGTATTAGTGCTATGTGAAATGCAATCAGTCTCGTCCAGGATTTGAACTCGTGTCGCCGTGTCCATTTCCTACGACGATAACCATTACACCACGTGCACCTCCATTATATTCTATATATAGATAAGATATAGATAGATTATATATATATATATATATATATATATATATATATATATATATATATATATATATATATATATATATATATATATATATATATGGAGTGAGGGCAAACTGTTGTCTACATTACACAAAAAATGAAAGTAACACTGACGTCTCACTTAAATATATGCAGTAAAATTACATGGAAATATCGGGAAATTCTATGGATTTATTTTATTCAAAGAAGCCGCTATTGGCTTCAACCAAGGCATTCAGAAAACTTCCGAATATCTAGAAAGCTTTTCCGACGGTCTCTTGTTTAAATTGTTTATGCTGTCGTTAACCTTGCCTTAATTTGTCTTTGGAATTATACGGAGTTTTATTGATCTTTCCCCACTCATTACTCAAGGGGTTTGAAATCTGGGGAGTTTGGCTGCCAAATGTTAGGGATAATGTAGATGCAGATATTTGTACACGGCCAAGACTAGGTTCACTTGTTTATGTGACATCGCTCAGAGTTTTGTTTCTAGACTAAGTGTCTTCTAGCTGCTACTTTGTCGATCCAGGGTAGCACTACTTCCTCTCGACACTTGCTGTTGACCTCCGGGTTGAATCTAAAGTCATGTTAGTTGAATTGAAGTATAACATCACCATTGCTAGTGAACACCCCAAACACAATGATGTGGACTGTTGGTTTGGATTTCATCAAAATAAATCTGAATCTGTCCCCAGATTGATAGTCAAGTAATCTGAAATCTTTGTATTGGAGCTTTGGTTTTCTGTCCCTAAACCTTAGAATTACAAAGGAAAATCGATACGTTGACACTAGTACGAACCACTCTTCCATGACTAACTAATAATAACAATAAAATAACAACCATTTATGATCATCAGCACTGAGAAAGTACGATCAACAATATGTCGTTGGAATATTCGAAGAATCCAAAGTTTATTCAAATTCTGCCTCATATTAAGAAACATGGTTGTTTGTTTTTGACATACTTGGTATTTGCAGAGATCTAATGCACTAATCAGCACTTGGCCACAGTTAACCTCACGAGACATTCGTACCTCAAATGGACACACAAAACTACGCCACCTTTATGTGTGTTTCTCTACAATTTTCACTCTTTTTTAGCTCATTAATGCCCATCATTACAGCCTACTAAAATAACATTAACGATGCTACGTCATTCTGGGAAATTGATGCCAAAACTATTCCAATAACTATCGAGGCAGCCAAACTCTCTCTCTCTCTTTCTCTCTTTCTCTCTCACACACACTCACACACACACACAAACACATTTTAACTTTCTTCTGGGAAGCAACACAGCTAATTAATACTATGTATTTCTTCTACGAAACAGAGCGTGTATATTTTGACATTTTTAAGCTTTGACATCGACCATTAAAGAATGGGAGGACACGCTAAATTATTTATTATTAAAAAACAAAACAAAATGAAAGACTTCATGGCAAGAAACTTCAAAGGAAAAAAGTTCAGTAGTAACTCTTACGCGCAAACAAGCTCTTACTAGCTGTCTACTAAAAGAACTAATTTGTGAGTTCATAAGACTATCACTGCTTTCCACTGGCCGACCTTTTTAAATCCGTCTGCTAACGCCATTTGTTAGGAATGGCTTCCTCTTTCTCTTATAGTTCAGATTCCTTTCAACCGAAGTAACCGTGTGTATTAATTGGCTGGAGACTCGTTATCCATGGTACACTTATAAGCTGTAGACTTTTCTTTAATTACTGCTTTATGACTTTTGGGGACGATACTCGTAAACTTATACGTATAAACCAGTCGAAGCGTTCACTGATTGGAAGCCCTGTCAATGAGGCCTAGAATATGCTGACAGTATACCCTGCAGAGGGGTAAGATCCCCTTAAAAAGCGGTGTTCTGGTAATGACATTAAACTGAATCGGATGGTGTAGACCCAGTGACTGAAGACATAGTGACTGAAGTACTCCGTAATTTACATTAATCTCTATTCATTCTGATCCGCAGTACAAAGTAGGTTACTATCTTAGATCTAATAGATATGTTTAAAAATCATTGGTATTCAAGTGAAACGTATGCGTAAAAAACTAAGAAACATAAAAGTGAAAATATGAATGTACAATGATGCAATTCACTTTTATGATAAAAAAAACAAACAAAACAAAACGGGGTGACTTGCCGTTAAAATCAGTCAGTCACTCAATCTTGATCCGGATAGATTCCTATTTTAACAAGGGTACATTACTGAATCAATTATTTTATTTAAGGAGTTACTTATTCTAATTAATATCTCATAAATATATGTTATATCGAGGTTTTTGATGATTAAAAAAATAACATTGATCGCAAATGTAGATATCCCAATTAATTATCATAAATTTCATTACTGGATTAGAAACTGGTTTATTTTTTGTCCGGTCATTTTAGTTACATTTTTCTAATAAAAAGCTGTACGTTACTCTGTTTTTCTGAGTTTGATTTACATGCTAACGTATTGCCAATGTTAAAAATATGCATGTAACATAATATCTAAGAGTGTTGGGGATCATCAACAATTACCTGATGATAAAGACATTTTGAAAGTTTAAAGTTGTGGGTTGGGTGATTTCCTTTTTCTTGGTAGAAATGTAATAAAATAATAAAATAATATCTGAAAGAATTTTAGATTTCTTTCAAGGAACAGTTAGAATATGCAACCATGGTTTTCTACCTGACAAGGATAGTTATATTGAAAATAGGTTTATAAGTACACTTCTCTCCATTTTATTTCGAGACATTTTTGGCAATAAAATCATTTGCATTTTTATGACATTTCACATCTAGCGAAACTTGTCAACTGATTGTTAAAACTATATTTTACTTTTCTAAAGATATAATTATTCTTACGAATTTCAATTATACATGGGAGGGGAACGTGTATAATTGTTTGTAGAATTTGGATAGCAACTAAAAGTTTCAACAATATTTAAATGAATTTGAAATTATGTCAGAACAATATAATGGAAAATAAAGTTAATAATTTTAAAAAGTTTTCAATCCGCTAATAGAGGTGTTTGTACGTTCCACTGTACTAACGAAGGGAATCTTCGTACCGTAGAGGCTATGCGCTGAATTGTGGCATCATAGTAAGCGAGATCAAATTTCGGTTTTGTTATTGGGTTCACCTTCTGAAAAATACAATTAGGAAAAGTATTACCCTATTATTCCTCCAGCTATCGTTCATCGCATCCGGCAGGTCCTCAGGGCTATACCCTGTATCTTCATAGAGCTGCTGTATGTAGGTTCGAGCTGGTCACCCTGCTTTTGCTCGGCCATGTGAAGGGGCTCATCGGCGTACATCACTTATGAGCTTCTCCTTACTTCTCTAGCAGTGTTCTGCATGTCTGGTTCGTTTAACTTGGATAGTTTTCATGATGGGTGGTAGGTGGCCGTACAGCTGCTGCTTTGTTGGGTGTTGCCTCCAGGCCCTGTTCAATATTGCTCGCAGCATTCTGGCGTAGTTGCCGTCAAGCTTTTTCTCCAGCCGTTTTGTTAGTGTCCATGTAGTGCATCCATATAGCAGTATCGACACGATTGCTGCTTGGATGAAACTGCGTTTCATTTTATCGGTAAGGTCTGACTTCCATATGACCAATAGCCTATTGATAGCTGTCTATGCCTTTGTTAGTCACGTGTCGATGTCTGTCTCGGTCGATGAGACACTGCCTCCTAGGTAGGTTAACTCATCTACTAGTTTCAGAGAGCTACCATTTAGTGTGGAAATGTCGCCTGTTTGATAAGTTATACCACAGCTATTCTTCTACAAGAATGGCTTTGGTATTAAATTACCCAGGAACGTTGATATGCCTTAAAAAAGGAACTAAACCAAACCAATATGCACTAACGTAAGTTGATTGATTGATTGAATTTAAAAACATGGCAACGCCTCGGGAATTATTTTCTGCATGGAGGAAAGGAAATTACATAAATTGTACGTTTATATTTACGTTTTTGAATGGTTGTTTTTTAGTCATTTTGTTATATATTTCATTTTAACGATATATCAAAATCCTCTGAGATAGTTTTTTATAATATTTACACTACATCAAACTGATCATGTTTAGATTAATAATATTTGTATTATTTCATTTCTCCTATATATCTCTGTCGATATTTTTAAAAAAGCCCTTCTCATTGTTGGCGTTCGAAAACATTGTCTAATGAAAGCTAACTATCCATGTTCAATGAGAAAATGTTCGACAGTGTAGACTGTTTGACATGCTATGCACAGTACAAATCTTGGGTTAACCAGTATATTTTTGAATCAAACAAACCTAAACGACCTTTAAGCTAACATTCTGCAATGGTTGGCTAGATAATGGTACCTGCAATTGATAACGATTTTGATCGCCTTCCGTACGCTTCAACCTTCTGACTGTTCGAACATTTTAAAATAGCCTCTCTCTCTCTCTCTCTCTCTCTCTCTCTCTCTCTCTCTCTCTCTCTCTCTCTCTCTCTCTATCAGAAAAACGTCTGAGCGCATTTCAGTCAACATAACCTTGAACAGCCAAAGAGTTATTTCTCTTTTGTCATGACCTTAAAAAGGCCGACTCAAATTCATAGGTTTTGAATGCTAGCTGTAAAACAGCCTAGCTGAAGACAGTTTGTGTGTGACCTGAACTACTGCAGATAAACTGAACTGCAGAACACAGCCACGACGATAAAGTCTGCTACGGCATTATAATCGCTTTTCTGATCAGTGATTTTCTGTTCCTGTGCCTTTGTGTTACGGTGAGGACACGCAGCAATCATATTGGTTGCCTGCCCTTACCAAACGCAGACAGATAATGCAAGATTAGCATGAACAGGATAGCACATGCGCAATAGCATGCATGCGTTCATATCGGTGGATTTGCATGCAATGGCGAAGTTATTTCAGTTTTGCCGCTAACTGCGTATCATTTTAACAGCTGCACGATCACTTTGGTAAGCAAGGAGGTAAGTTTAGTCGATTAAAAGGATATAATGTTTGTAGGTTTGTGTTGGAAAGAGAGAGAGGGGGGGTCATTACTTGTGAAAGAGAGAGAGAGAGAGAGAGAGATGTCGTATGTCAGAGTCGTTGTTTATTCGTGTTCCAACAATGCTAGCTTTAGATCCAGTAAAAGTGCACTCCGGGCGCCAGTTGTATTCTACTTATTGTCGGCAGTTGATTGCAAGGCGTTAGCTTATTGCGCAGGTTCAGCTGGTGTTTTCACAAAAGAGACAAGCGAGGCGCGAAATGATAGTGAAAGAAGAAAGAAAGGAGTTAGAATAAAAGGTGTAGCAAGCAAATAAAATTTTTTTTTCAGAGATAATTCTTCATTTTTCTATAAGAGTATCTTTGGTAAATACCGAAGATGTTTTTCTTTTCAGTAATTTTTCTTCACACCTTCTAGCTTTTTGCACCAAATGGATTCCGATTTGTCCGTTTGTTCTTTTAAAACGATTTTCATTCATTTTTCTCTTTTTTAACCTCAGTTCATAATCTATGCAGTATTTATCAAATTCCGAGGAATGGGATCATAATATGATATTATTTACTTACATAAAGATTTTACAGTTTTCTTCAAAAGACTGCTTGATTGCTGTTTGCATATCAGCTCACAAAGATTAGTTGGTTGATTTTACGGCATGTCAACCCTTTTTGAGTAATTTAGTTCCAACGTTAGTCCTTTTTTTCCATTACATGACATAAAGTAACTAATGGTTTGACTCATTTTTAAACAATGAATCATTTATTGAATAATTTTATTACAAATAGTTTACACACACACACACACACACACACACACACACACATATATATATATGTATATATATATACAATGTTATATATAAGAAAAAAAGTTGACCGTAGTCGAGAGAGACCAGAAGGCTCCCTTTTCAATAGCTACTACACTGAGGTGTAGGGGAGGGGGCTACTCCTTTCCCTAGATTGCTCCACTTTACCCTTGATATCTACCTTATATTACTGAGTGTTAAGCAAGGAGGTATCAAGTACCATTTTTAACGCCTTTGGTTTGACGCGAACTGGAATTGAACCCAGGTCTCCCGGACCATTGGCGAACACTATACCCAATGAGCCGGTTATGGTTTCATGTAACTAATCTGATTTGATAATAGCTAATTGTTTATACACAGTCATAAAGGTTCAAATTCCCAATCTAAACAAATAATTTCCACACAAATGGTTTTCAGTACTTCTATCTAGTTCTGAACTGATCCATTTGACCCATGAATACCATTCTATTAGATATTTCGTTCCAGGTCAAAGTGGTCTTGGGAAAAACTGTTTAGGTCCTACATATGGATTAAATAGATCTGTTTAAAGTAGTTCGTGTTCGATAGGACAACGTGCAAAACAATCACAAGAAACATATAGACAACTATGTAAATATAAATAAACTATAAAAGTGAGTCCATAACATTCAGACATAAAATAAACTTAGAGGGGTTGAAATTCTGTTAAAATCAATCAATCAATCAATCTTTCCTTTGAGTATTAGAAAAAATGATTTAAAACTGTCCTAATCAATATTTGAACTCGGTTAGTCAATTTCAATCTTCGAGAGACTAATTGAACCAACTTTTTAAATGAGTGAAATTGACAATATTTGACGTAGACTAGCAACGTGATGATAAGGTATTCAATTCGCTGCCGAGTAATTACACGAAAACATGTAATAAACGTACATAGAAAACATTGTAATAAGTGTATAATAAAACTATGTTATAAATATGTACACAACGTAATAAAAAGAATACATACTCAAAACACGGTAACAACGTGTCCAGGCGCCACTGAACTTATTGGCTAAAAACGATACTGACTTGAGATTTCCTGTGTATCATATTAAAAAATATATCTCTCCCCAGTTCACTTTTAAGTATGCGAAATAACATGAAACATATTTTCTGTAATTTATTATGAGAGAGAGACAGAGAGAGAAAAAGAGAGAGAAAGAGAGAGAGAAAGAGAAAAGTGAAAGAGAGAAAATAGAGAGAGAGTAAGAGAGAGAGAGAGAGAGTGTAAGAGAGAAAGGGGAGGGGAAAACAAATTTGAGAATCAGTTACTAAAGTTCATTGCTGCTTTTAAAGTGGTTAGGTGGATACGGAAGCCGATAACTTCTATTGCTGAATAAAGTTTTATTAGTTCTAATTCCCTTTTCTTTCTTTCTTTCTTTCTTTCTTTCTTTCTTTCCAGGATTGTAATTTCAATTGGAGTACTTCCGTTCTAGGTTTAATTACTTCTCGTAATCATTTTCTTAAAACAAACGTTCTCGTTTTGTCTCTGGTTCATTAACTCTACGATTAATTAAGCGAACGCGTTAAACATTGAACTATGATGATTTGTTTCTATTGATATTAACGCTTCAAAGAAATCAGAAGCCAATAATATCTTAGCTAATATATTAGCGTATTTTTTTTTCTTTCTTTTTTTCTTTCTTTTTTTCTTTCTGTACAATACACGCTTGGTTTATGACTTATTTATTACTTTGGACGCGTTGACGCAAAGGGTAGATGAGCTGAGGATATCTCACAATGTAATGAGATATTGAAGCTAATAAAAATATTCCTCCAAACAAATACATATCTTCTTTAATTAAGTAGAAAACTTTAAAGTCTGTTTTCATAGATACACTATTTGATACAAAAATAACCCGTGCTCAAGAAGCAGTAACATTTTTTCAATGGTTACATCGCATGTAATGTAAGATTGTATACGTATCAGAATTTTCAATTATAAGATATGTTATTTTATCTGAAAGAGAATGCCAATTACTTTTATTGTATACAAACTGAACAATTAAGTAAAAATATTTGGAAGCAATTTAGGAAATTAATCATTAAGAAAAATAGAAAAAATAGATCGGAATACAATACATGTTTATCATAATAAGATATATCTACCTGAGGCTTTTAGCTGTCTTCAATTGACAGCATCTTTCGCTTACATAACACAGAACATTTTTACATCAGAAAAATTACGACCAAACTTTACATACGTAAAATAAAACACCAACCTTTTCCATAAATAGGAATACTTTAAAAGATGAAAATAATAAAAAGAAATGCTGCAATATAAAATAATGATTAAAAAAAGATTCTATCTATTGTTCGGAAGTATATCCCTTAAATCTCATATTCCCTCCGAAAGAATGATAGTATAATCAGAATGCAGAGAACACTCTAGATAATCAAATCGTAACATCTGGTATTTTAGTGAAATAATTACAAATTCCACCATGTAAAAGATGTATAGAGCCTATATACTGAATCGGATTTCTTGCAGTAAAAGAAGAGAAAAATCTGCGGGTATTTATACATATTTCATTCATATCGTAAAGAAGCCTTTGTGCTATAGGTGTCATAAATCTTTATAACATCCACTTGAAATTCTCTGTAAAAAAGAAAAAAACAACAACTTTGTTTTGTTAAAACGAACTAAATTTTAAAATGATTGTTCTGAAATTACTTTATACATTGAGTCGATACAACTCCTTATTTTGAAGAACTGATTGATTGATTATAATACTCAACATTTCAATAACAATATTTTCATCCTATTACTAAAGGATATATTTGTTTGTTGGTTGGTTGGTTGGGTTTTATGGCCTATCAAACTTTTTAGCTTATTTAATGCCAAATCCATTTAATGGAAATAATCAGTTTTATTTCAAACGATTCAGTTTAGCATGACTACACTGCTTAATTGTCAAAAACATTTCTATTGGAAGCTATTCTGTTCAGTCAAACAGTTCTAATTAAACCATTTAGTTTAGTATGAGTATATATTTTGTTTACATCCAGTTAAATGTCAAAATAGGTCTATTTCAAACAATTCAGGTTTAGGTAAGTACAGTTTCAAAGTTAAAAACAGTTCTATTTCAAACTATTCTGTTTAGCAATTGCACACAATTTGAATATAACTACACAATTTAATTGTCAAAAACATTTCTACTCAAGCTATTCATTTTAATCAAACAGTTCTAAGTCAAACAATTAAGTTTAGTATCAGTATAGTTTTTGTTTACACACAGTTTCAAAGCCAAAGCAGATCTATTTCAAGCAATTCAGTTTAGCATGAGTACGCTGTTTAAATATCAAAACATTTCTATTTCAAGTACTTCGATTTATCATAAATACGCTGTTTAGTTCTATTTAACCCATAGATAAGACCCTGTCAGGTACTATCAATCTGTGCCAGAGTAGATCTGGGAGTGAGGGCAATGAAGGGGTGCTCCTAATTCGCTAAATCTCCATCATTACAGGAATTTAACAATCAGATTGTTTAGTGTCATATCCAGGACACTCATTTGGAGCTGGGGTCTTACAACTCTACAGAGATGCAATCGGTGAATTGTGCAGCCCTCTCTGTAGAGGTGTAAAGCACCCTCCCCTAATCAGTGTCCTGGCTGTGACAGTAAACAATCTGATCATGAGGTTCCAGTAATGCTGGAGCTATGGGGAATGCGGAGTACTCCTTCATTGCCATCGCTCTCAGGTCCACTCTGGCCCGGAATGGTAACACATATTTTCTTTTCCCAGCTCCTCTATCATAATTTATATATATATATATATATATATATATATATATATATATATATTATGATAGAGGAACTGGGAAAAGCAAAGCTTTTGCAAGAAACGAGTGCTCCGTGCATTTACAGCGGAGCAGTTATAAAATTTATGAAGAGTGGAATCATGGATGTTGTAAGTCCGTTAAGTTACTTGTGTTTGCTAAAACAAAACAAAAGAATTGTTATCTAAGTGTAGATATGTCAACGAATGTTTCCTGTGTCATCACCCATCTGATCCTAATTTATCATATAATCTATTTTCTCTACTTTAGACTGCCAGATAAAGAATATTTTTTGTATCGTGTTTGAATATCACACATTTTAACTCCTAATCGGTTTATTCTTTTGTATAAATGCCAGGGAAACTATCATCTTATATCATGGAGGTGTCCGTGGTGTAATGTTTATCGTCGCAGGATATGGACACGGCGACACGAGTTCAAATTCTGGACCTGACTGATTGCATTTCACATAGCACTAATACCCTATGAGTAAATAGTAGGGCAGACTGGGTTCTTCAGCCTTGGTAAGGCAACTATTCTAGGAGAAGGAAAACTCTGAATTCAAACCCGTTAAACTCCGCTTAAAAATTGACCTTGTGTCATGTCCTGCCCGAGCGGAGGGGTTGGGTAAATAGGATCATCTTATATCATGACTAAACATCATGATGTACAAATACTTGACTGGTTACTTTTATCCCATTCCCGTTGGAAGATTGTGTGAAACACATGAAACTTAATCACCGGCCGTATGTATATCGTGAAAGAGAACACTTTTTAATATATTAAAATATAATTCAAAAAGTTCCAAAACACCGGCCTCACATCTGGATAAAACCTAAAACAAATGTTGTTCACTAACCCCTTAAGAAACCCCTTTTCGACCTTCATTGTTTCTCTTTTATTTCAACAGAAACGTTGTCTCTGACCCAGTCAGGGAAGAGTAAAAACACATGGCTATATTACCAACTTTTCAAAAGTAAGTTGTTTTTTTCATTTTTGTGCCTTTTCCTCTAACCGCTTGTTCATGGATCAATAATTGTGTCTAGTTTCATACGCTTATGTATTCTCTTTTAATTTCGCAGGTATGTATGTTATATATATATATATATATATATATATATATATATATATATATATATATGTGTGTGTGTGTGTGTGTATGTGTGTGTGTGTGCGTGTGTGTGTGTGTGTGTGTGTGTGATGGGGGAACCCCCGTGGTTTTTTGACCCATGTGCATCTTTGTAAGCGAATTCCAATTCGAGTCGTGCCATTGTGTTCAGACTAAAACTGTATCCCACAATAAGAATTGGTTTAGAATTACATAATCCATATCAATATGTATTTATTTATATCTATCTTTTTCTCGTCATATATACTTTGCTTTTTCATTTTTGATTCGTTTTTTTCCTATTTTTATCGGCACAATAAATTTCGTAATTATATATATTTTTATTCAACCCATATTTCTTTCTCTTTCCCTGTTTCAACTATTTTTGCTTACTTTCTCTATCTGCTCACTCTTTGATATTCAATTCTAAATCTTATCCACACTGGTATGCTTTGGTTTTTCAGGGGTGGGGTTGTTTGTTTGTTTGCCATTTCTGTCTTTGTGCATTTATTGATTTATTCCTTTATTTACTATCTAATCATTCCTTCAATTCTTTTCCTCGATTCTTTCTTTAAGATGTCATCTTTGTCTCACACTGGTCATCATTTCAGTTTGCACCTTTAATTAACACTTTCGGCTATTATTCTGGATGTTTTACGGTAATGAAATATTCAGTACTTTTTATATAAATGTAGTTAGCACGTTTGCTAATTTGCATACATTTCGTGTGCACACGAACTGCTCACGAGGGAATCCTGTTGTATCGTGGCTGACGTTCTGAACTGTGACATCGTTGTGAGTAAGTTCCAACTCCTGTTGCGCTATTACGTTCTCTTTCGAATTTATTCTTTTGTGAAAGGCATAAACCCTCTTATCCCCACGCAACCAATGGGTTAATTTCATAACTACTATTCTTTTATAGGGTTGATATGCCGTTAAATAAAGAAACCAAATAAACCGCTCACAGTATATCAGAGCAGTTGGATACAAAATTCATTTAATGCTCGTAAAGAATCAAAACTGACAACAAAGAAGGTTTTTTGCTGAAATATAAATAGAATTTTGGGCAGCAATCATGAAGAAATGGTTTATAAAGCCGCTCCACCGATCTATCTACTTTGATCAGGGGTGGCTTATATTGTAGACTCATATCAGGATAAGATAACAAAATGAAAAAATATTCGGGTCTGCTTCGAAGCTTAGATATTCCCCAACAAGTCAGTGTTTGTGTCGACCGAAATGCACGTTTTCTTTTTTGCGGTAAAATAGTTATTTCCCTTTAAAAACTGGCCCAGCCTGATCTTAATATAATTTGTGCGTCTGCTGTTGTGTCAAGCTTAGGAAATATTAATAAAATAAATGTTATTTATGGAACATTAATGTCATCGTATTGTGCAATTTTATTAGATTAAACTAAGCTTAGTTAATCTGAATTAGGCTGAAGTCACGGCAGAGTTAGTTTTTACCCTACCCTTTCGCCATGGGTAGTAAGTGACACAGAGTCAATTTTTAAGAATAGTACAAGTGGTTTGAATTCAGCGTTGTCCTTCTCCTCAATTGGTTGCATTTACAAGACTTAATAACCTAGTCGGCTATACTATGAATTTTCATGGACTGGGGGATAGCACAAATAACCTCCTCGAAGACTTGAACCTAGGTTGGTGATTTAATTTTCCATAGGTGATAATTGTTAAGCTAAGCGCGCCACATGGCACTGATAGTTCCGTATTTACTTCGGTGTGGTATTGACGAACGGGCTCAAGGTTTTAAATGCGTCTTTTCAAAGCAGGCTCTTTTCCCTGGTAACATTTACGGAACAAAATCCCCCAATCTATTGGCTTGCTGCCGAACTAGAAGAACTCTTGTAAATATTTATATGCGCATAAAAATATTTATATACACCAATGTTTTTATATTTCTAATCTTCTTTTCATATAAGTATATCACATATGGTTTGCTCACTGGCTTCTCTATGAACCTTATATTGGCTAAGTTAAGTGAGGAGAATAGAGTATATACAAAGCCAGTATTTTGATGTCTATCGATTATCGGATTTGGCACGCACACCAATATCGATCTGTTTTTGCTCTAAATACTTGTAAGAGGTGCCACGTTGGTCAGGAAAGTCTTCATAATTTCAAACAGTGATATATCCCCTCGGAATTCGAATTATAAAAAGTGTTTTGTGTCATTCGACTTGGGTTAATTAGTATTAGGTAGTTGAAAAGTCGATGAGAATTCAGTTCAGCTTGTGTATTTAGCCCAGAAGTAAATTAGATTATATATTTAGTACCGTGCTGGGTACACTCGATACGGTCGGCTTCTTTTCGAGAATAAAATCTGATTGCAAGCAAACACTTAGAGATAATGAAATTTTGGAACTAAAAAAAAGTCAGTAAAGACAGATAAAGGATGTATTGAGAACCCCTTGTTAACGGTCAGTCTTACATTTTATGATATATATATATATATATATATATATATATATATATATATATATATGCTATCAAATGTTAGCCTGTTTTATGACTGAAAGTTTTTGTATTTCATGCTGGCTGATTTTGACTCCCTCTCCTGAATTAGTGTTCAAATATTAATTTTCAAGAGATGGAAATATTTTTCTGACTATCCTGTCGGCTGATTAGAGAGGTAGGACCTCACACCACTAAAAAAAAAAAGAAAGAAAATGGTGTGTCCTGTTTATCTAACTTAGTTGCATCTAATGGTAAGGCTTCTATGGATCTAATAGAGCTTATTGAAGCTGTAATCATTTACTAAGAAATATAATCAGTTACTTAAAACCATATGTGTTTGCAAACAAATGGTTATTATTAAATAGAAATACCTTCTTAAAACCATATAATTGTGTATAAAACATGAGAATTAGACAAGAATAGCTAAAACTATAGAAAGATGGGCAAATAGTTAGTATGAGATGGAAATACTTGATATCACGTAACTGTGTGCAAAAATCTCTTAAGAAACAACTACACTAAAATAAAAATGTAGACATACAATATACACGCTTCTCTTACCTGTAAGCATAGAATAACCCAACACGACTTGACATAACGTTAAAATCAATTAATCGATCAAACATTTTTTGATGAGAAGCCTAACACAACCTACACATCCCCCCTCTCCCTCTATCTCTCTCTAGCTTTGCTTTGTCCAAGAAAGTATTTTAGAAAATTCTATGAGTATCCATTGATGAACGCCTCACAAGACCTACAATTTTGGTAGCAAAAAATGTTTTTTAAACTGAGTTTGGAACTTAATAGGTTCTTCATAGTAGTGACTTGATGATTGATTCTGAAAGAGATATTAGTTTAAATAACTGAATAATTCAGTACCGTATAATCAGATTATTTTCCTCTGCAGCTTGAAATATTTTGTGTCTTAGTTAAGAAAATTACAGTAACGGTTTAATCGTCTAGAGGTAAATTAGAGGGCATCTACATTTAAAAATGTCAAAAACTCGTCTAAGTATAATGGTTCAAATGTAGTCGTTGTCAATATATGTCGATAAATGCTTTATTTCTTGCCCGACAAAATCTGTATCGTTATCTCTCATTCTCTCTCTCATTCTCTCTCTCTCTCTCTCTCTCTATATATATATATATATATATATATATATATATATATATACATATGATGGGCATTCACTCCCATCGATCTCTCTGTATAAGGACCCAACAGGTTCAGTCAAAGATTGGAATTACGTATACTCTTTATTTGTTTATAGAGGTGATATGGTAGTTTGTACGGCCAGCTCTACTTTTCGGATAAGTTCATAAAAAAAGAATACTGCATTAATATACAACAGATGCTGCCGAACAACATTCTTCAGGTTTTTAATTTAGATATTTTTTCTTCTCGATCGGTTGCCTTATCAAAGATAAACAGTCCAGTCTGCCTTACATTTTGTCTATAGCTGGAAAGAGAATAAGGTTCATACATCCCCCGAACTAACAGTGTTCTCATCATTTTTTCTGTAGAGATTGGCGTTTAATTTTTATCTGATATTTTAGTGTCTTTCTTATTCTGACTTCAACAATCACTATATATATTTTGGTTCATTTTTAAATGGTATATCAACCTTTTTGTGTTGCTTAATGCTAAAGCCATCCTCGGAAAAGAAATGGTGTGATACTATTTTACCCATAGCTAGGGGATAAGTGGTTTTATACCTTTCCGAATGGTATTAGAAAGTGAACGTAATAGTGCAACTGGAGTTCGAACTCACTTACTTCGACGCCGCAATCAAACACGTTAGCCTTTACATCAAAGATACTACTCCTTCTCTCTCTCTCTTTTTAAGCACACACACACATACACACACACACACACACACACACACACACACACACACACTCACACATATATATATATATATATATTTGGAAATAAATATATATATATATATATTTTAGGAAATAAATTGATTTCCATACATTAAAATTATTGATTTTTGTACGAGAAATGTTAGCCTCAAGAAACTCAAGAAATTTTTGTATAAATATTTCTGAATTTCATGACCAATCAGCGTGTACGCGCTAATTTTGAAATTTTGAGGATTCGCAGAAGACAATATTTGACTTGCTGTGAAAAATATGAAAGATCAAAACCCAAAATAACTTTTCCCTCCTAAATCTTAAAAACTCATTTTTGAGCAATTAGAATGATAGATAAATCAACTTTTTGATTTAATTTCGACCTAACCGCAATCTTATAAATAGCGATAAAAAAGACTATATATATATATATATAGAGAGAGAGAGAGAGAACTGTGGACTAATACCCTTGGGAAAGTTATAAACTCCATTATCCTCCCACCTATGGGTTGTTCTTTAAATATAACTTTGGCATTAAATAACCAATGAAGATTTATATGCCTTTAAAACTTTAAATCAAGCCATTAGATTTTCAAATATTCTTCAATTAACTGGTGTCTAGATTTCGAATAATAATTCATTTGGTAATTCATACTTATACTCATTCTCTCTCTCCTCACCTCTGAAAAGTCCCTACGCTGACTAAAATATGCTCCTGCCATGTAACCTAATCAGATTTATTTTTAAATTCTGTCCCCATTGATATCCTTACATTTATTTCATTAATGTTGCAGTGTTTGAATCCCATTAGTAAAAAAAATCAACAACCGATATGATGTCACCATATGGACTTTTTATTGCAAGAGTTTTTGAGTCTACCTTCATAAAGAGCTAATTAATATTTTAAATTTTTATAGAGTCTCGGAAGTCTTTAAAGCTAGATTAAAGTTAGGACAAGTAGCAAGATTATCGTAGGGTTTGACACTTTTCTTTCTTATTATTTTATGGTCGTTTCTAATTCTGGATACTGGTGCTATTTCTACTTGATTAACTGTCACCGACTGCATTTTGTTAGAAAGTGGAAACAGTATTAAAATCCATTTTATATACAATTATTTATACTAAGATCAGAGAGACATTATATAAATGAGATCATTCTGTCATCTTTTGGTCGAATGGAAAAGTGAAAATACTTAGCCCGTCACTCGGTGCGGAGGAACGCATGCAGACATCAGTGAGGTATCTGTATATCACTATATTGTTTTAGGTTGCAATTATAAAGCAACTAGAACTAAAAGGGTGAAATATATTCCATTGACAACAATATATATATATATATATATATATATATATATATATATAATGTAACTAGAAGAAAACTCAACCACGGTTAAATTGTCATTATCGATCTATTTTGACGAAGAATATTATCTTTGTCTCTTCATATGGCATACACGCTTAATTTAAAGGTGAAGAAAAGCAAATATGAATTAGAGTATATATATATATATATATATATATATATAGATAGATAGATAACTTCAAAAATTCAAGAAATAGATTCTAGCCCAAGATGAAAGGTGATATTGAACAAATGAGGAAATCCGGGAAAATTTGGGTTAGGGCAGACAAATCTAGGAATATATACCATACTAGCCCATATTGATATGAACGAATTTTTAATGATAAGATTACGGACTCATATAAAATTGACTATAACAAAAAAAATTGTGGATTCCAAAGAAGACTGGAGTACAGTGGTCTTCGGCTCTAAGGGACAAAACGTCACCTCTAGCAGAATTAGTGGTAGTGGGAACCACAGACTCATCAAAGTTGGCACCAATAATAATCATTTAAATAGATGAAGAAATAACCGAAATAGAAAAGTCATCATCATTATGTCGCGCTGGTAGCACGGATATTCCTGACCCTCTCTCGCCACTCCTCCCTATCGTTCATCGCCCTAGGCAGGTCTTCAGGACAACATCCCGTATCCTCACATAGCTGCTGAATGTATGTTCGTGCTGGTCGTCCTGCTTTTGCATGGCCATGTGTGGGGGTCCATAAGAGTACATCTCTTATAAGTTCGTCCCTGCTTCTCCAGCAGTGTCCTGCATGTCTGGTTCATCTAACTTGAATAGTTTTCGTAATAGGAGGCAGGTGGCCGTACAGTTGGTGTCTTGTGGGGTGTTGCCGCCAGGACTTGTTCAAGATTGCTCGCAGCATTCTTGTGTAATTGCCGTCTAGCTTCTTCGTTTTGTTAGAGTCCATGTAGTGCACCCATATGGCAGTATCGATGTGACCGCTGCCTGGAAGAAACTGCGTTTCATTTTATCGGTTAGGTCCGATTTCCATATAATCGATAGCCTATTGATAGCTGTCCATGCTTTCGTTAACCTCGTGTCGATGTCCTTTTCGGTTGATTCGACGCTGCTTCCTAGGTAAGTGAATTTGTCTACTAGTTTAAGAGCGGTTCCGTCTAGAGTGGAGATGTCCCCCGTTTGATTATAGCACATATATTCCGTTTTGTATGCATTAACATAGAGGCCTATGCCTGAGGCTGCTCGTTCCAAACTATGCAGTAGTGTTTCGGCATGGTCGCGTGTATTTGCCAGTATCGCTATGTCATCGGCGTAGTCGGCGTCGGTAATTGTTTTTGCGGTGTACCTTCTGCTTTTTTTCTTCGTCAGCTCGAAGCCATTCTCTCTGATTTTGTCAATCGATGTTCTAAGTACGTAGTCTAGACAAATGATAAAGAGGTACGGAGCCAGCGTGTCCCCTTGTAGTATTCCTGCTACAATGTCGAAGTATTCTGTCTCCATCTGGTGATCGTACTTTTACTTTGGTGTTTCTATAGAGAATCGTTATTGCTGCTAGAGTTTCTTTAGGTATGCCGTACGCTAGTAGGATTTGTTCCATCTTTCCTCTGTGAATGGAATCGAAGGCCTTGGTAAAGTCAACAAATATTAATGTCGCTTGTAGGTTTTTTGCCCGTACACCTTCAAGGATTCTACAGATGGTTAATATTTGTGAGGTCGTGGATCTATGTCTTCGGAAGCCATTTTGGTTTTTCCTAAGTATATTGGCGATTTGGGGTTCTATGCGGTTTCGTAGTAGGGCATTGTAGATTTTGGCTGCTATGGATGTAAGTGTTATGCCTCGGTAGTTTTTGGCTAATCCGAGGTCCCCCTTTTTAGGGAAGGGGAATATGCATCCCTCCATCCATCCATCTATCGGATTTTGATTGTATACTGCGTTGCAGAGTCGGAGCAGTATGTCGTCAAAAATAGAAAAATAATTTGGTTTAACCCGCCATTTTGTAAGCTTACTAACATCAACATCGGAAAATATTTCCTAAACCTTCTTGATAGAAACTTTAGTAAGAACATTCCATTAAATAAATCTGTTTATTGAAACACCGTTAAAATTAATTACTCTGTTACGAATAAATCATAAATTACCATAATAGGAGGTTATTAGATGAATTAGGTAGGAATATTGAGAGTACCTTATAACTGTAGAAGAAAAGATGAATACCCCTTGGACGGAGAACGTAGAATACCCAACGTTCATTTCCTCCATGGAACATAATAATGATGGGGAGAGAATAAACATATACATTTCAGCGGGGAGTTAGAAACAGGGAATGTATAATCACAGACATTCTTTCGCCAATCCGCGTCTTAGGAACCAAACAGCTCTATTTAGATAGTTTTGGAACCTTAAGGATAAATAAAGTGGAAAATAGTAAGGTAATCATTGACCACAAATAGCTTCAACAGCAGATGTATCCTGTGTATCAAAGAAAATATTGGTATAATTCATTTTAAGGACTCTTGATGACTGTTCAATAAACGTAATGAGCTAGTGCTTAAATGTAGACATAAAGGTAAATTTGAAATATCTTGATTGAAGGATATTAAAGGTCCTACTGAGAACAACAACCGTAATATGGATTTTGGGTAAAATTTATTGGTAAGAAATAACATTTATTTCAGTTATTAACAGAATATTGCGGGGATATTTATGTAGGGAAAGGGGATTTTAGAGTCTTGGAAATTGGTTCCTATTTAGAATTATTGGAATTTTAGTATTGTTAGTTCATTTCGACCATTTTTGGGTTAATGCTAGCGTAGGTAACTATAACCCCCACCACTCAATGAGATATAAATAAAATGGGCGTTGTAGCACTACATTCGTTAAATGCACCTGAAAAATTCTGAAAAGTTTTGGGGAGTAGGATGATTGCCCAAATAACATAGGGGTTTAACTCATGTAAAAATAGTAAATAGAAAATTAAATAGATAATGATATAGTTTGCCGGCTTAGATTATTAAAAAATCCATCTGCTAAGAATAACATAACATATATTCATTTTGAGATGGGTCGACAACCGGAACACCATTTTTCTGGCTTCCTAATGCTTTTAATACTTTTATTGTTTTAATTCCCTTTCCTTTTCACCTGCATATTCATGTATACATATGTACATTGTAATCCATATTTGCTGTTTTCACCCTCAAATTAAGCGTGTATGTCATCTGAAGAGACGAAGATTATGTTCTTCGCCGAAATAAATTTATAATGACAATTTAACCATGGTTGAGTTTTCTTCCAATTGCGTTGTATATGCTCTGTGTGGGAGTGTTCTTCTAGAGACCTGAAAAGGAATATATAACAATAGCCATACAACGAACATTCCAATAGATTTATATGAAAACCCTCATATATTCAATATACGAATAATCGACACCTATTGTCTTAGGACGCCGACTATATATATATATATATATATATATATATATATATATATATATGTATATATATAATTTAACATTCTAATATTTTCAGAATTACATATTGTATAATATGTAATATTCTGTGGCATGAGAAAGTGTGTTCAAATTTTTTTATTAGAATAAACTAGAACGTGTTCAATGACGGACGATTGCGAGACCAAAAGGCTAAATCATTCCCTATCGTCTTTGTTATAATATATTAAATAAGTATTAGTTAGTCATATTGTTCCTTTATTGTTTCCTTTCTGAGATTAATTAGAGTTTCCTCATTATGATTTAAATAAGTTTCTTTTATAGATAATTATGAGTAATTTCAATATTCACCAGATGCTCCAAGTTGGAAGCGTTGAGATAAAACTAAATGATTCTTGATGATTAACTACTGGAGTATTTCACACGCATCATCCTTATCCTAATATAATGGTTCTAGAACATCTTTGATTTTTTCACATTAAAGAAAATTACACATAAACTAATAGCTGTAGTGATTAGTCTACTTTTCATTATGAATCAACGAATAGGTGTAGACTTGTACTTAAGTTGATCTCATTGATAGGAATTAAAGGAATTATTTTTAAAAGCCAAGTTCTTCTCTTACTCTTTTACAATATATTCTAATTTCATGCTTAGAAAAATATTCAACATGAATATAGATCGTCGCTATATTGCCAAAAAATAGATATTTGACATCAAAACAATGCTCAAATTTCTACAAAAAATATTTTAATAAAACAAAGAAAGACGACAGTTCATGTTCAAGAAGTCTTCATCATTAGATAAAAAAGTCACATGTGAATTTGTTATCGTAGAAAGGTAAAAGCTGGCATGATGGAAAAAAAAGAATGAGAAAAGAAAATCATTCAAAATCTACAAAAAGATATAATTGCCCTCTTGTTAAATGAAAGAGAATAAGAAAACTTGGAATATAAGGAATTTTAGATAGTTCTACGACTTATCTGCCCGAAATTTTATTGATTATGCTAGCTGACCGGATGAAAAAAGGATTCAAAAATCAAATCATGGCGAGATGATCAGCTAAAGAGAAACGTTTTGTAATTGGATTCAAAAGATGATATGCTTTGAATAAAAACTTGAAATCACGCTGAGATTTTGGCCGTCTACATTGATTTTAATTCTCAGTTTTCAGCATTGATTAACCATATTCATTTTTATATAACATGTATATAAAGCACTGTGTATATATTATACTTCATGAATACGTACACCCTACCATGTTTTAAAAATTTTTTTAAACATTAATTTTCTATGTTTTGTATGATATGCAATGTCTCAGAGTTTCAAATATCCTAAGAAACTATGTGATCTGTTATCCAGGTTTTGTGTTCATAACCTTGTTTCTACAGGTTCTCTACTAAAAAAATGTGTTTTATACTGCCTTTAGCAGAAAGACAAAGTAAATACCCAAGTCTCTAAATCTGAATTGTATATCAGATTTTATATCTCGTCTGCAGTTTTCTCTCCTTTGCACGATTACCTGGAGAGAGATAGACGGACAGATAGATAGCTAGAGAAATAATATATATATATATATATATATATATATATATATATATATATATATATATATATAGTGAGAGAGACAGAAAAAGAGAGAGAGAGAGAGAGAGAGAGAGAGAGTATGTGTACGTGTGTGCATGTATGTCAGGAAAATGGCTCGCGTTCAAATCCCAGTAAAAGTCAGAATTTTTAATTCAAATCATCGATGGTTTGCTTCATTTATTATTTTCTTCATTTGAAAGTTTGGTGCAACATCTTGCTTACTTAATTTTTTTTCCCTAGGTAACCTTGTTCTAACTAAAACGAAGTCTGTTTCCATCTATCTATCTATCTATCTATCTATCTATCTATCTATCACAGTAACTTCATATCTATGTGTTTATTCATGTCTATCAATCTGTATATCCTTATCTCTTTGTTTTGTTTTTCTATGATGTTGTTTTATCATATTCCAGGGGTTCTTCTGATATGTCTTATATGAGAAACCTACAAATCAATAAATAGTTTTCTCACATATCCTCTGCTACAAAAGACACAAAATACTTTTTATATTTCCTGTTTGTGTATATGTGGTAATAAATGTAAAAATCATTTGATTTAAATTAAATTCACGAACGGTTAAGTTCGTATTTGCCGCAGCAATCATCGTCTATACAATATATCAACAATCAATCTGCTTTGTTGATTATAAATACAAGACTCATAAAATCACCAAATTGAATAGTAATAGTTTTAACATACGAAAATAGGGGCTGAATTACACAAAAATTGAACTGTGAACATCTAATTGTATAATTAGTGTAGTATATACATTGTTATTAGATTCCTCCATTTAAATTTCAAAATACATAATGTTGATTATATTGGTGAATATAGAAAGTAAATTAGAACTGTATTCTCTGAAAACAGCTGGAAAAATAAATCACACCTACACTTTCTATGACTAAATATTTCTATTCTCTTTATAATGTTAGCGAAGATATATTTTTCCGGTTCATCTCTTTACTTCTGGAAATGGGGACAAACGGAATCGTGGTTTTATAGTAAATAAAGTAGTTGAAAGAATTTTCTCGATTAGTGACCCATCAGGTAATGAAATTCTTTTCAAATCAACAGGAACCCTCTAAGGATCTCTGATTCAGAACAATCAGTTTTCGTGCAAGATATTGTTCCTAGTCCTTATATCCAAATCGTTCAATCAGTATATTTCTTTGATCGAACGTGTTTCATCCGGTAATGGATTTTATAGGTTAAGAAGCAGGTCTAGCTTGGTACATTTAATAAAACGTATGGATAATTTATTGAGAGGTTATATATATATATATATATGTGTGTGTGTGTGTGTGTGTGTGTGTGTGTGTGTGTGTGAATATTTCTTAAATATATCATTTGGGATGTACAGAGTGTTTCAGAAAAATTGATATTTCATTATTTCATAACTCGCTCTATTTTCTTTCAAATTTTCCCAACTTTTAACATATCAAAGAACAACACCAGGTGTTTTATCAGATTCTTAAACTCCTTTTCATTTCTAAATATAATTCTAACTAAAGACACTTTCATTTGACAACAATCTTCAGACTCATTAAATTCAACACCAATATATATATATATATATATATATATATATATATATATATATATATATATATATATATATAAGTCAATCAGAGTAAATTAGCTATTGAAACGATTAAGCTTATCAAGAATAATTTTATGTCTTGATATATTTCTTTGAAATAATTTTGACGTTGAGGATCAATTATTTTTAGTATATCACTCCAGAAACTTTTACACAAATCTGGACTAACACCTTCAGGAAATGTATGAAGCCACTTATCCTGCCCAATTTTGTGTTAAGTAGCAACATTATTGTCTGGATGGTTTGGGCATTAAAAATCCCTTGGAGGTTGATATACCATTAAGCAAAGTAAACAAAGCAAATAGAATGTTCCTAAATCTACCAGACTTTGTAACAGGTGATGACAAGATTATTGCAGGATTAATATCACGATATTCATTTACAATTCTAAGTGTTTTGTAATTTGATTACATTTTTATCACCCAGTTTGCTGAGTAAACTAGTCGCGTATTTACTCCCAGCTCCAATGATTTATTCAAACTCAAGATCTGGAATGATATTTTAATTCTGAGAGACTGCACTGCTTGTAAAGTGGCATAATAATATCTTTTTGGCATAATGCCTTGTGCCACAGTAGCGAACCCCAAAGCAAGATTTGTTTCTCGTTTCCTTTAAACAACAAAAGCTGACGGAACACGTTTTCCTTTTCCTCTTAGTAGTCTTGATGCCTCAACGAAACTCTTTATTTCATCTTTATCTCTCACTTGCTCCTCCCACACATTCTATGTGTTCGGACCAAATGTCACACGTTTTGGTTCACTTCCAATCGCCATGTTTTTTTTTCAAGACTTCCATCGGTTGCTTATTCATATTTGTAAGTGATGGTAATATTACGATCTCAAATGAATGCATGCAAGCAGATAATATAGCAAATGGTTGCTTCCACAAAAACACCCGGAGTAACGTGACTTTTTTGATTTGGTAAGTGCAAATCGTCATAGCCTCGTTTACCTGAGCTTTGGAAATATCCAGCAGATTTTACGGTAAATGTTTGACAGCTGACATTGTTGAATATTTTTCACCATCGTTAATAAAAAAGAATTATCTTGACTCTTAAATTTTAAAGTAGATATTCTCTCTGCGTGAGAAAAAGCCGAAGTTTATGGTATTTAATTTTCGGTACCCTGTGTTTCCAACTTTTCTAAATCAACATTTGATAAAGCAAACATACACTTTTTCCAAGTGTGTATGTGTGAGTGTGGTGAGAGAAAGCCCATATGTTTATAGAAAACAAAATACCCAACAAGAACTTGTAGATGTGAATCTAAGGAAATTTGGCAATTATAAATTCATTGATTTCCACATTCTTTTTCTCCTTTTTATTTTAATTAAAGATGCAGAAAACGCCGAATGAAGTTTTGATGGATATGAGCACAGAAATGAAATTTTTACTTAGTTTTATCTATTTGTAGGTTCAAATAGAAAATTGAATGAAATCTGCTTGAGGTTGGACAAAAATGAATTTTATTTTTCTATTCATGTATTATGTATGTGCGTGTGTATGTGTGATTATTACTAGATAATTAAAACAATGAATATCAAATTTAATTAACGATTTCGGAGAAGATTTTGAAGAGATGGAAAGCTTCAACTGATGCCCACAATTATCACATTTTGAGTGTGCATTCACCATGGAAATAGATTTCTTACTGAATATCTTGTGGCTGCATCTAGGGAGATATTAATAAGCCAACTCAGTAGGTAAGGTTACATATACTCCAAATGTTTCTTCTGTTTGATTTCTATCATTCGTTGATGTTTTTCGGCTGATAAACACAGAGTTGTTAATTACTCATAAACCTGTAACAACCCTCAGCAATGAAACAGCAAACATGACAAAACCCCCTGAGACTATCATAGGAAATCTTGAATATTTTCTTCTTAATTTCAATTCATGAACACTTAAATTTATAATATTGCATCCATTTTATGATAGGATTGTCACAAGGAAAATAATAATATTGTCTTGATGTAAGATTATTCTCAGTACACTAGATTGAACATTTACTATGAAATTTGAGCCCTAAAGTGGAGGACTGATTTTTAGAGTTATTCACTGAGTAAAATTTATAAAAAAATATTACAAATTTAATAACAATCGTATATCTCCACAGACATTAATGCTACTGTGGATGGATGATATTTAACGACAAAAGGTACAGTATACGACGTATTAAATGAAAAAGAACGAGACTATCTTTTATCATCATTTCTAATTCAAAATTTACATCATTTCTAATGCAAAATTTACGTTTATACATATGTATAAACAACAAATCACCTTATCAAATAAGCGATGAAGTCTTGGCGTCAAAATTTTGTCTAAGTGTGTCAGTGTTAGTTTCGAAAAAAGAATGTATGAAGGTGGTCTTGTTGCTCTTTGAACATCAGTTTTTGGGCAATGTGCAAGTGTCCCAAATTCTAAACTAGTTAACTTAGCAATCTAAACATAGCTGACTTTTATTTCTTAAACTGAAATTTCATCAAAAGTATGTGCAAGTTGTATCAAATTTTGACATTAAATTACCAGTAAGGAGTTGATGTATTGTTAAAGAAATAAACTAAACCGAACAAATAAAAATATCAGTGTTTTTTTTTTACTTGTAATATCATGGCCACATTCGACTACTAGTGAACTTGGTGCCCAGCAGTGTGAACGACAAATAGTAAATCTTAAGAAATCACACGGTAGATTTTAAAAACTGTCAGACACGTGAGTTTAAGGTTTTGTAAGTGTCAGTCAGTAAGTAAACAACTGGTAGGGTGATTAAAAACGAAAACATCCGGGCATGGCGAAACCGTATTCTCTTCTGCTATGATTTCAAAAACAATCTATCTTATTCCATCCATTCGAGAATACCATTTCACGTATCCGTGTTTTTGAGGGAGGATGCAAACCAATAATAAAGATTTTGGTAATTTTTTTCAGTGACCATATGTCTGACTTTTTCTCGTTCCTTGTGCAAACTCATCGTCATCATTTCATTTTGACTATGTCTCTGTCAATTTTGTTCAAGACCCCACAACGCCACATCTACAAGGAAGTAAATAAATATCGTTATTCCATAAGAGATCATTGTTTAATGTATTTGTCACATTTCAATTGTTATCATCGTCGTCTTCCTCAATAGCCTTTCGCATTGTGCAACTATTGAGTGTAAGTCATTTACATTAGTTATCTATTTAACAAAAAAATATACTTGATTTTTATCAGTTTTAACATTTTGTATGCTTTCAAAAAAGTTTATTAGAGACTTTTTGTGAATCTGTTTAAATTTTATACAAAAGCAATTTATTTTAAGTTTGCCGGCTTCTGAACAACTAGGCGTATTTTCAAATGTTATCTTATTTCTGGATAGACATAGATTAAATAAACGCAAGCAAGCTTGGCTTTTTTTTTTTTTTTAAGTATTTTAATTCTTTGCAACTGATTTTGATCACTCATTCACATTTTGTTCTACTTATTCTATGAAGGAAAAACAGAATCCCCACAACAGCTGTTGCAAAACTCTATTTAATTTCGGAGGGAGTACAATGGGCGCCTGTCTGTTAAAGTTGCAGCCAATAGTAAATGATTTGGATTATGTCGAAATCAATAATGTTAAAGAATAAATTGTAACCACCTGACAATTTTTTTGCTTTGCGATTCGCGACCTCACAGACATTAATTTCTTCTCGTTCATTTTATTTATTTTGCTAAGTAAAAAACATTCTGCATCCAAACAGAAATGCTTTTAGCAGATTAGAATCAACAATTATCAGATTTCTTTTTTACTTTATTTTTATATATATTTTTTACTGCCACTTGGAAGCTAACTTTTTTCTCTTTGTGTCCAGAAACGAAAACAAATGGATCCCTATTTCACGGCTTCTGTTTGTTAGTTTATTTTTCCTTTTCTTTCAATCTTAATTTCTCTCTGTATTTTCTATGTAAATCTCTGTCGACATTTCGATGCATTTATAAAGATAAAATGAGATAAAACAGAACCGGAAGAACGGCAACAGATTGTATGAACGATTTGAATTTGATGGCTTTTAACCAATGGCTCTTATGAAAAGATGCACACACGTTTCACTACTACTTTTCGTTACGCCACATAGGCTCTGTAAAATGCAGCTTATTAGTTCACAATATCCACGAATTATACGTTATGACATCTAGTATTTCATATCATTGATAAAGATTATTGAAGTAACAAGAAGTATTTGTGGCAGGCGTAGACTTCACAAAAACAGTCTTTAAACAAATATGTATATATGGAATTGTATTAAATCATGACAGCATCTACAAACCCTCGTGAAGACTTCCAACTGAATCAAAAGTTTATGTATTATGATTATTTCTCATACAAAAATAATTTTGATAAAATATTTTTGTATTCAGATAAAACCTTGAAGTCGAAACGCGTCAGCACAATAAACGAACCATCAAATATAAATCAACTATTCTTATCCATATATATGTCAGATTTTGTAGACTTTAAACAAAAAAAGGGTCGACCTTGAGACGAGTTATAATTGTGTAAGGCTGAAAGAAATGTGATGGGGAGAATTTGGAGCAATTCGTGGTATTAAATTTGATCTCATTCATTATAGTCGACTTGGACACATTTATATGTGATAATTCAGTTGCTGCAAGCATACATGAAAATAAAAAGACTTTTATCTTACAGTGGATTTATCCAAGCCTTCCCACGCAGGCAGAATGGGATAAAAGCGAGGTAAAGCTGGTTACCTAACAAAGGCTAAAGAACCCAGTCTATCTTCGTAATTATGTTCATTCCCATTAGTTACAAATGAATTTTCACTTCACTTTCCCAGAATCGATAATTAAATCTCAGATATTACCATAGCTCAGTGTAGAATATTTTAAACGATGGACATACTGAGAATCAAATTCTGTACCTGTTGCACCAATCAAAAATTACATATTCGAATTTTGAAATTTATATGTAATCCATCGCCTTAATATTCTACTTCTTTCTAGTAAGTTTGATATCTACATCAGCCGAACATTCTCATATGCCATAAATTATAAAGATAGGATTGTCGATTTTTTAAAAAACACATATTTTTGTGTCAGCTCAAATTAACTAAAAAATGCAATTAATATTTTGTAGGCCTGTAAAATCATAATTACACGTGTACTTTATCTTCAACTAAAAATCAAAATGTAACCATAAATTGTACTATTTTTTTCCTGGCTAAAAAAAAAGTTGAGAATATAATTTATCAAGAATGTAATTTAGTCGAAGGAAATTATCTAAAACGATTACATCGCATTACGGTCGAATTTATTCAAATTTTCTTATATATTTTCATAAAAGACAACATTCCAGTGGGAATTAACGAGAAAAATCGATGGTAATAAAGCAACATTCTGAATAACCATTAAAAGAGCTCTTCAACAAAAGAGGCGAATAAAAATTCAATTATACACTCAGCCAAATTGTCTAGACGAAATTTAACTTGCTACGTCCGACGTAGCGTCTCAATGTGTCTAATACGAGGTGCACAAAAATAGTTACTGATAATTCATAGCAGTCAGTAGAAAAAGCAGTCTTTCTGACTTCATGAAACCATTTCGTTACTTTAACTCTTTCATAGGATTGTACTTTTAATTTAGTGAAGAGGGTTCGATTAAAAATAAGCCTGATGTGTGCTTATGAGAATAAATAGATATATATATCCATAAAAGTAAACGCATTTGATGCATTTTTCATATAATTTCATATTTTTAATGCAAAATTACGGTTATTCATCGAAGTAAATGTGGTACAAATACTATCATTGATCAAGAAATATTATATATTAAAAAATTATTAAATAAAAGGAAATTACACCGGTTACTGGCCAATGTATTTGCATATTTCTCATTGGTGCCATTGACAGAGTTTGAACTTAAATATCCCCATGTAATTAGTTTCAAGGTAGCATGACTTGATTACTTGGCAGATTATTTTGAACAAATCTTCCGACTCTAATAACCTATTATTCCATGCCATAATTGTTAGTGAAGCTTAGAATACGCTATGTCTCCATACAGAGGGGTAAGACTCTACAAAAAGTAATAGCCTGCGTACGATACTAAACCATATATAAAGCTGAGATTCCAGTTCTGGGAATCTAGTGAGTGTACAGTACTCCTTTATTACCATTATTTCCAGAGATACTCTGACACAAAATAGCCGTACCCATTATAGTCTTATTGTAACATATTGACCCTGGCCCAGCTGTCAGAATAGGAAATGCACCTGTGTAAATAATAGGTGCATCCGGTCGAGGAATATCTGGATATAACCTTGACCGAGGACGGGTTGAATTGAGTGCGATTTGTGACGCCCACAAAAAGAAGGTGGGTAGAGAAAATCAGCACCCAGGAGAAGGGGCCCTCAGGCCACCGATTGAGCAGTTGAAGTTCAGATCAGTTGGAGAGAAGATGCTGGAATGAGTGACATGTCCCAGTGAGGCTGGGCCCCCAGCCCCCCTGGTTAAGCAGCCCAGGAGAATTGGAAAGAAACGCTGTTATGGCCATAAGAGTGGGGGTCAATATGTTGCAGTTCTGTTCAGCCTCCAACTCGCCTCTCACACAGTAAAACCTTTAGTAACCCTTTCGAACCCTTTCAAATAAGGTGAGAGGTATATTTTTCCTAAAGAATTGTGTCGCTCGTCTTTATTGTGTCATCGTTATGATTCTGCATGCATCTGCATTTGTGTATGCAAAGTTGTTCATGGCTATACAACAGTATTTGTGGGTGAAATAGATCTGTTTAAAATTTATCCTTTTTAGATGGGAATACTTGAAAGCAGAAACATGATTACAAACAAATAAAAATTATTAAATAGATCAAACAACTGTGGAGATTTTTTGACGGTACAGAGATCAAATGTTTGAAGCCTGCGAGTTGACTGAATGGAATTAAAAAAAGGAAATGTATTATATATGCACGGTGCTTTGCGTGCGTATATTTGGGAGAGACTTGTTTTTTTTTTGAAATGTCAAATCTTGTTATATATATATATATATATATATATAGGTAAGTATATATGCATTTATGTAATGATTTATAAGCGAATAGTTGCTAACATTATCTTAAAACGATTTAGAGATTATTTTTTTGCACACAGTTAAATGGTTTCAAGTAATGCTGTCTAGCACTAATGATTCTATTTGATATTAATTATTTGTTGGCACACTCTTAAAAAGTTTCAGTTATAACTATTTAACACCAATAATTCTATTTAGCATAAATCATTTGTTTACACATGGTCTAAATAATTTCAGGTATTGCCATCACATCGCAGTTGACTCTCAACCACCGCCTCCGACCACTTTTAAGATAAATAGGGTTGGATACCTATTTGCCACGAGAGCAAATTGATAAATAGCGTAAGAACAATCATATAGACGCAATGCTTTATATGTCCAGCCGATTTGATTGGATCTAGCCTCCAGGACTAGCCGTCTAGCCCATTAAGGTCAAAAAGTGATTACTTTGGTAAACGGGTCACATACCGCTCGACTAATAGGATCCCACCTTCTAACATTACGGGTTGCCACACACGACCAACAGGTGACCTCGTTGGGTGGCAGTGGGGGTCCTACCATTCTACAAAGGTGTAGTCTGCGTTTTCTACAACCCTAGCCGACAGGATGAGATTTGTGTTTTACAGAAGCACATAAAAATGAGTTTGATTTGAGGGTTTTAAAGTTGGGAAGCACTTTTTTGGGCTTCACCAGAAATGGAGAAGATGAAATGACGGTTGGAAACATACATAAAAGGCCAGCATAATCTAATTAAAACATAAAAAATAAACGAGTAAATCAAAATATAAATGCATATTTGTCAATGACATTTGTCATCCAAAAAGAGATGACAATCGATAGCTTTGGGGTCCTATTCGGAAGCAAACGTCAGCAAGGAACTCCAGTGATGTTTTATAGGATAAACTTAATAAAAATGATTGATACAGGAGTACTGACAACACTTCCTCAATGTATAGGTCCATAGCCAACGATTGATTTTAGTTATTCTATAAACTGAAGCACTATTGAGAACTGAACGATAAATCAGAAGTGAATGTAATAGAAAAGAATAGGGAACTGTTTATGAGAATGCTTAAAAGCAAAAAGGAATTGGTGAAAGAATGGTTGTTGATGGAATATAAAATAAACAGCAACAAAAATGTGTATCAAAACTACCCAGTGAATGTGCATTCAGACGTCTGTTACGAACACAAAACGTGTCCATTTCTAAAGATGCAGCCCTTTCATATTTCGCCAATCTATTAGTAAGAAGGGAAGCATAGCTCATTTCACACAAGCTTCGATATTGTTAAAATGAATGAGGTTTTATGCATTTGCGAGTCTAGATTTTTGCCGAAATAAAACTGGTATTCTTTTCTTGAGAATAAGCCATGAAAGTCGGAGGCATGAGTTGGCATTGATATATTCGTAAGTACTTTGCTACTTGGGTACGTGTGTTATGGTTAACGATATATACTTTATTTCCAAGGGATATAGGAAAAGTGTTTCTCCACATTCCTTTTAATATGTATATATATATGAGTGTGTGTGTGTGTGTGTGTGTGTGTGTGTGTGTGTGTGTGTGTTCGTGTGTGTGTGTGTGTGTGGTACTCCGTATCAGTGATAGAGCAGAATGTAGATTGATGATTTCGCTTTTAAAGAAATTGATATATTGCTACTGAAAGTTTTATATATATATATATATATATATATATATATATATCATGGTAATATCTGTAACCCATGCATTACGAATTCCTCAGCCATTGACTAAGTGAGCCCGGGATGACCATACATTATTACAATATATATATATATATATATATATATATATATATATATATATATATATATATATGTGTGTGTGTGTGTGTGTGTGTGTGGTAAATTTACATGTATATTAAACACTGAATATCAAATTTATGTGAGAAGTATTGCTCATCATACAACGCCATTTTAACACTGGGAATATTCTTTTGTCTTGGGGCGGGGGGTTATTGGTTGTTTTGTTTTTCTTACTTATCTCTTATCATATAATAAATCAAATCATGTCTTCAGTTTATTTAAAGAGAGATGGTCCGAAAGTGAATGTGGTGTCGTTTGTGTTGACGTCAGTATATTATTTTTACAGTGACCTCGCAGTTTTTCCTCAATGTGAACCTGATTCATTTTAATAACTGATTTATTTTGTTAATACTAATTTTGATTTTTTAAAATTGAAATAATTTGTAACTGATTAGTTAAAATATAAATTACAGCAAAATTAATTCTGTTGCAATTAAAATGTAAGAAACCATTGAAAAACCTTGTGTAATTGACGTCAGCACATTCGTCAATGTTTTACACGTGAGTAGTCGCGAGGATAATCGTGTTTTATCAAACCAAATGTACCACGCAGAGACTAAAAAATTGACGCGCAAATAGTCTATCAGATAGTCTGCCATGATGTTTTGTTGGGACGTATGTAATTTACCCAACCTTTCTGCCATGGTTTTTAAGCTGAGTAAAACTTATTTGAATTTAGATTATTTCTTTACCTAGATTGGCGAGAGGGTCCTATTATTTACTGATAACTGCTTAGAGAAGAGGATTCATAATTTTCCCATTAGCGCTTAGGAAAATGCAAACAACATCGTCCAGGACTTAAGCTCGATTCACCTGTTGCATTTTCAATAGAGGTATTACATTTAGTTAGCTCCACTAGCAGAATATTGTGTGTGAGTTTGATTAATTAAGCTAACTAAATAACATTTCCTGAGTGATGATATGTCGGTTAAGTATGTAAGTTTGATCCATCATTCCAAACATGAAATATTCGGTTAATAGATAGATAGATAGATAGATAGATAGATTGGTTGGTTTTAACGGGTTGTCAGTTCATTCAGTCTTATTTTATTCCTACAGTTTATGAATATAGCTCATTGGACATTTATATTTACATTTCTGTGCTGTTGTTTCTGAAGAGTTTTTTCTCGTGTTTTTTAATTCAGTTATATGGTATAAAGTTTTTCCAATCTTATACAAATAATATGAACACTGTTGTATCGTTTAAAGTATTACTATTCAATAATAATAAACAAGTAATTATTCATATACAATAATTGTGGTTTGTGTGCTCACGGCTATATTGTTTCACGTAAGTAATAATATTTAGTAAACAATTATGACTTGAAGTAACTATTCTTAATACAAATAAGTTACATCTGTATATAAAGAATTGCTATCTAATATGAATAATTTGCACACAAAGTGTGGTTTCTTGTATTTCTGTCTAATAAAATAATTATATGGTTTCAACTAATTACTTCAATTTCATGAAAAGAGGATTTTTTATTTCCACACTGATAAGATTCCAAGTAACTAATAATAGTTCTTATTCAACTAATTATAGCTTCAAGTAACTATTCTAAATATAAATAATTTGCATTATATAA
This sequence comes from Sepioteuthis lessoniana, assembly GCA_963585895.1. Lineage (NCBI taxonomy): Eukaryota > Metazoa > Mollusca > Cephalopoda > Myopsida > Loliginidae > Sepioteuthis > Sepioteuthis lessoniana. The sequence continues at coordinate 34,811,969 of OY757924.1, forward strand.
AATCAAATATTCCTATCGAATACGAAAAATTTTGAAAGATCTATTTGACCCATAGATGATACCCTAACAAGTACTACCATTCTGGGTCAGAGTAAACCTAGGAAAAATGGCAATGAAGAGATACTCCTCACTCTCAAGATCTCTACCATCAGATTCCGTTTAGTCATATTAAAGAAAACCCTTTTGGGTGGGGGCGTTACTCCTCTTCTAGGGAGACAGTTTGCATATTCATAGTTCTACCGGTGACCAGTTAGGACGGTCTCTTCAGCAGTAATTGTCGGCTGGTCAAGCTCCTTAACCGCTACACTACAGCACACAGCCCTCTTAGAGTTATTTGTAGGAGTTGCTAAAGTGTGGAGTTTTCTAAAAATAGCATCAATATTCTTTACTAAAAAACATCTTAATTAATAGCTTTATATCTAAAGAAATCGCCAGAATTAAATATTAATCCGTACTGATAGTTTGATCGTGGATATCATATAATCACCTTGCTGCTATCGAAGAAAAATCACTAAAAGATTAATGGGGTGTTTTATATCTCGTATTATATTCGTTCCAAAATCGTTCTTTTGTTCACTTCATATATCTCAAATCAGCAGCCGTGAAAATAACATTTAACCTTCTTATCAGCGCTTACGGACTGAACAGAGACGATAAGGAGACCCAACACACAAATGACTTTCCTTTAAGAATAAAACATTCATAAGGCGTCCATCAATCACTGTCTATTGCACTAGAAACCAACGAGCGGTTCTGATACAAGAATTCAGTAATTCCACTGAAAATGACCCTTGGCCGCCATTTCCCCATTCATCTCGTTCGCATTTCGATTATTTAGACAAGGTCGAACGAAGATCTTCCTTGACCTAACGATAATATCAAACCTATTAACAAAACAGTTAATCGATTGAAACATTCTTGAATACGTGTCCAGAAACAACGATTAGTTCCAGGGTGCCAATAGCTACATATTTATTGATTCCAGAGTATATTTTGGGTTACCTTAAGATGGATTTGGTTATAGCATTTATTCGATTTTTCGAATTTCAAAATTTGATCTAACCATTGAATTGTCTGAACTAAAACTAGAACAATGTATCTATCAATAGTGATTTTAGATTCGGATAATAATGCATTGAAAATATAAATTTTCTGTTCAAACACCAAATTTAACGTTTGGGGATTTTTTTGTTAACCATAAGCTAATAGTACAGAAGTGTTTATTTATTCATTGACAATATTCAAATTTGTCGTCAAAGTAAAACCATGTTTAAAGGTTAAATCCCAACAGTACAATAAATTTTGTGTTGAGTCGCGTAACAATTTAAGCTTAATTTGTGGAATCGGTTTTTATTTTATTTCTGGCTTAGAAGGTACTTTTACTCTAAAAATATAGAATATTTTTTAAAAATTGAAAAATAACTCTACTTGCCTGCTCTAATGTTTGCATATTTTTCATTTATACCGCTGATTAGATTCGATCATAAATATTCACACGTAATTACTTTCAAGGTTGAAAGATTCTTGATTGCTTCGTAAATTGTATTGGGCCAATCTTCATACTCTAATTACCTCCAATTCCATTTGTACCGTTTCATGCATTTATTACTAATATTATAATTATATGGTTTTAAATAATTATTTCTCTTTTGTAAAGTTTATTGTTTGCCCACATTTATATGGTTTCAATTAAGTATTCTAAATAGTTTTAATCATTTGCAGTGGTATACAAGTATTCCAATTAAAACAAATATTTTTCCTTCAGTTGTATGGTTTCAGGCATTTCTATCTAATAATAATAATTATATAGTTTCAAGTAATTACGATTATTTTGTATAAGTCAATTGTTTTGCACACTATTTCAAGCGTCTTATTATAATCTTTGGTAAACAATGTAGATTCAGTTAGGTATTCTCAATATAAATAATTTACACACCGTTATGATATCAAGCATTTCTATCAAACACAAACAATTTGCACACAGTTGTGTTGTTTCAATATTCCTATACGGTTTAGATCAGTACAAAACCACACCCATGGCCCTAGTGGTATTGAACTTACTTGACCTTCAACAATTTACAACCAAGTAGATATCTAATAATGAGAACAGTACGCTTGTATGTCCATGCATCTATTTGTTTGTAAACTTATGAAATAATCAAACGACGAAAAATGTTAAACATTATCCGAGTTTCCAAGTTATGCAAGGGAAACATATGAGTGGGAGGTTCGCGAATAACTTTTATAAAAATTACGTTATCTTCGATTTAACCGGAGACATTTTCCAATACACTGTAATCGATTTGGACATTAATCAAAAATCATCCTAGTCTCATGGGCCAAACAATGAAAGGAATATTTGCTCACAGATAGACGTATAAAGCGACATTTTGCGTACTTTGCTTGACTGGTATGAGAGGGTAGAAAAAGAAAAAAATAACATGGAAGGCCAATCTTTGATCCAAGAAAGCAGAATATCGTCTATTCATAAACACGGACTGCAAATGGAATGTTCATAGTTTAAGAAAGTATATTTATTTTCCTCCCAAAGATATTGGATATATGTATTTAGCTTCCAAGAGGTTCCTTCATTTAGATTTTTCCCCCTTACCACCCTCTCTCTCACTCTCTCTCTCTCTCTCTCTCTCTCACACACACACACACACACACACACGAACGTTCGCGTAAGAGTTATCGTTGTAAGAAAGAGAATCGGTGTCTTGAGTCCCCAACCCTAGGAAAAATCATTAATCAATGTCTTCTCCTCAACAACTATGGGTAAATATTAGGGACAGAGCGGGTTCTCTAGCCTGGTAAAGCAACCACTCTAAGATAAGGTAAATTCTGAATTCAAACTATCAGTACTCTTCTCTAAAATTGACCTCGTGTCATATGATGGCCGTATTGCAAATGCACACAGGCACACATAAATATATAATGTGTGAATGGACATGTACATATTTGTATAGGTATTCATTCATCCAAGGGAAATCTTTCATAATTTTCATTGTATCAAACCATATAAAGAATGTGTGAACTTTCTTTTCCCGAATTTTTTAATAAACGAAGTTTATGTTTGCTGTATATTTTTCTTTTTCGTTTTTTTTTAATAGAGGAATTTTTGTTTGCTTTTGAAGAATTGATTGACGTAAAGGTAACGATTCAAAAAAGAATCGTGCTTGACGGCGGTGTGACGTCACACAACAATGTGATGAGTAGAATGCTCATGTAAAGTAGATTTCAAACGTCCTGGCCATGTTCAAAGATATTCTTGTAAGTTGTTTTTATTGTTAATACTTCGAGTATTTTAAGTCTTTTGTCAATGTGGGGTTTCTAAAAGGAAAAAGTTTCTTCGACTAGAATTTAAAATATTGAAGTTACAACTCGCGTGTGATTAGAGGTATGAAAAAAGGAAAATAATACAGAAAATTTATTAACATCTTTCACTATAGAGATAGCTTCCTCAAAAAAGAAGAGGTATATAGAAGTATGCATATATATATATATATATATATATATATATATATATATATATATATATATATATATATATATATACATACATACATATAGATAGATAGATAGAGAGAGAGAGAGAGACATTGGGGGTGTAAACTTTTTATTCCTGAGAGTATAAAAAGGAAGACAAAACAGAAAATCAGTTGACATGTTTCACTATAAGGATGCATTATTCAGAAAAGAATATATATATATATATATATATATATATATATATATATATGTGTGTGTGTGTGTGTGTGTGTGTGTGTGTGTGTGTGTGTGTGTGTGTGTGTGTGTGTGTGTGTGTGTGTGTGTGTGTAAATATCCTTGCACAATCTTGCTTTTATTTCAAAGTTGACACAAGAGATATTTTGATCTGACAACTCTTCTCCAATACACATGGTCGTAGCCAGCGATTGATTTTAATGGGTCAATAAAATGAAGTGAGTAATGTGCTATTGAGAAGAATGGAACAGAGAACGAGAGGAGAATGTAAGGAAGCAATCGAGAAAGGTTTTATAAAAATGCTTAAGAATAAACAAGAAGTGGCGGAAGAATGGCCGATGATGGCACATAGAATAAATAAAAAATGTATAAAAACTATAAAACGTGTCAAAACAAGCCAGCAATGGCGCATTCAGATGTCTGTTACGAAGACAAAACGTGTCCATTTCTAAAGAAGTTGCCCTTTCACACTTTGCCAATCTATTAGTAAGAAGGGAAACATATCTTCTTTCACACATGTCTCGATATTGTTAAAATGTATGAGGTTTAATGCATTTGTGAGTTTAGCTTTTTAAAAAAAATCTGGAATCTTTTCATGTGGAATAAACCATCAAATTTGGAGGCATGTGTTTGCATTGATATTCTCGTAAACATTACGGTACTTAGGTGAGTCGATTTTGTGTGAAATGTGCATAACTTAAAATAAAATGGGAATATACGAATATCAGTGTATTTAGATAAAACTTTTGTTGAAGTGTTCTTACATATCATCGACTTACTGCGAATAGGCTACCTTAATGACACTGATGCGGCTGATGATAAATTTCTCAATAAAGAGACAATCTCTTTTTTGTTTTCATCGTTAATCTGCTGATGAATCGATCAAAATTAAAAACAATCCGTTGATTGTCAGAAAGATCTTAACGTCCCTGATAACCTTTTCCGTTTTCTTTTCTGATATGTGCCTATATTAGTTTTAGGTTTGGTTTGGTTTCTTTGTTTAATGGCATATCAACCTTTGTAGGTTATTTAATGCCAAAGCTATTCTCCTCGAAGAGCAGTAGTGGTACTATTTAACCCATAGCTAGGAGGATTAGGGGGTTCATACCTTTCCCAAGGGTATTTGCCCGAACGTAATAGCGCGACTGGAGCACGAACTCGCTTACTACGATTCCGCAGTCCATCGCTTTAACCATTACACCACGAGGACACCCCTATATAATTTTTAGTAGTTGTTCGTGATGTAACAATTAATACTGTAGTAAAATAACTCGATGATCCGAGTTCAAAACCTGGAAAAGGTTGTTTATATTTCTCGTACCTTTGAGAAAGTTATGTATCCAAGTATTCTCCATTGACCTATGAATTAATAATTGGTCAGACTTGGTTCTTTAATCTAAGCATCTTAACCGGTCTAGTAGAATAAGAACTGAATTCAAACTTCTTAAACTCCGCTTATAAATTGATCTTGTATCGCATCCTCGTCGTGTAGATGGGTTAGATAAATATCTGTATTTAATTATACATCCCAGTTAGATACATATCTGTCTATAAGGTAAATATCTGCATTTAGGGATTAGTTCAATATCTGTAAATAAATATATATATACCAGTTTTCAGTTTAGTAAAATTTCAGTCTCTTGCATAAGTAGTTCCTTTTTTACCACCCAGTCGTACCTACTCTTTTATTCTAGTTTGCTGTATTCACTTATTATGTGATTAACTGTTTCATCTATGTCACCACATAACCTTGCCCTGTCATCTAGGGCTACAAAATACGCTGAATGCATTTAATGAGTCTTCTAGATATGACACTAAATTGCATCCGAATCTGTGGCTCCAGACCTAGAGCATTGAAGAATGAGTAACCATTATTGTCATTACTCCCAAATCTCTTCTGACTTGAAATGTTTGTACAAGTTAAGATCCCATCAGTGGATGAAAAAGAACTGTTTAATGTTTTAAATGCTGACAACAAACAAAATAAATTATGTTAGAATTATTATTGATATATAGCAATACTTGAAACAGTCTAAAAACAAACAAAAAAAAACATTTCAATAAACTATTCTTTTACAAATCATATATATTTGGTATCTCCGAATAAACGGGATTTGCCATTAAATGGCCAAAAAGGGTTGATATGCTATAAAACCAAACCTACCAACCACATAACTTACACATGCTATTCAATTACGCATTATTAATTTTTGCTTTAATTTGTTCTTATGGGATTATTTTATGCTATTATTAAGAGATTCGGTTTCTCTCTTCAAATTTTCCCTTTTCAGTCATGTCCATGTCATCTCATGTACAATTCCATGACTTTGTTTCTTAAAGTGCCCGTACTGTTGATTTTTCCCATATCTATTTTCTGATTTTTAGTCGATGTGATTTCAAACAAAACTGCCTGAGTTTTAGTTGTCAATAAATTGTACACTGAGGATTGGGAAAATCTTCCTTGTGGCGTAGATTCAGCATAACCAAAAATATATTTTTAAAATCCTTTTGGATTCGAAGCAATTCATCTTAAGGTTTTCTTTGTGAAAAATTATTTTTACAGTAAATTCTCTTTTGTCTTTTCAGCAATGAGAAATGCTGTCTTTTTTTCATTTGTACAATTTAACTGATTTTTGCTTTTTCCAATGAGAAAAAAAACCCTGTTTATTACATTTCCTAAATTGCATATGGTACTAGGTGTACATCTAGAGGGAATCTACGAGGAGAACGAATGTCCTCTTTCTTCTCATGGTAAAGATCAATAGTAAAAACAAAAAAAAAAAACAATTCAATAAACTATTCTTTTACAAATCATATATATTTGGTATCTCCGAATAAACGGGATATAATTTATATCTTTAATCTCCTTTTTCGTGAAGTAGTGCGACGGCCGGAGAACACGCACAGGGATCTGACAGGTCAGCTTGAGTGACCAGCAGTTCTCTGCCTTCATTTGAGAGAGCAGTGGATCTCTCTGCTTCGCTTGAGCGACCAGTGGATCTCTACCTTCATTCCAAAATTAAAGACCTTATATTGTCTTTCAAGTCACACGTATTTTCTGTTTAAGGCTGGTTATCGGAACTTACATACTTCCGTTTTTTTTCTCGGTAATTTGTTGATATTATCTGCGAACGGAAATATCTGCCCTTCTATCCGCAGGCAATAAATTACATTTTTCTCTTTCTTGTGAAACCACCTAGTTGATGTTATCTTGGGACTGCATTGAACCTGCCAAGTCAATCGTCGCCATCTTTGCTAGCATATTACATAGATAGATAGATAATTTAGGAATAAAATATTGTAAAAAGAGCCAAAATTTCAAAATCGTCAATAGAATTGTTCCATCATAGCATATTGGCTTCAGTCTATTCTTTATAGCGAATATATATATATATATATATATATATATATATATATATATATATATATATATATATATATATATATATATATATATATATATAGGGTGTGATAGTTAAACTGTGGTCTAAATTACAATAATACATCTACCAATATTACATGAAAATATCCAGAAATATTTTAGATTAATCTGATTCAAAGAAATTACCATTGGTTTCAATCACGACCTCCTGCGGGCTTCAAAATCTACTGCAGGGTTTTCTGACATTCTTTTTGTTTACATGCTGTCGTTATCTTTGACTTCACTTCATCTTTGGTGTTGTCTAAAACATTATAATCAAGGGGATTGAAATCTAGACTATTATACGACCAGAGTTCGGGGTCATGTGGTCGCAGTTTTCTAACAGCGAAGACTGGGTTCCCCAGCTTGTGTGGTATGGTTCAGAGTACTGTTGCCAGATTTAGCGTCTTCTAGCAGGCACACCCTCGATCCAGGTAAACATTACTTCCACCAGGTACTCGATGTAGGTTTTCCTATTGAGTCTGATGCCATGTAAAAAGATAAATAGAGGAATAACATCATCATCACAAGTAACCACTTCAAGAACCATAATGTAGAGTGGGTGTTTCGGTTCATTTGTATTGATACGAATCCGTCTTCAGATTGACAGCCCTACATTCTGAAATCGTTGTATTGGAGCATCTGTAATGAATGCCACGCAGTACAGCATATCGTTTCTAGATTTCTGGAGGAGAGAAATGCGTCTTAATGCTGCTTTCCTTAAAGACAATGACAAACAGACTTTTGTCACAGTCGTCAAAACCTGAACGAAATGAAGCGTATAAGCGAAATTGATAATTCAAAATGGCGATAATTTCCTCATCGCCCACTGTATATAGTGATTATTAAATAAATTTCTTTGGTGATGTTGAAAAAAATTGCTTTTTTGACGATTATTATGTTTACAACTTCTGGTTCAGATATGAGTAGAAAAATGCTTATATTTGCAGAAAGTCTTCCAAGAAACTGATCTCTAAGGTTGCATCCATAATTACTTTTCCATTTTCTTCCAACACAACACACAATCCTGGGACTATCCGTTGATACATGGTTGAAATATAAGATTGATCACCTTTGATTTTTAAAAAAGGCTCATATCTTTTTTTTAAAACTTTGACAGGTATAAAATTTATGAATAAAAAATGTGATTTCAATATATCAACTCATTTTTTTAAACGTCTAAGATTTTGCTTAGATTTTTAAAAATTTCTCAAAAGAAAACGTTATCGTAAAATCAAAGAAAATCACATAAATCAATATTTGACAGGTTCGCTTCAAAGAATAACTTTTTTTTTATTATCATTCTACTTCAGGGAAATTGCAAAATCCCGCAGTTGTACGAATGATGTTTAATTCTAAATTCAATATCATCTTCAAATATTCTAATACAAAGTATTTGAATCTGAGGCAAATGGCTGTCAGAAGATTGTTATTCATGCTCTTTCTCTGCAAATTTATTCTTGTAAATTATCTTGAAATCCTCTTGATTACTTCATGATTCTGCCTTTCTTTTATTGGATAAGAAAAGAAAAAGAAAACGGCTAATGAAGACGGACAGATTTAGATAATGCACGTTCACAGCTCTCTATAACATAGGACAGACATTGAGGCGCGGTTTTACTTAACCAGCTTTAGAAAGAAGAAAAACAGCTGGGAAAAATATTATCATAATAACAATTTTAAGATAGAAATATTGTTATAAAATGAAGGTCGTGAAGAGACTGTTGTTCTTATTCTGTTTTTAATAGCATGCACTGAAATGCGCATATGCACTGAAGTGTGTCTGTATATGCATATGGTGCCACAATGAAAACTCAGGAAATTTATTTTTATAGGAGTGCATATTTTTTTATTTTATTTTCAAAGACGTTCATATATGCAGCTACGCACTTAAATTATATTAAGTGCGTTTGTTTAAATATTCATGCGTTTTTTAGAAGTATATATATATATATATATATCTTTGTGAGTGACTTGGATGTAAATTCTGTATATATATATATATATATATATATATATATATATATATATATATATATATATATATATATATCGGCAAAATTAACATCTTATGATAAGGCTCCAGTTCAGTTAATTTGAAGAATGAGAAGTATCTCTTCATTGGCATTACTCTCAGGTCTACTGTAAGTAGAAAGAGGGACTATTCGAGTTATATCTTTTTAAATACTGTTTATATTCGATAGGACCATGTGCCAAAAATACTCGCACGGAGCATCTACATAGAATTTGTAAATTTAAGTATATAATGGGCGCAATACTCTGACCATTTGACATAGAATAAGCCTTAAAGTGTTGACATATCGCTTGAATCAATTAATCACGACCAAGAGGAATAGCGATTGTTTGTGTTAGCAAATTACCATACGCAATGCTGTAATCAACACGTATGATATTTTTGTCTTGTTTAAACGCAACATTTTAAAATTATTCACTTTCACTCAGATATGAGAACTGCTTTTTTGGACGCTTGATGTTACTGTTTCCTTTAGTCGTGTTAATATTTGCTTCATGTGTCGCGCTATATAGAGAACAAATATATAGTTTTATCTCCCCCCCCCACTCTCTCTATGATTAAATATTTTGTCCACTCTTAATATTACAGACAATTGTTTTTGGAGCATCGACTCAGTAATAATAACAAAAAAATAATCACAGTGCTGAACAATTTCAAAATGAGACTTCATGAAAAAATTTTTATGCATATTAGTAAGATATTCCCAACAGCTTGTATTCATCCACCAAAGACTGTACAAATGTTCTGCTTAATATACGCAGATTATATTTTACATTAGCAAAAAAAAAAAAAAAACAACGGATTTTTCGCTCATACTTAAAAATCGGGAAACGTTGTCAAAATAAATCTTATAAAATACCTATTTAAATCAAAATTTAAAATTCTAATTCGTTTTTTTGCTGAAAAATCATGTTTTCTATTCGCAAAGCAAAGTAATATACTCATTAAAGTAAAGTAAAAAATACTCAAATGATATTTTTACTATAACATCATATAGGTGTCTGTAGACTTTTGGGAAAATATACTGCATATTCTCTTATGTATAACTGTCATTTAGTAAATAAGGTGAATTGTGCATTTGGTGTTGGCTATTGGAAGCACAGTTGACAGTTTCACCTTTTTTCAAGGAAATCAATACTAATGGATCCTTTTTTGTCCAAAAAAAATCTGACTGCATCGAAAACTGCACACGGAACTTTTTTTTAGTTGAGAGTTAGTTTGTTGCCCTCCATAGACTATCTTTTCGTCTCACATGGTTTGCACTCCTCAGCCATCAGAAATTTGATGACATGCCTCTGTTCAATCCTGGAGCACTCTGATTCTCCACCATTTGAATAACCTCAAAACAAGTATTTCAATGAGATTAAAATAATCTCTGGTATGAACTAATTTTAAAAATGCAAAATTTACATTCATAGAAAAAAAAATTTCTGTAAAAAGTGTATTTTGCTTTAAAAGAAAATGTCGCTTATTTATTAAAAGACCCTGGTATTACAAATAATATTTAGTGGTTATTTTCAGCGCCAGTATGCAAGATTTGTAAAAAAAAAAAAAAAAAAAAACCTCCTATTAAAATTAGGCCTATGAGTAATCAAGCTATATAGGCAAGATAAAAAAAAAACATTTGTTATAATAGTGAAACGCTAGATGCATGGTGTTTCAAAGGCCAATTAAAGTTACAATAGCACAGTAATGTTCTCTATTGTTTGGATGTTATTTTTTTTAGTAAGATCTTAATATATATCCCTAAAATGCGTTGACTGTATATCGAGCAGAACGTAAGACTAGTCGAGTAAAAGGAGTGTCCTAGCTATTACGCAACTACATCTGATTCTGATCTTCCTATTCAAGATAACTGGTCAGTGAGGAGTACTCCTTCTTTGCTATTACTCCGAAGTCCTCTCTGATCCAGAATGATAGTATCTTTTAGGGTCCTATCTGTGGGTCAAATAGAGCTTTTCAAAAAAATTATTCATATTGGTATTCGAAATAGAAGAATTGCGCAAAAAGAAAGACCCTTTAAGAGCTGCAACACGAAAAGTGTAAATATAAACGTAAAATGAACATGTTTCTCTAAATTCCCGTTGCCGAGTTGGCTGGATCTGTAGAATACACTGGCTGTATCTCAGCAGAAGCGTAAGTCCCCCCAACGAGGGGCCTGGATATAACATTAAACTATCTGTTGGCGAGACTCCACCCTTGGAGTTTTGGGGAATACGGTGTACTTCTTCATTGCCATTGCTCCAAGGTCCACCCTGACCCGGAGTGGTAGTGCCTGATAGGGTCCAATCTATGGGTAAAATGAAACTGTTTGACATTTAAAATGTGTGCAAACTAAGGACTTATGTTCAACTGAATTGTCAGGAATAGAACTCTTTAACCATTTAACTGGGTTTAAACAAATAACTTACGGTAAATTGAATTGTTAGTGATACATAGTAACATTTGGAATCATTTAACTGTCGGCAAAAGAATAAATTATGATGAAAAGGATTATTAATGTTTATAGCACTACTTAAAACTCTTTAACTCAGTGCCTAAATTAAATTATTGGTATCACATATTAATATTTTGAACTATTTTGCAAATGAATGAGTAGTGTTATCAACAAAATGCTAACGAATCATATATATTTAATATATATGTATAAATAGTATTCGGCATTAAATAACCAACAATTTTTGATATGCCATAAAATCAAACCAAATCAAACTAACTTCCTCACATTGAATAACCTTGGACAAGTTGCATTGTCGTGAAAATCAATCAATCAATCAAAGTGAGGGTGTAATGATTAAAGCGATAGACTGCGAAATCGTAGTACGTGAGTTCGAACTCCAGTCGTGCTATTAGGTTCAATTTCGGACAAATACTCTTGGGAGAGGTTTGAACCCCCTGATCCTCCCATGTATGGGTTAAATACCATCACTACTATTCTTCTAAAAGATGAATTTGGTATTAAATAACCCGAGAATGTTGATATGCTATTAAAAAACAAACAATCAATAAAAATATTTTCACTGAAGCGAAGTAGAGCAGAAAACGAGAGGATTTTGCTAAAGAATATTTGCTTTGGAATTTATTTATGGGTTGGTGGGTTGGTTGGTTCTATGGTATATCAACTCTTTCTTGGTTATTCAATACTGAATTCGGTCGTTTTTTTTCTTTTAAAGAAAGCAATTACTTTCAAATTCCTAATTATAATAACGTGTAAACAATTATACCTTCAAATTCTTTGTACAAATGATTTCCGTAGTTATATTGTTTCAAGTTTTCAAATCTAATATTGATAATTTTCAAACAGATTTATCTGATTCATAAAATGGACCTTAACAAATACTACCACTCTGAGTCATACTGCTTCGTATGATATCGAAGACATCCGTCTAGAAGGATATTGTCGTAGGCTCCACATACAAGCACTCTTTATTAAGAATAAGTATTTAAATCCAACGTGTAAAAATGTGTAAATAGATATTCTATATTGAAATTGTAATTGTTTTTTGTATTTTTTCTTTCTGTTATGTTCAGAAAAAATTCTCCTACAATTATTATGCCTTCAATTTTTTTTTCTAAAATCATGTTTTCTGAGACTGTTTGCATATTAATTTATCATGAATATTCATATCGAACCGGATATTTTTCTTACCAAGCAGAGGCCAGGCATTCGTCAATGGTTTGCATTCAAATGAACTCTCCTGTTTTCCACAAAACTGACATCTCATTTAAATTCATTACAATACAAAAAACTCATTATTTCTCTCTCTCTCTCTCTCCCTCCCCCCTCTCTCTCTCTCTCTCACACACACACACACACACACACACTCACACACACACACACACACACACACACACACACACACATAAATACATACATGAGGTGTATATTTCACTTCCACGAATCATCCCAGACAATAGTTTTGTACTACCCAAAATTGCAATAGAAAATATCTCAAGTATATTTTCAATGATTCATCCAGTCAAGTTCAACTCCTGGACGAGGTTTGGCATTAAATAACCCTGGAAGTTTTAAAGACTATTAAAACAAAGAAAGAACAGAATATTCATGTGTCGGACAATTATTCTCATCTCAGTTGGTTTAAGTAAAACCCAGCAAAAGCAACAAATAAATTCAATCTGTAACTAGATTACAAGAAAATTACAATACACCCAAATAAGAACTGATGAACTGGATTTAACGGCATGTCAACCAGTCCATAATTATTTTATGCCTAGAAGTTATGGAATCGAGTTCATTGCATGCTCGTATATACATTTTGTGTGTGGTTGTTACTTAAGACCTCTCTCTCTCTCTCTCTCTCTCTCTCTCTTTCAGTCCTACCAAATATAAGCAGTTTTCATACGACTATCTAACTCACACTTTGGACCCTAACAGGTATTTCAACTCCAGTCAGAATTAACCTGGGAGCAGTAGCAATGAAGCTGTACTCTACACTTCATAGATCTTCAAAACTTGGGTCTCACCATTTGATGCAGTTTATTATCATACATAGTACACAACTTTTTTTATAAGGAGGGATCTTACCCTTCTGCAGGGAGATATTTAAATATTCTCGGTCTTTCAGATGGAACTAACACAAGTAAAAATAAAGTCGAAATGTCTAGTTCTGTACAGTTGAAATTAACCGATATTTCTTCTTTATTATATAAAACTGAGATAGATGTAAATTTTATATAAAATTTTCCATATTAATTGATAAATATAAGTTGATATAAAGTTTAAACTGAGAATTTCAATTCATCTTTGTGGGTGTGTTTCTGACAAAAATGCAGACGGTGTTCATTTTTCAAATTTTAATTTAGTTCTCAATTTATTTAATTCGGTCGTCGTGGGAAGATGTAAAGTGATTTCAGGTTTTGATGAGGAAGTAAATGCTAAACTAGACAGATCTCGAGGCGCGTTTTTTCTCTCCGTCTATGAGCGACAAATGACTTTTCATACAAGTTTATCAATATTTTAATGATAGGACGCATCTATCGTAGCGAGGAGGCGAAACTCGTTATCAATAAGTGCGTTTCGCACTCGGATATTGATGAATGTCTTAATAATTTTGTGCAAATAAATTTATCGATTGTACTCAGAGCATCAAGATAAAACCAAGAATACACATGTCATATATATATATATATATATATATATATATATATATATATATATATATATATATATATATATATATATATATAATTTAAATTGTCTGAAGATGTATCAAAAGATTTTAATTCCATCCGTTGTACGCATTCACATGAGCTTACTCGCGACTCGTTCTGCTGCTCATCTAAGTCTGGCAATTCGCACTCAATCGCCCTTTGCCTTCTATTTAAACACGAAAGATATCATTGATTTTGCGAATCACAGCGCACAATACAAATGTTTCCTTGCTACCGACTGATCTTCAAATGACGGCAGATATCCGCCACATCGCCTACACATCGAAATATGCATGCTTTGGAGGTTCTGTTCTCTCTAAAAGCGCACATTATGCTACTAGCACAAAGGAAAAGAAACAAAATTTAAACAGTGCAGAAATTATTTTTCACCAGATTTCTTTTCTTTTTCTTATGTTGTTTTTTGACACCAATTGTATTCTTTTTAATATTCTATAGATGGTTAACATTATATATTGGATATAAAGATTTTTGTCTCAAAATTGTACTCATACTAATTTAGTCATATTGTTATAACATTTATTGTTCAAATTTTACCTCAAGCCATATTATTTGATTGAGTATAACGGCATGTCAACTCGACACGTGTTATTTTATGACTAAAGTTTAGGTAATAGCATTCATTACATGTTCATATTTTTGGGTAATTAATTCTTTTGAGCTTTTTTTAGCATGCTCGATTCCAATAGGAATAACCTTTAAATAAAATGATTTACCTAATTGATAGGACCCTAATTTGTACAACCACTCCGTGTCAGACTGGACCAGATTTATATCAGTGGATGAAAACTCTACACTCCCTAATCCTTCAGAACAGCAGCATCACTATCAGATGAGTTTAGTATCATATTCAGGACAACTCTTTATAGGGCATCTTACTTCTCAATAGGAAATACTGTCAACGTATTCTTAGTCCCACCATAGCGCATCCATATTATTTGATGTCCAAATTAGGTCCATTTTAATATGGACATAATTCGGACATCAAATAATATGGATGCGCTACGGTGGGACTTTGGAGCCAAAATATATTGGCAGTTCTCTTCTTATTAAATGCTTTTATATTCTATAGAATGACTAATTAGATAAATAAAGCATGCCTTATGATTGTTTAAGCCAAAAGGAAATAGCTAAAATCAAAGCATCCGTGGTGTATAGGTATTCATCGCAGCAAATAGATGCAGCTACACGCGTTCAAACCTGAACAAGGCTGTTTGCATTTCATATTACTGTCTACCTTTGGAAAATGCAAGAACTGAGCTATTCTTTCTTCAGCTATGAGTAGATTTTAAGACAGAATGAGCTCTTTAACCTTGGTATGGCAACTGATCTAGAAGAAAAATTCTGAATTTAAACCGGTTAAGCTCTTAAAGTTTGACTTTTTGTCGCATTCTGCACGCATTGAGAGGTTTTGTATCTACATAATAACTGAAATACAAAAAATCAGGACAATAGCAACTGAAAAGATTGATACAACGGACAACCTCCTAATAAGGGAATGCAACAAACAGGCACAGAAAAAGTATAAGAACAGGCGAGACTTTCTGTGGAAAGTGATCCACTAGGGATCCTGCAAAGGACAAACATTTCACAATAAAAATTTCTATGTCTACTTCTTCGCGCAAATGCCATTGATAAAGCATGAATTACTTTATTCACCATTCAGCTATAGGAAAATAGTAGAGCAAGCTGGGTTCTTTATTGGTCTCAAGGCAACCAATCTAGAACAATGAACACTTTAAATTCAAACCAGCTAACTTCACTTAAAACTTTATCTTGTGTCACATCTTTTTCATGTTTTTTTTATGGTTTGATTTAATGGCATTTCAACCATTGCTGGTTATTTAATACTAAATGCTATTTTTACATATATATTCAATGTATGATTTATAAGCATATTTAATAGATACACACAGTTAAATGTTCAAACAGTTCTAATTAGTACAATTCAATTTAGTATAAATCAATAAAGTTAAATGGTTCCAAGTATTGCTACGTACCATTAGCAGTTCAATTAATCATTAGTCATTTGTTTATACACAGTTAAAAGATGAAAGAATTATATTTCTAACAATTCAATTTAGCATAAATGATTTGTACTTTGTTTAAATGCCAAAGAGTTTTATTTGGCCAATAGATATGACCCTATCAGGTGCTCCTACTTCAGGCCATAGTGAACCTGGGAGCTCTTGCAATAAAGAGGTTCTTCTCATTCCCCAAAGCTCCAGTATCACTGAAATCTCATCATCAGATTGTTTAGTGTCATATCTAGGACACTAATTGGTGGACACTCATCTACAGATATAGTCAGTGTATTCTGCAAGCCCATTTCTTATGGCTAAGAGGATGGGTAACATCTTATGGCTAAGAGGATGGGTAACATCAAACTTTTCACCATTCAGACCAAAGATGCATAGATAAACCAGAATCTCTCACAGAAAATGCGATGCACGAAATTCTCTGGGATGTTGAGGAACAATCGGATCCCCCAAATCAAAAGACTTGATCGAGTTTTAGCTAATAAAAATGAGAGAGTCGGTCAACAAGTAGGATTCGTCGTTCTTACAGATCCTAGAGTAAAAGATGAAGGCAAGCAAAAGTCTTGATCAATACCTGAAGAGAGATCTAAAACGATGAATAGAAAATGATGGTGACAGTGATACTAGTCATAGTTGGAGCCCTCAAAAAATTCTCAGTGAGTCAAGAAAAGAGACTAAGAAGAGATTTTTTAGGGAAAATTATCAGACTTCCAGAGATTTAAATAGATCAGAAATGTTACCCAGAAGCAGAGTCTGTATATTTCATAATTTTCAATCATATCTATTTGATCAATAGATTGAACCCTAACAGTGATTACCCCTCCGGTTGGTTGGTCGGTTGTTTGGGTTTTATGGCATATCAACCTTTGTAGGTTATTCAACGCCAAATCCATTTTTATGCAAATAGTTGAATTTGAAACAATTTAGTTTGGCATAAATACACATTTGATTTGCTAAAAACATTTCTATTTTAAGCTATTTAGTCACTTCAAACTATTCTAAATCAGCTCATTCAGTTTAGTATAAGATCAGATTTTATTTGCACAGTTAAATGTCAAAACAGTTCTATATTAAACAATTCAGTTTAATGTAAGTAGAGTTTCAATATCAAAAACAGTTCCATTCCAGACAATTCGCTTTAGCATAAGCATGTAGTTTAAATATTAGTATAGTTTAATTGTCAAAAACACTTCTATTTTAAGCTATTCCTTTTAGTCAAACAGTTCTAATTCACACAATTCAGTTTAGCATGAGTATGCAGTTAGTTCTATTTGACCCATAGATAGGGCCCTATCAGGTGCTACCATTGCGGGCCAGAGTGAACCTTGGAGCAATAGCAACGAAGGGGCACTCCGCATTCCCCAAAGCTCCTGTATCTTTGGAACTTGACCATCTGATTGTTTAGTGATATATTCAGGACACTCGTGTGGAGCGGGGGCTTACCTCTCTGCAGAGGTACAGTCGGCGTATTCTACAGCCCCTACTGACTGGGCACCTTTTTACCAATCCGATTCAAAGTGGAACTAAATTTAATGGGAACAAAGGAAGAGCCCATACTCCACAGAGTTCCAGAACTGTATCCTAACCGCGGACGTTTTGTGTCATACCAAAGACATCCCTTTTTGATGCTTAGAAGTTTCACCCATCAACCGGTGATGCAGTCTGAATATTCTTTGTTTCTTTGACCGAGCACTCATTATTAAGAATCAGTCTTTTAAAACAATACGTAAATATGATTATATGGATATTTTATTATTTGCAATTTTTTTGGTGGTGGGGTCATCACAAAGCAATCAAATGTTTAGTGCCCCTAAATAACTATGATCTTTTAAGTAATTCTAATAATAAATTTGTCTAGCTTTTTTCATAAGTTGATAAGTTTGTGCAACTTTCGGGGACATACAATTTGTCAATTCCTAGAAAAAGTTTTCTGAAAATTACTTCTATGGTCTGTTTGCATTTTTTAAAGCAATAACTTGACCTTATACCAGGAGTAAAATTCAATACAGATTTTAAGTGAGACAAGTTAATTTTAGCATATCCTTAATGGTCAATACAATATTTATGGGCTATGAGCCAAATAGTTTTTCAGACGATAAATGTTAAGTCGATATGCACCATTGACTCTTCAAAAAGCTGATTTCCCCCCAAAATCTAATGAATTCTGATACTAAAGACATCAACAGGCGACTAACAAAGGCATGGACAACTATCGATAGACTATCGGTCATATGGAAGTCCAACCTGACTGATAAAGTAAAACGCAGTTTTTTTTTCCAAGCAACAGTCGTGTAGTAGAGACTATATGGATATACTACATGGATGCTAACTAAACGTGTGGAGAAAAAGCTTGACGGTAATTACATAAGAATGCTGCGAGCAATATTGAAGAAGTCCTGGGAGCAATACCCCACAAAACAGCAGCTGTATGGCCACCTACCACTCATCACGAAAATGATTAAAGTTAGACGAACCAGACATGCGGTACACTGCTGGAGAAGTAAGGACGAACTCATTAGGGATATACTCCAGTGGACCCCTTCACATGGACGACCAACTAGAACCTATACACAACAGCTCTGTGCTGATACAGGATATAGCCTTGAAGACTTCCCGGGAGCAATAGACGATAGGGATGGGCGGCAAAAGAGGATCAGGGAGATCCGGGATGGCAGCGCGACATGATGATGATGGTGATGGAATATTTTGAAGAAAAGAAATATGGACATATTTTTTAAAGGAAATGCATCGGTTTGTTAAATAGACGTTACTTCACTGTGTATTCAGTTTTTTTATCACATTAACGTAATTATGCAACCTTTTTTGCTTGTAAAATCTTTTGGGTTATCAAAGACAAAAACTTCTATGAAAAAATGGGGGATCCCCTCCTGACCAAAACAGAAGATTGATTTAAAAGGCAAAAATAGATCTTTTGACAAATCAATTTTCTTTTTTGTGACGGGCCACGAAGGAAGGAATTCTACAATTGAAGTCTTTGAGCTTCCAAGCTTCTAACCAACCACCCCACTGGGTGTGGATGTGACACAAGGTCAACTGTTGAGCGGAGAACAATTGATTTAAATCCAACGTTTCTCCTGTCAAAGAAATGTTGCCGTACCAAGTTTCAATATCTCACGCGGAACATATGTGGAGACTTAAAGTTGAATTCGTCCCTTTTTCAAGGTTAGTAGCGTTAAGTAAAAAGCAAACAAAAATTTGTATCATGAATTCCCCCCGTCTCTCTCTCTCTCTCTCTCTCTTCGGAGTCTTTTAATGTTTCCAAGACACGATGTTCGATAAAATGCCTAATTAGGCTAGTCTTTCATTCATTCATAATAAATAGCAAACTATTTTAATCTTTCCTGTGGGATCATAACTATCGCTCTACGTCAAGGGCTATTCTAGGTTTTAAGAGTCATGTACTGAGCCATGATAGTCGGCTTCTCATGAAGAATTGAACATATTAGATTCACACCAGCTGACCGCGCTCTAGCCATGGAGCTACGGTAAGCCTCTCACAGTAAAATAGAAATGACAGGACAACTTGAAGTAGAACTCATCTAGAAAGGTAAACAAATCAAAGACAATTTCACGTTTCTTTGAAGAATTTGACTTTAGCTCAAATCAACAGTATTTAGCCAACATCCGTTGACAACAAGACGCTCGGCGCTAAGAAGAAAGACTGAAAACGTCAACTTGCATTACTAACATGAACGACTTCCGTACACTTGCATCTTGAGAGTGACAGTTTACACAAGGAGAATTAATCTTTGCTTTATTCTCGCGCTCTGTAACGATCTTGTGACCGACCAGACGCTCGCCACTTTTCGCAAGAGTCGTTGGCTGACTGCCCATATTTTCCGTTAATCGTTGGAGAAAGTAATTTATTCTTGACTTGTTGAGTGATAACCAGATTGTCTTGACGCTTTGACGAAATAACTGTAGATGGAATTATATTTGTCTGAGCTGCGCATAAACAGAGGTTATTATTTCATGTGACCGGAAGCAGCTCATGAAAGACAATAACAAAATCCCGAGGAAAAATATGCTTTTCAAAACGAATTTTATACAGAGATATAGATACACTATTATTTGTTTGTAAACTATATGTGATGGTGAGGCTTCAGTTGAGGAGATCTGGAGAGGTTGGAGTAGCCCTTCATTGCTATTACTCCCATGCCCACACTGACCTAAAGTGGTGGTATCTGCTAGGGTTTTCTCTATGAATCAAGCAGATATGTTGAAAAATATTCATATTTGATAGGATCGTGTGAACAAAAAAACACTTAAAAAGCAACATTAAAAATGTAAAAATGAAAAAAAATGAGCTCTGTTGGCAACTCTCGTCGGTAAACAGGAAGTAATAGCTAAGAGGGAGTTCTCCAAAGTCTTTAGAGCTCAAGAACTGTAGCCTCACCATCAGACGCAGGTTAATTTCAAACCCATTTTAGGGGATACAGTCAATGTATTCTTAGGCCCACTGACTGAACAACTGATACTTGAGAGTGAAACTCATTTAATATATTTTTTGAAAGAAACTAATCAAAAAAGTTTAAAACGGCATAGATCATTATCTTGATATTTTTATTCGTCTTTCTACCATTCCTGTTTCCCCACCCATCTCTCTCTCTCTCTCTCACACACACACGCCCACACACACACACATATGCCCACACACACACACACACATACGCCCAAACACACACATAAGCCCCCCCACACACACACACATTCTTCAGCTTGACTTAAGAATCCAAACATCTATACATACTACTTTTTTATTTCTTAAATATTTCATTTGCAAGTCTTTCTAAGCGCACGCTGCACCTTTTTAATCAACACTTAGTTTGTTTTGTTTTTTTTGTTTTATTGTTTTTTTACTAATATCACCAAGAAAAAAAAGATGCTCATGAAGATATCAAACCTGGGTGCTGATTCGGTTTTGAAATTGTTTTTTGTTTTTACCCGGAATAAATCAGTTTAGATACATTTTGTCTTGACACGATCGAGACTAGAGAAATATTATTACAAGTAAGTAGGACAAAATACAATGACGCATGTCGATTCTGAACCCATGTCTTCATTCAATATTCGAGTTTCGATTTGAAGAGCTCCCGGGAAATATTATTATGCTTAATAAATTCTTCCTGTCAGGTTTTGCTCGCAGAGTAGCTCCAAGCAGTTACGTCTTTATTCGATAGACGAAAATCGTTTCGAATACAAACGATATTTTGGTTCGATATCTCTGAATATTTATCAGGCTGTATGACATTCAGTTGCAAAAATGACAGATTTTATACTGGTTTTTCGCTTAGTTGCCGCTGTTAAATTGGAAATACATTCAATAGTCAACGCCTTATAAGCTGGCGTTAATCAGAAATAATGTCAGTTGCAATACGATGTCAATAAATGGAAACGACAGGTTATATTGTAATACAAGAGTCAATAAGTAAGGAGTCTTTAAAAATATGCTCAAGGCATTCTCCTTTCACATTTTGTTGGTGGGAAATTGAATATACTGACTACATCCCTTACAGAGAGATTAGGCCTCCCTTGTTTAAAAAAATGTATCCACTGTATGAATCTCAACTCTATCTGGTAGTGAGAGCACTAGCTTTGGAACTCCGAGAGGATGGAGTCACCTCTTCTTGGCTATCCATTTGAACTCCAGAACTAGAGTTGCAAGTTTTGGGTCATAGTTTTTGTTGACCTAATATTCAACATATCCGACTTGTTCATATAAAAATGGTCTCTGCATTATCATTAAGTTCTTCGTATGTTAATTGCTAGTTTAAGGATCTGTTATATATATATATATATATATATATATATATATATATATATATATATATATATATATGTTGAAAAGAGTGAAAACTATTGGTATTATGAAGGTGATACTTGAAACTATGAAACTGTTTGCAAACAAATTATTATAATCATTTTAAAAAAATGTTCATTGAAATCATACTACTGTCTATTAAGAATTGTTTCTTAAAACTATATATATATATATATATATATATATATATATATATATATATATATATATATATATATATATATATATATATATATATATATATAATATGAAAAATATAAAATACAAATTCAATAACCAAACCTAAAACATGAAGGATCTATATGTACAAACATCAATACAATAATCAATATTTATAAACTGGATTTTTGTAATACTCTAATTAAAACTGAATTAAGATTTTAGCAATGAATTAGCCACAGATTCTAGAAATGCTGTTAACCTTGTTCCAGATTAGTCGATATATTTAAAATCTTTGAGTCTGTATGTCCGATATTTTATCATCACGGTCATTACGTCAAGTAAACTACAAATAAAAGGCTTAATATCCCTTCAATTCACTGAATTTCTCTTAAGTGAATTGTGATATACTTTTAAAAATCTGTATACATCTGAAAGGAAGTTTTAATCTTTTTTTTTAAATTATTTGATTACTACTTATTGACCGTGAAAAAAATCACGCGTATATACTTTATTTCCTCTGAGATGTTTTTTTTTTCTTTTTAAAAATAAACTAGTTAACGCATAATCAGTCCATAGATTTTTATTTTGCTTCATTTTATTATTTCTCTTTTTTCTCACCAATTATCTACTATCTTGCAAAAGCTTGGCTTCAAAATCCTACAATCACTTCCTAATTGGTCATTCTTCCTCTTCGTTTTTTTTTTCACTTCCTCTCAGACCCCTCGACATGTAAATTTACAGCTATACTGTACCTGTTTAACGCCTCTACTTGTTTTTCCTCAAAAAGATTTAAATCACTCATTCCTAAATTGCTCTCTCTTTCTTTTAGTCATTCATAAACTCACTTTTTGAGTCCAGTCGGCTGGCTGTTGAATACACCGACAGCATCTCTGCCAGTGGTTAACCTCCACTCCAATGAGTGTCCTGAATATGACACTAAATTGAGTCTGATGGGAAGGCTTAAGTCCTGGAGCTTTCGGGAATACTCCTTCATTGCCATTATACCCAGGTCTTCCCTAACCTAGAGTGGTATGACCTATTATGGTCTCCTCTGTGGTTTAAATAGAACTGTTTAACCATTTATCTGTGTACAAACAAATGATTTATAATGAACTAAATTAATTCGTTGGGTAGTACGATTTGAAACTATCTGGCCCGTTTTTTAAATATCATGAACAAACTATTTACTTAAAATTCACCTGTATTAACAGGATTTGACATTAAATGACCATCAAGTGTTTATATGCTATTAAACCAAAAACAACCAAAGAAAACAACTCTCTACTTCTTTCACTAACACAGTTTTCTAAATTTCTGTTTATAGATTACACATGGAGAGTTCATAATAATGAGCTACGAAAGATTTGAATAGACTGGCAACATATAACCATACATAGAAGTCAGATAATAAGATTTATATCTCTTAAAGGTCTAAATTATTGCAAGCAATGTCTATTAGCCCACCTTGCATGACTAAGTGACTCAGGTCTCTGCTTTCTTGGTGGTGATTTGACTTGGAAAATTTAATAATTCAATCCTGTGAACACATTAGCCCGATATTTCTAATTGAAAGCTATTTCAGTATTCATCGTAAGGCAGATATTTCGATCCAAGGGAGATCATATAAGAGGCTAATAATAAAAGTTTATACGTAAAATAATAATAAAAGTTTATGCATTAAATCCTTTCCATTATCTACTTCCATATAAAATCCTATATCTAAAGTTCCAACTTCAAATAGGAGAACATCCCACTGATAAAACAGACTTATACATCTTACCATGGGCTCAAGAAGAATGTTTGACGATTCAAAAAATTGAAAAAAAGAAAATGCCTTTCTAGCCATAAAGATGAAACATGCATACCGTATCACGTGACTTTAATTTATGGTTTAGCCACGTTGAAACCACTGGTTCCTGAAAGGTTTAGTTTCAGTTTTGTTTTTGTTTAATGGCATTTCAACTTCCTAAGTTATTTAATGCCAAAACCATTCTGGTAAAAGAGTAGCAGTAATGCTATTTAGACCATTGCCGGAGGGATAGGGAGTAAATACCTTTCTCAAAAGTCTTAGTTCTAAACTGAAAGTAATAGTAGTACAGCACTTCTGTCATTACCTCACGGAAACTCACTTCCTGTCGGATCACATAAGTTAAGCAACAATGAGCTTGCTAAATACATGAGTAACCGCTTAGTAATAGAGGTACTGAAAGTAACCTAAGGGATGTGTGACAGACCCGGGAAAACTTTTAAGAAATATCATCAACCGATTTAGAATTTATCCAATAAACCACTGTTGAAGTAAAAACTTTAAGATTTCTGAAAAATCAACCATAGCTTTACAAGCACACGCAAACACACACATACACACACACACACACATAAGCGCACACACACACACATACGTACACACACATGGCGTAAATATGGGTCAGCCACTACAGGCTGTAGTCGAAAAGCTAGTACTAGAAATAGAAATTCACTGACTCTAAAGAAAAAAAAAGTTCCACTTGGATTTTTTTTTAGTATTAACTCTTAGGAAACATTCACCTTATTTATTGAATGGCTCACACACACACACACACACACACACACACACACACACACACACACGTGTGTGTGTGTGCGCGTGTAAACATTTTTTTACGAAAACAGTATTCTCTAAACACATTACACATTCTTCTCAAATTTCACTAAGCACTTCTCGGCCACATAATTTTAATAACAAACGGCTGTTCACAAATGGAGCACTCTGATCACTGGCATTTTGAATACCCTCATAACAATTTTTTTACGAAATTGAAATAATTCCAAACTTAGTTTAATTTATATCTATGAAAATATATCTAAGAAAATGTGAAAAATTTTTTGAGCTTTAAAAAATGTATCCCTTATTTTTCTAATAACGTTCTTCATATATACATATATATATATATATATTTGTGTGTGTGTGTGTGCATTAATAAGATAGAATAAAATATTTGTTTCCTTTTACTACAAACCTTATTTAATTGAAATTTAATGAGTATTTTCTAAAAGATAAATAATCATTTAAGAAAAATAAAAAAATATATATATTAATAAACACTAGCGTCAGCTTTTTGTATAATTCCGATGTTTTACCTAAAATTCTGTAGACAATATCAGGTCAGCGAGATAAATGCAAGCAGTGAAAAATCCTGTTAAGCAATATCCGCCAGTGCCTCTGAGGTCAATCTAAATTCTATTCCTTTTCGTTTAGATGAAATATTTGAAGGTGGAATATCATTGGTTTGAACGAGTTACGATCTTATTACCAATCCGATTCAGACAATATTTTAGTAGTTTTCTTTCTTTCCTTTTATCCAACCTCCACCATAAATGCATGTAAAAAGACTTTTCAGATTACATTCAATGTGAATGCGGTCTGCTGTTTTCTATCTTCTGTCTGAATCCGTTTAGCTGAGCAGCTATTACGCTCTTTCTAAGCTGATTATAACCCTCCTTATCACGTGTTTTCATCACTTGTCAAAGTG
The DNA here is from genome assembly GCA_963585895.1 of Sepioteuthis lessoniana. Taxonomy (NCBI): domain Eukaryota; kingdom Metazoa; phylum Mollusca; class Cephalopoda; order Myopsida; family Loliginidae; genus Sepioteuthis; species Sepioteuthis lessoniana. The sequence goes on from OY757924.1 coordinate 34,837,896, forward strand.
AATCTGTTCAAAATCCGACTTTGTAATAGAATCAATGCAACTGGAAACACAAGACAAAGTAAATGTTTTATTTTTTTTCTAAGATAAGCATGCAACACACACGATGATTTTTTTCACTCTGAATGTTGATAGCTTCCATAAAATATTCCTAAATCCGTAACGTGGGTAGAAATCTTTCATGGATGTATCAACATGCAAAGATAGAAGTATAAATGCTAAGAGACGGTCGGTCTAGTTTCTTGGTAATTGCAATTTTCTCAAATAAGGACAATAGAATAGATAAAAATAAGTATAGTTGGTTCATTTTTCTATTCCTTAGAATGAAAAGATTGTGCAACACTGTGAGATTTCACGTACAAAGAATTTGGCTGATTTGATTTTCTTCAGTTGCTTTTACATCTTACTTTGTAAACATGTATATATAGTTGAAACAATAACGAAGATAGATCAACAAATTCCAACCCTTACATGTAATTATCATTTGTATTTTAGAGTTAACATTTCAGTCTGTAATGTTCAGTCAGTGTAATACAAGTTCATCTATACACTGAGAATGGCGAATCTTAAAAATATCTGTTGCGTTAAGTAAAAGATCTTTTCTCATCACTTAATTTGTGTAAAGCTTTATATACACATCATTCTATATGCACGTGCATTACACACACACACACACACACACACACACACACACACACACTCACACATATATATATATATATATATATATATATATATATATATATATATATATATATTACTCAGTGTTAAACAATTCTTTTCAAAAGATCTATTAAGAAGAGGTGACCAAAAGTATTAATGATTTCGCAATATCAATTACAATTCAGGATTGTGAGTTTTGCATACATTGGGCTACATGATCGTCGGATGAATATCATCATTGTGTGGAGTCATTTGCTTTTTTTTTTCATTCGTTGTGGGAATATGCGTAAAAAACGAAAATAAAAATTGAGAAAAAAAGAAAAATGACTATGAATCTTCTCTATCTCTTTCTCAGTACACTATGACTCTTTCTGTTTTTTTAGAGGAGTTCCCACGGTGTAGTGGGTAACGTGATCGACTTTGAAATTGCAATGAGAAACCGAATATTTTTTCTTAATTTTTTCACTGAAATATCATTTTTTCATTTTTAAGTTTCACATACGCACAGAAACAAACAAACACACACACACACACACACACACACACACACACACACACATATATATATATATATATATATATATATATATATATATATATATATATATATATATATATATATTATATGAAAATGTAAAACTAGGGGAAAAAAAACAAGGTCTTCAGGGGATGATTTTCTCATAGTTTGAATTATTTGCCAATGTTGAAGGTTTCAGTTTTTAAGTATGAAAACATCAACCCTTCAGCAGGGCGTATGAATTATCAAATGAGGCGAAGAATGAGAAAGTTTTAAGCATTTCGAAATAGAGTGCTTAAACCTTTCTCCTTCGATGCGCTGTTTTTAATGTATGTGTTGTAATCAGTCTTCAAAAATTTATTTCTAAAAACGTAGAGTATTTCTTAAAAATTAATTTCACATTTATTTTCATATTTACATTATTTTTTTCATATCTGCCAATTTCAAATACGCCATAACATATCTATTTCTATCCATGTCAGTCATTTTCTTTCTATCTTTTGGAGTCTGTTTGTTTCGTTGTTTTTTGATTATTTTTTTTTTAATTAGGGATTTTGAAACTCTTAGCTCTAATTTGTTGTTCACAAATAAGGAGATAAATCTAAAAAAAAAGGGGTTCTGTTTCATAGTATTATAGTTTGAAATGATGCGAGATTGAAAAATTTTCCCTGTGTTTTTATCATGTTTATAAACTAACATTTTGTTATCTTTAAAATCAAGTCGTGCAAAGTTTCCAAATTATATCTGACCAAAATATTTTTGGGATTTCTTTTTTCTATTTTTTTTATGCTCATAAATTCATTTTTGAGGCTTTATGGGATATTTCACTCACAAATTTGTTATTACAATCCAGATATTGGATATTATATACTCCAGCTATGGATTTGATGTGGGCATTGTTATTTTTACTAATTATCTTCTTAATTGTTTTTGAAGAGTTTGCAACTATTAGGTTCCCATGTTGTTTAAGTTTTTTTCTATGATATTTGAGGTTAAGTTGTTGGGTAAAATAACATATCAATATAATTAATAAATATTGAAAAAAATATTGAGAGGAAGTTTTGGAAAGCATTTATGATTGAGAATTTTGAGAGCTTTTATTTTAGCATGTTGTACAAAAGATTTCGAATATTGAAGTTGTGCGAAAGATTTTTCATAGTCAAATTCCTCATTTGAAAATTTGTGGTGCAAATGCTAAGTAATCTAAGTTAGACCTTTGACTATTCTTCTATTTTGGTGTTATGATATGATTTAAAATTTATATGGTCTCTTTTATTAGAGGATTGGTGATGAATTTTAGCTTCTAGTCTTCTTATCATTTATAAGTAAAATTTTCAAGAAAGATGTTGTGTCGTTAGTTTCTAGTTCATAAGTAAAATATATGAGCTGTTCAATGTTATTTAATCTATTAGGACCTACTTAAGAACATTATTCCGTGGATAAATAAGTAATGCATCATTCATATTGTGGAAATAATTTTAATTTGGGGGCATTTACATTTTAAAGTGATAAGATTAAGGAAAAGTTATGCCAGAATCTCATAAAGAGGCGAACCCAAAGGTAAACCAGATTTTTGTTTATAAAAAATACCGTTATTTTGAAAAAAATTGATTCGTGCATAATGTGCAAATTTTTGTCAGCACGTAATGTATTTTTTTGTCTTGAGATGAATTTCTAAACGTTTAATAAATTATTATAGGGAAATTGGTGTATAATGATTGTATATCAAGACTGGCAAGAGATTTGTTTTCCGCGTTTATATTTATTTTGTTGAGTAAATCACCGGAGTTCGTGATAAGTGAATCGTTAATTGGGCCTAAAGAGGATATTTAGGCTAAAGATTTTGCGATATTGTTAGAGGCAGTTCCAATCATAGAAATCATTGGATTCCAGGTTTATAAGTTTTCGGAAGACTAGAAATTTAACAATTGCAGGGAAATGATCAATTCATGAAAACCAGATTTTTTATTTTGTAATATATATATATATATATATATATATATATATATATATATATATATATAGTGAGTGTGTGTATGTGTGTGGTAATAAGTATAATGTATTTTCTTACAGTACTTATAATCATATTTTGATTTATTTTCAGAATCGGCTACTTTCCGCAAATTAGTTTAAAAAATTTAATGTTATTTATCAAACCGATGAGTCTCTTCCTTGATATAAGATAGAAAAACATCTACAAAGTAAAATCGTACTTATCCCGGATGCCATCGACTTTAGGATTAAATTTGTTTATCAATTAAAATTAATTTTAGTTCTTTTAAGTTATTTGACTTAACCATGAAATTCTCTATCATAGGGGAATGATAATTGAAATCTTGTTCCCACAATATATGTTGTTGTTTTTTAACTAATATGTAATTAAAGATTGCGTCTTTTATAGATATTTGTTTATGCTGGAACAGTGGCTATTTGAAATATTTGGACTTATTAAATTTTACGAATCCGACTCTAGTGCTATTTATTTGGCTAAATATCTGTGTTTAATATTTCTCCGGAGAAAATTCTTATGGATATAGGGTAGAAACTGTGAAACTTGTCTCAAACAATTACCAAACATGTAACGTGTTTATACATGATTTTGTACTTTAGAGACATGCTCACATGCCAAATTCTGCTTTGTCCAACAAATAAATCTATAGCCAAAGTGTTAAAAAGGATATGATTGAAATTCACCAATAATCCGCGATCAAAAGCCAACCGAACTAAAACTGAATCAATAAAGCACTTCAAATTTTGTCAATAGAAAATTTGTTGAGCAGATTCCACTAAATAAATCAATTGTTTTAATCGCATAAGACCTCTTAAAAGTTTTTCATTGAACGGCTTTCCAAAGGAAGTCTAAAATCCTGCTCGTTTAATTAAGCATATCTATCAAATGAAAAGTCTGAAAATATGTACATTTTTTATCTTCATAGTTATTCAATCACCACAGATAACAACGGCCATGGTTCAAACAGAGAAGCTGAGATTTTGCTGGCTGATTTTCGAGGCTCTCAGCCCTTACTGCTTGAATCATTAAGCATGCATTTCTCTCAAAGTTGCTTTATGCCATATAAGATTTACTAAAGACAGCTCTTGAATCTAATTGGCAAACTAATTTCGTCGATTATATTAAGTCCGAAACGTCCACATACTCCACTATGGCAATTTGACAGATAAAATTAAGTAGACGTTTCAAGTGGCTTTTTCCAATATTATAGTTTTGAATCAGTGTTTGAGGCAGAGTAAAATCCAGGATTTTGAAGACAACAGGTACTCTCTATTTAATATAAGTAGTTACCTTATTTGCCTTCCTGTTTTCTTGAATTAATTGTACTGATATGTATTGATGTATTATTCTTGGTACTTGTGTGTAATAGATACATGGTATTAGTTGTCTAAATTTCTGAGACGAAGCGTGTTGATTTTTATCATTAAGGTTTTTCGGACTATTGTCTTCATCTTTATTGTTATTTTTATATATAAGAAAATTTACATTTATGACACGAGTTAAAATTTGATGTTCATTGTCTTTTTTTTTGTAGGTAAGTGCGTCTTTTCTTGAGATTTTCGAAAAAGGCAGTTTTAAGGTAAATATATTTTTTCTATGCAATTGATTCTCTAAATAGATAATATACAAAATTGCTTCTTTCTGCAAAAGAAAAGGGCTGGGAATTTCTCATTTGATTCCTGTATACAGACCACAACACATTGCAGATAAAACACCAATCAACTTGACTCATTCACATATATTAGTTTTGACGTTATTTTCTTTAGTATCTTGACAATTATATTACACCAGCAAATTCGTAGCAATAAGTTTGGATAAGGCAATAAAAATAATTTGACAGAAAAATTACAGTGGAAATTGCCATATTGAAAAATGTGGCTGAAGAAAGAAAGATAACGATGTATTAAAAACAGCGAATGAAAATCTTGCAATTTATTTCAGGCTAAGGTGGAGCCGAACACACCAAAATACGCCTCATTGCTGCGGGACACAATGAGTCAATTACTCAATTACTCTGTGTGCACGTGTTTTAACGTGACATTCACACGAGCTGATTTAACTACGATTTTTGCAATCTCCGAGCAGTTTTAGAAAAATGAACATTAAAAACCAAGTTACCACTAAGAAAGGTTTTTTTTTGTCTCCATCATAATAATCTCTTATCTTATACATGTACAATGGGACACAAAGTTTAACACCAATACTATGTACTGCATTTCATCAACTTAGATTTTTTTTAACTTTGTATATTCCCATCACATAAAAAAAGCAATAAGTGACTACATGAAGATTACTGATAGGCTCTCAATAATATGGAAATCAGACATGACAGATGAAATGAAGCGCAGTTTCTTCCAGGCAGCGGTTGTATCGATACTGCTATATGGATGCACTACATGGACGCTAACTAAACGGCTGGAGAAGAAACTTGACGGCAACTACACAAGAATGTTGAGAGTAATATTGAACAAGTCCTGGCGACAACACCCCTCGAGACGCCAACTGTACGGCCACCTGCCTCCCATCACGAAAACTATATAGGTCAGACGAGCCAGACACGCCGGACACTGCTGGAGAAGCAAGGACGAACTCGTAAGTGACGTATTCCTATGTACCCCAACATATGGCCAAGCAAAAGCAGGACGACCAGCCCGAACTTACATACAGCAGCTATGTGAGGACACAGGATGTAACCCAGAAGACCTGCCGGAGGCGATGAACGATAGGGAAAAGTGGCGAGAGATGGTCAAGGATATCCGTGCTGGCGGCACGACATGATGATGATGATGATATATATATATATATATATAAGGTACATAGGATAAGTTTCCAGACGTTTTTCGTATCGGCACTTTTATTGATAGTACACACATGAAACTCTAGTCCCCTTCGAAGTAATCTCCTCCGGCTACAATGCACTTGTTGAACCGTTCCAACAACTTCTGGAAGGCCCCATGGAAGTCCCCATGGAAATCCCCTTGTGTGAGCGTGTCATTTCCCTTCGTCACAACCTCTTTAATCTCCTCAATTGTCTCAGAACGACAGCCTCTGAGCTTAGGGAATAACCAAAAGTCACAGGGAGCAAGGTCTGGACTCTAGGGAGGGTGACGAACTGTGTTGATGCCCGTCTTGGTCAAATTGTCTGTGACAAGGATGGAGTTGTGGATTGGTGCATTGTCCTGGTGGAAATGCCACGTAGCCGATTTGAAGGGTACTGGGCACTTCCGACGGAATCTCTTCCTGAACTCCCTTAAAACCTCAACATAATAACCCAAACCCTAACGTTTTGGCCAATCAACTCTGGTATATTGACTTCCTTACCCCTCCCACACCTCTCATCATCCCTCACAGACTCCCTGCCTTCCTTGAATCTCTTATGCCACTCAAAAACTCATGCTCGGTTCATGCAAGATGGTCCCAAAGCAGTCTGAAGCATTCCATAGGTTTCTGTGGCATTTTTACAAAGTTTAAAACAGAATTTTATTGCATATCGTTCTTCTAAAGTGTCAGATGGGATTTTTGAAATTCACCAGCTGTGACAATCAGACTTTAGTAGGTGTATTCCAATTCCTTCAGTAGCTGTTCATTTGAATGTGAAATCATAAAAAATGGTCAGTCATCTTATACAATTTATAGATATAACATACTGAATTTTCAAGAGTATGAGACAATTTTAAATGCCCATACGAAAAAAGCCAGGTAAGTTATCGTATGCACCTTGTATATATATATATATATATATATTAGAGGTTAATGGTTCTTACTACCTGACTTGCTGAGTTAATGAAGGACCAAATGTTGCAGTATTGTTAAATAGTGCACAATATCTATGATAGACCATCCACACACACACACACACACACACACACACACACACATTTATATATATATATATATATATATATATATATATATATATACATATATATCAGTAATCTTCATGTACTCAGTTATATATATATATATATATATATATATATATATATATATATATATATATATATATATATATATATATATATATCCGTTCGTTTGATTGTGGCTCTCCATTTGAATTTTCAAGTGGCTGATTTCATTTTATGCACTTTCCTTATTTGCATTTCTGTTATTATATAACAAAGACTGTGTACATATTTATGTATACGAAGACTGTATGGATGTAACTACATATAATGTGTCTATATATATATATATATATATATATATATATATATATATATATATATATATATATATATAGTAAGGTGGCTGAGCGTATTTGAGAGACATCCGAAGGCTCCCTTCTAGATAGCTACTATACCGAGAAGTAGGGGGGGACACCATTCTTTTATCTGGATTTCTCCACTTGCCCTTAATTCGTACCTCATAATGCAGAATTTTAAGCAAGTAGACATCAAATAACATTTTTGAGTCTTTGGTATGATTCGACATGGGATTGAGCCCTGGTCTCCTGGACCGTTGGCGAACACTCCAAACTATGCCAACGGACACACACACACACACACACATATATATATATATATATATATATATATATTTATATATATATATATATGTGTGCATATGATGAACTCCCTCGTCAAATTCGGCGAATGAATGGCCTAAGTTTTAGTTAAAAAAACAAGCAGTTAGACATCATACACAACTACATTTTTATACAGGTAAATATTTATGTAGAACCAGATACATTTCTTGGATAAGCTAATAATAACAGAAGAATAGTGCACTAATGTTCCACATATTCTCCTGAAAAACCATCTTGTGATTTTTGATTCCGAATTTTTCATTGGTCAATAAATCTTTGTGCTGTTTTGATCAGTATCCCCCAAAAAACAGCAGCTGTACATCCTATCAACAAACCATCCAAGTGAAACAAACAAGACATCATGGGCGCTGCTGAACAAGTAAGGACGAAATCATAAGTGACATTTTCTTAATCTAAATTCAGGCTTTATTTTTTCTGAGTTTGTCATATCATGTTCTTCGGGAAAGATATTACAGCAAATTAATGCCTGTGTATCGGAGGTACATCTCTCAAGGGTCCATTAAAGTAGATATGAATTTGCTGAGTCTCTATAAGTGTTGTATGATACTATTGAAGTAAAGACGTTAAACCTAATAAATATATTTTGATTTTGTATGGAATTGTTTTGATTGGGTAAGTAAAACGCACTTGATTTCTTATAGAAATACGCCATTGATTATATATATATATATATATATATATATATATATATAAAACAAAATAAATATTAGTTTTGTCTTATAACTTTTACATCTTATATATATATATATATATATATATATATATATATATATATATATATATATATATATACTTTCAATTATTATTCTTGAATAATTACGACCTCAGGTCATCGTAAGACGAAAAGTTCTTTTTGAAACATATTTAGTTATTTTTAAGAGTTCATATGCTCTAAGGAAAGCGACCAAATATGAATTGGTAGTGTGTCAATATCCATTATTTGAATGGAAATTACGTTCTGGTAACCAATTGTCTTCAGCTGACCTTTATAAGATCTCTGCTATCTTAGACATTTATCACTAATCTCTCCATATAGGCGCTTATATGTTAAGCATGGGCACGATACGTTTTAGCCGTAACTGCTTGTTTACGCATTTGTCTTTTTTTATGAGATCTAGCCATTCTATTGCAAAGCAGTGATCTTAAAATAGTTTAAATTGATGTTAAAGCCTCTTGAGGTAAGTGTTTGGAGACGATTTATTAATTTATCTTCGTGTATTTGTATCATCGCTATGATAGTGTCAAATACGTTTTTGGTCGATTATTTCTCTGATCAATTTTGTAACTTAGACGTGAGAGGATTTTTTCTGCTAGTATTTGTTTACTCTAATCCATATATTTTATTCAGTCCCTCTATTTATTTAGACTATAGTAAAATTCAGTAATTCAGATATTCGAATGTAGTGTTTTTTGGCAGTTCACTGAATCAGTTGTATTTTAGTTTACCGATTAGATTCATGGGAAGATATAAAGAAATATTTTATTGTGAAGCTAGTGAATGAGTTGGTTGAATGAATTGCTTGAAGAATAGCTTCTTCCTAAAATTTATGGTTGGAAAATTAATATTTAATTGTGACCTTTTTATAGAATAATTTATTTAGTATATTTTTGTTTCCTATAATTTCTCTGAAGTTAATCTCTTCCTAGTCAATTGACTTTGTGTCACATCTTAACCGTGTGGAGAGGTATGCATATATATATATATATATATATATATATATATATATATATATATATATTGGGTGTTAAATAATAGTAATCATTTCTATTGGAGTCCAGTTATGATATGATTGTTTTAAAGTCTCCCCATCACTGTCAACACATTACAGGAATATAACCCCTTTGATCCATATAAAATCATTTCTGCTCTTCTAAGATACTCGAATAGAAATAGCAACAATTTTATCACCTGTTCAAGATTCCAAGTATTTGTTGAAAGGGATGGTGAACAATTAGAGAGTATTTGAAATGATTTACTCCAACAATGGTGTTGATATTTTTGTCACTATATATATATTTTTTCACTATATATATATATATATATATATATATGTGTGTGTGTGTGTGTGTGTGTGTGTATGTGTGTGTGTGTGTATTTTTTGTCACTATATATATATACATATATATATAGGTGAACTGAGAAAGAAAGTATGTATGTAAAAGTGAGGTAGAAGAAACATTCAGATAACCACGTTAGATATATCATCTAAATAAATTTTGAGAGATATTAAGCGTAACTGGAAGTTTTACGGATAAGGATTTAAACTTTTCCGAAAGATAATAAAATAAGATACCCATAATAAATCAAATATTTATATCTTTCAGTGGAACTCATTTTATGTAGATTGTGTTTTTTTTTTTGTTTTCCTGTCCTTTACCTTCGGATGTGTTTAGTGTTTCGCCGTGTCAATAATGTCTGCAGAGTGGCCACCGACGGTAAATTAGCTTCATTCTTTTTCGCGACCAGAAACCGCCGCTATCTTGTTACTGATGGCATCAGCTTGGAACATCTTGTAATGAGATAACACTGACGCTTTGACAGCCGACGAATCACAGTAGATTGTCTTTTCTGGTTTCGATTTTTTGTGGGGAGTAGGGAGAAGTGGACCAAAGAGCTATGAGACGATATTTCCTGGACAGCACTGAGGCGCTGGGAAAAGTACAATAGGATTGCGTTATCGGCAGTGTGTCAGGCCGAGGATCGATTTGTTTTTCGTTAGACCCTGATAGGAAATGGTGTGATGCCGCAGAAGTTGACGGTGGAAAACATGGCCAAATCCATTTGTCACCAAAATCGATGCCAAAATAGAAAATCTATAAAAAGGGATTTGGTGTTTGTTAGTTGGTGCTATAATCGTCCACACTGGCTAACTATGGCAAGGTATAACTTTTTCAGTCAACCATTCTGTTACAATTGTCATAGGTATAACACCGAGCTATATCTGAGAGTTAGTCTCCGGTTCTAAAAAGCTAAGGAGTGTGGAGTATCCCTCATTTGTCATGAATCTCGGGTCCACTGTGAACCGGAATTGTAGTACTTGTTATAGACTCGTCTATAGGTCAAATAAATTTATTTAAAAAAAGTCATGTTTGATAGGATCATGTGCAAACAAACTGTCAAAAAACAGCTACACAAAAATGTTGATATGAATGTACTATGAATGCAATTCCCTAAATAATTCTAAATGTGTTGATATGCTGTAAAAATTATACAATCAATCAATTTCAAATCAGTGTTGGATTTCTTGGTTTATGGTACGTATATATACAGCGCAAGTGTTTTTTTTTGTTTTTGTTTTTGTTTTTTTTTTGTTGTTTTTTTTTATGTGTGTATGTGTGTGTATGTGTGTGTTGAAAAGTTGGATTTTACGGACTGTCAACCCTTGTCGAAGTCATTTTTTCTTTTTAATTTTTTTTCAAGCATTCATCTTATTTTAATCAATTATGTATAGATATTTGCAAACAGATATAGCTTCAAGTAACTAACCTTAATACAAGCAGGCTTTCAAAAATTATATGGTTTTATTTATTCCACTCTTATACTAATAAACTGTATTTCAAACAGTTTTCTGGTGTCAAGTAAGTAATAAATTATATACGTTACACAATTATAGGTTCACATATTACAAACAGGTAAACACTTCATTTGCCCAGACGGCTGAGTTTGTAGAATACATCGACTGCTTCTTTGCAGAAGAGTAACACCCACACCCAATGAGTATTCTGGATATGACACTAAACAATCTGATGGTGAGGCTCCAGCAATGCAAGGACTTTAGGGAATGCAGAGTACCCCTTCATTGACATCGCTTTCAAGTCCACTCTGATCCGGAATGGATTCTATCCTGATTGGATTCTATCTATGGGTCGAATAGAACTAAACTGTGTACTTATGCTAAGCTGATTTGCTTGAAATAGAATTGTTTTGACATTCAAACTTCGTACTTATACTAAACTGGATTGTTTAAAATAGAAGTTTTGACAGTTAAACTGCGTACTTATGCTAAACTAAATTGTTTGAAGCGAAACTGCTTTTTATGCTAGGCCGAATTGTTTGAAATAGAACAGTTTTTACATTTAACTGTGTGCAAAAAAAAAACTATACTTATAGTAGAAAGAATTGTTAGAAATAAAACTGTTTGACTAAACTCAATAGCTTGAAATAAAAATGTTTTGACAATTGCGCCTGAAAGAAATGGTAAGTTTGGTGTACTCCCAGATCTTCACGATAGGAAATTTACCATAAAATTGTATATCAATTATTTGAGTTAGATTTGAATATTTGATATCATATAATTGCGTGCAAAAACACTTAGGTAATAACAACACAAAAACCTTAAATTTACCAGTTCTTTAGGCTCTGAATGACCCTTGACGGATTAACATGCCGTAAAAATCTACCAGTCAATCTGCTTACTTATCAGTGGGTTGAATTATCACTCCATAGAACTGTTTATTTCTATAAAAATAGATTTGGCATTAAATAACGTACAAAGTTTGATATGTCATAAAATCCAAACAAAAAGAAAACACGTAATAAACACTTCATACTTAGTATAAATATCAATGGCAGATCTGTTAGAGTCCCATCTATGGGTCAAATAAGTTTTAAAATCATTTGTATCTAATTAGACCGAGCGAAAAGAAAACTCTTTTGAAAAATCTAAACAAAAGATATAGATGTGAACGTACATTGTAAAAGGATCCCTAACTTATATATATAAAGTAATCCTAGACAGGTTGACATGTTGTTTGAATCAATCAGTCGAATTATTATGTTGCTCATCCAAATTTCTTGATAAAACCTAATGATGGTTATTCATTTAGATTAGTTCAAATGTTATATCGTCATCTCCACCATCACAACGACACAATAATTAAACAGACGCAATGATAAAGACGCAGGAAGACTTCTTTAACAAAATATTACCTGTCACTTTATTGCAAGGGTTCGAAAAGGTTGTGTGGGGTTTTAATGTGAGAGAGAGCTGGAGACCGAACATAAACTGTAATATTTTGACCCCACTGTTATGACCGTCACGTTGTGTCTTTCTTGGGCCCACTCTGCTGGATGCTGGCTTTCTTTATTGCATCTTATCAGCATCTTTTCTGGACCCCAAACTCCATCGGGGTTCCCGAGGGCCCCCTCGGTCGGGTGTGGCTTTCTCTACCACATCTCGTCTCCAACTGTCTGGAAATCAACTGGCAACTCCGATTCAACTGGCTCGTCGAACTCAATTCAATTATATAATCGTTCGACGCCCACTCGATCTTTGAAATCGAATGTTTAATCCTCATCAAGCGGAAATAAATGTCATCCAGTTCAGAGGTCACTCTCTTCCGGTGCATCACTCTGTAGTGTACCATGGGAATATTTTTAGCTCGTCCCATTTCATCAGCCAATTTCCGCCCACGCGATTTCCTCTCATAACTGCCATTAGAATGTGTCACTTCCTTCCGGTGCATCACCTTGAATGGCATTTTTGGCCGGGTCAAAAGGTCAAAACACAATACAAAGTGGCACAAGGACACGATAATGACACACCCAGTGAGTATCGAATTCGTGTTTGCCTTCTTATTTTACTTCGTCTTGTTTTGTAAGAAATGAAACCATAGTGGATTATAAATCAGCCATTGTTCATCGAACCTTGTCGTTATCGGCTTCAACGTTTTCAGTTGGCTGACATATCGATTTATTTCTTCAAGCCGAAATAAATATTTTATCGCAGGAATAAGTTCCACTTTTTTTTTCTTTAAGATGTTCCCCAAGGTAATCAAAGAAAAGGAATGGACATATTGCGATAATTAACCAACATCGTTTCGAGACGAAAAATACCTCACTTAATTAACAGACTTCAAAACGCTGGCATCAAATATTTATGTTTGAATAACTCAGAACAGAGATAGACGGAACTAATTGGATGATTTCATTTTACTTGAAGGCAAGGAACAGCATCAATAACACCCACCTCCAGTTAAAGAAATGATGTTAAAAATAACAAATGATTTTTTTTTTACAAACGAATAACAAAAAGTGCAACTAATAATAACAGAAAACGAAGAATAACAACACAGAAAATGAGTGTTGACAAGTCAGAAGAGGTGTTGAAGAGAAAAGACCAGGAGTAAATTTTAACTGGCAATTAACACGGAAGATAATCTTAAACATAATGGATATATACATATATATACATATATATATATGTATATATACACCCACACACACACATACATATATAACTATATATATATATATATATATATATATATATATATATATATATAAAGTATTTTAAATGAATATTATGATAATATTACCAATATCAATATTAATGAGAATAATTAAAATTATGATAATAATGTTCTAACATTAGAAATATGATTCAGTAAATGTATCTATAATTTATACATATAAATCTCTCTCTCTCTCTCTCTCTCTCTCTCTCTCTATATATATATATATATATATATATATATATATATATATATATATATATATATGCATGCCTATGTCGAAATGGTTATTGTCGTTGTAAATGGACAAAGAGACACAAATGGAAATCCTGGACTTGGTTGTTTACATTTCACATAGTACAACTTGGGAAAAGTATAATACTATTCTCACTATTGATCAAAAGTATGGCAGTCAGGGTTTTTTAACCTTAGTATGGCAGTCGGTCGAGAAGAAGGAAAACTATGATTCCTAAACGCTTTAACTCCACTTAAAAAGAAACCATCTGTTGTATCATGCATGTGCAAAGAAGTTGGGTATATATATATATATATATGTGTGTGTGTGTGTGTGTGTGTGGACAGATATATGTATATATGTATATATATATATATATATATATATATATATATATATATATATATGAACAGATATATATGTGTGTGAGTATATATATATATATATATATAGATTCCTGAAGTGTTTTGAGCAATAATTGTCAATTAATATATCTGCTCTTTTCTCTTCAACACTTCTTCTGCTGTTTACTATCACACACACACACACACACACACACACACACACACACACATACACACACACACACACACACACACACACATATATATATATATATATATATATTTAAATAAGTTCATGTATACGTATATATGTGTGCACATATATATATATATATGCGCACACATATAATACATATATTTATATATATGTACATATATTTATACGTATACATGAACTTATTTAAATATATATATATATATATATATATATATATGTGTGTGTGTGTGTGTGTGTGTGTGTGTGTGTGTGTGTGTGTGGAGATAAATTTAAAAACAAAGTAGTTCAAAATTGATGAATTTTTTAGAAGGAAAGTTGACGTTAAAACGTTCCGGTTTTAATGAACCATTGTCAGGACTTATTGTAAAACAATTCTGGATTACTTTGTTTTTTAATTTTTCTCCTTACTGTCGGATTTCTTTCATTATTTACTTCGATAAATATAAATATATGCATACATATATAAGTTTTTTCTGTGTGCACCTATGTGTGAGTTTATATATATACATATATATATATATATATATATATATATATATATATATATATATATATATATATATATGTGTGTGTGTGTATATATATATATATATATGTGTGTGTGTGTGTGTGTGTGTGTGTCTATATATATATATATATATATATATATATATATATATATATATATATATATATATATATATTATGATTATTCTAAGGTTACATTTCTAAAGTTTATGGAATTATGGACTCATGTTTTCTTTGCCATACTCCCTGGTTATGTCTGATTAACAGTAGTAGTTTCTATTATGATCCCACCTCTAGGTTAATTTTTTTCTGTTTTGGTAGGGATATATGATACCATATAAGTATTGTCAAAATATTTTGTATTTAAAGTATCTATTTACAGGTACAGGTGTTTGAAAATAATAATATAAGAATATGAAAATCTACATTCAACAATCAAATGTTGTAAAAACGTCTCTATTCAGAAAAATCATGTACGAATATTTTATACTACTACACACATATACATACACATACACACACACACACATATATATATATATATATATATATATATGTGTGTGTGTGTGTGTGTGTGTGTGTGTGTGTGTTATCGGTTGATTAATATAAAATACAAGCTACTCAAATATAACAGAGTAATGGCTCGGAAAATCAGAATTATTTGTTAAATTAACTATATTTTAAGCCTAGATGACATCAGGTAAATTTATTTATTTTTGTGCGTATGATTACTGACGAGAAGACATGTCTTGTTTTTAATTCACTGTGTTTTTTAAGCTTTCATTGCATTTTAATTAAACGATATTCATTGAAAAATCTGAATTTAAAGGAACAACACTCACCCACCTTTAATTTAAAAATTAATCAACCTTAGCAGTTACGGGAGTTAAGATTTTCATTATCTGATTATTTAATATATTTAGAGACAGAGGGCGTTTATTTGTAACGACAACCTTGATGACCATTAGCCTACGATAGCGATCTTACTTTTATCATTGTTGTGATGAAAGGGATTTTGCACCATTTTCTTGTATAACAATTTGAATAAATGATACAAATGGCACTTGCAAAATATCAATATCCTATCTCCTTTATTCAGATTTATGATCTCGAGTCCAGTGAAAATGATTATTTTCAGTTTTGTATCACTTCATTCGCTCTCTGTTTAATCATTTACTGCCATATCAACCTTCGTGGGTTATTCAATACCAAGACCATCATTGTAAAAGAACAGCAGCGGATCTATTTAGTCCATAGTTGGAGAAATAAGAGGATCATACCTTTACCAGTGATATTAGTGGGAAAGTGAATATAAAAGCCCGACTTGAAGTCAAATTCGCTTACTCCGATGTTACATTCCAAGACATAAGCAACTACGCTATGGGACTTCCTCTATCACTTTTTATTTTTTTAACCAAGTTTTATTTTTAGGAGTTAAAATGTACAATCATTGATTTCATAAAGTCTTTAATAAGACCGAGTTTCGTGTAAAGGGGTGGAAAAGTTTTTTTAAGCATATTTTTTGTAAGTGGACAAAATATTGAAAATTATTTATAATGTTTCGAAATTTTTCATTCAAAATAAAGCGAAATAAATGATGATATTAATTTTACCAAGGAAAAAATCAGAACAAACCAAATACTATTTTTAAGATTATATTTTAACACTCGACCTAGTGAATTATATAGATTTATGATGCTAAACATTTATGAAATTAGTGTCAGCACTCAAGGTGATAATTTAAGACACTGGATGATGCGTCATATTTTCACCAGGCTACTCTGATTATTGTTTGAGCGTCTGTAAAAAGCCTATTTTCAAATCAGGCAAATATGGCATATTTTATTTTTAAGCTGTGATGCGTAGATATTTGTTTGGTATATCTTTCATAGGTAACAAATGATGCCACATCTAATCGCTCCATTTAATCTTGTTAAAAGACACATTTTAAGATGCATATATTTTCCGTTAGATGTGACTGTTTTTCATGAGATAACAGTGATAAAGTACCTCTGTCTTCCAGATTATGTTTCGGTTAAATCCTTGCTGTATTTGCCTTTATTATGGATTTATTATTCTTATTTTGCGTCGCTCTGTCGGAGAGACTTAGAATATGTTGACTGTCGTAAAAACCCTCTCATAAGGTGTGTCCTGGGAATGACACTAAAATGAATCTGATGAGGAGGCTTTAGTTCTGTAATACCTCTTGACAGCCCTATAGGGTGTCTCAAATAGATGCAACTATAAATATGATAATTCAAATTGCATCAAGTCATCTTTCATCTGAGTCTTAAAAACAATCGTATGATTTCAGAAAGATCAAACTGAATGAAAAGGGCAAAAATTGATTGACTTCATCCAACAGTGCACGTGAAAGACCGAGTTCTTGGACATGTCTTCGGAGGGATTTTTTCGGACTCTTTCAACAGAATCTCTTACCGTATCTACATTATCAGGGCATCTTGCATTCAACTTCCTGCCAAATCTTGGATTTTCTGCCTTTTGTTGAGGTTGTTTACTGACATTGTGGCTTGAAATTTGTGTACCCAACGATAAATTTAGCTTTTCTGGGGATAATTGTTAAGTTAAACTTCCTGCGAAATTTAGATGCACAGCTTTGAATGATTCTGTCTCCAAATAAGTAGTGACTCAAAATATTTTCTTCTCTTGTCCAAGGCATTGTGATCGAGGATTAATAGTTGCTATAGTATATTATTTTCAAATCTTAAACAAAAAGAACACAACATTGTTATTAGTAGAGTTATTAGTAGTCCTACCGGTTAGGATCTCATTTATGGGTCAAATAGAAATGTTTTGAATTTGGAAAAATACTTGAAAGCATTTAATTTTGCAGATTATTTGTATTAGGAATTATTACTTGAAGCTTTGATAAATGTTTATTGCCATGTTACTTGAACTTATATAGTCCGCAGCAAATTGTTGATACTAGATCGGAATACTTGAAACGACATAACTATGCGCAAATAAATAATTATCGATAAATATGAATAGCTTCTTTAGCTGGGTATAACTGAGTATAAATTATTTGCATTATATAGGAATACTACAAAACATGTGAAAAAATTATTCGCGTTGAAAATTGTTATTTGAAGCTATAATTGTTTGCTAAATATTATTTTAGTAACTGGATACGACATGACTGTGCAAATAAATGATTGTTATTAAATAGATGCTTACTTAAAACTATATCATTGTTGACTTATCGACCGATGTTACCGGTATGTCATCTAGTCTAGGGTTATTTATTACCTTGGGACAAAGGAATCGCGTTCAGTGGACGTTCATATTTAATTTTTTGTTTAGTTGAATCGTAAGAGTTTTTTCTTATTTTATCATTTTATAGAATCTTACAGAATTGGAATAATTCTTAAGCAGATCTGTTTGACCCATAGATATGGTTCTAAGAAATTCTACCATTTTGAGTCAATGTGCGCCTGAAAGAAATGGTAATTTAGGAGTACTCCATACTCCCCACATCTTCACGACAGGAAATTCACCATAAAATTGTATATAAATTATTTCAGTTAGACTGGAATATTTTATATCATATAATTGTGTGCAAAACCACTTAGGTAACAACTACACAAAAACGCTTAATATTAACGCATTTCCCAAGTCTTTAGGCTCCGAATAACCCTTGACGGATTAACAAGCCGTAAAAATCTACCAGTCAATCTGCTTGCTTATCAGTGGGTTAAATTATCACTCCATTTACCTTCATTATGGAATTGTTATTCTAACGTTACTCTCATAGATTACTTAGGTGCGACACTCTCATTGAAATTCAATCGTGTACCATCGATGTAGGCTTGTTTGAACTTGCCTTGGCCTGCCCTCTCTTGACAGAGTAGCCTGACCGATGTCCGTGTGACTACTCAGCTTATGGGTGGTCTTTAGCAAGCGTGCACATTCTGGTTTGGAAATTACAAGTGTTGATGTAACGGATTTTACGCGTCGTATCAGAGTTTGTTAAGCGCCGTCTTAACTGCAGCAACTGTGCCGATAGAAAGGTTATTCTGACAACTCAGTGTTCAGTTTGTAGTGATTGACCAAAATTGGCATTCGACCCTTTTGAACCAATTCAGTAATGGCTCTAACCGAACTGACCGTTGGAGCTATTTGCTTGGCTGTGCTCCGGTCAGTAAATAACATTCGATTTTCAGTGAGCCTATAAATAAGGATTATCTATCGTACTGTCCACATAGAATAATTCATAGCTTCTAAAATTACTCATTAAGCTGTCAACACAGTTGTCTCCCTTCTGTTAAAATCGTTTCAATCATATATACCGAGTGCCGAAAGTATGGCAATATATTAAATGTATGTAATTCAAACTGCTGCATTGTCCTGTCAACTGAGGCAGAAGAATACACAGACTTCAGCACTGCAGAGGGGCGAGATACTAACGACAGGGCCACCTGTTGACCATTAGATGTGGCCCTTAATGTTTGTGGACGGGATTCTTGTGTTCGAGAAATCCCTGACTTGGATGACGGGAGGTCATGTGACTTGCAACATTCCACTTCGGCCATTACTTGGGCGAGACGAGTGGTTTAAGAGACAATTCGATAGGCTGGTCATGTCAGGCCCTAGGATCTTTATGATTAAGTCCGGACCGTATTCTTCAAATTACTCTTGAGAAAATAATACCCGACCTTTTTTTATCTTAAAGCTGCTAGAAGACATGTGGCAAGGGGATAATCGAATCGAAAGCAATAAGATCTTGACCATTGGTTACTGAAAGCCAGAAATTATCAGGGGTAAGAAACCCTCCTCCTGTCTAGAGTACACCGTCTAAAACAAGGCAAATGAGTATTTCCTAGGTAAATTCCAACAGAAATTAGACTCTCTGGGAAGTTAGCACTAGACCAGCAAATAAAAACTAGCAAAAAAAAAGTCATGGCAAATACAAAGAAAAAAAGGTAACTTTTCTAAAATCAAACGACTTGTGCAAATTTTAAGAACAGCTAGAAAAAATACTCTCCACTGAAATCAAACAAAAAGAAATTAAACAAACACCCATGCCACTGCTATGAAAATATCGACAAAAAACTTCAAATCCCTAACTATAATAAATATCCCAAGAGATAAATCACAGAGATCACTAAGCCTACCACCAATCTAAAATAAACCCTGAACCAAACACATTCAAATTACTCTAAACAAACTCGAATCTTCCCCCCAATCAAAAATAAGTCATGAATAAAGAAATGAACACAAACAACTGATAATATAAACTCCCTTAACCCCAAGTACTGTCAACATCAAGATCAAAATCACGAATAAAAGTCAATGAGAAACCAAATATTAAACTAGACCAGACAAGAAAAACGAAAACGATGTAATTCCCAGGGATCAAAACAAAATAAAACCCAAACCCTAATTTGATCCGAGTGTGTAGAAAGTATACGGATATTAAAACTAATAACATACATGAGAACCTCTAGTGAATGTATATAAAAAAACATAGGATGTATATTCGAAGTGGAACTATCGGTAAAGCATACGCCTATGAGACAAAATTGACTGCTAACTTTAGTTTTCATTCAAACTTTCGCTTACAAATCATATATACAAAAACAAACAAGGTTTCGCACTAAGTGAATCACAAGGGTTGATATTCCATTGACTAAAATAACTAAACAACTAACATAACTATCCATTTACAAATCCTTTATAGATTTTGAAATTAAATAACTCACTAGGATTGATACGTCATTAAACAAAATTACAAATAGACAAGCTGCCGCAAACAGATTTTTTAACGTCTGCAGAACCCACAGAAGCAGATATTGCTGAAGTGTTTCGTTCGTTCAAGTCTCATTTACTGAAATATGAAAGTCTAAAGTGCTAACGTTTACACTGACTAAACTTTCCTCCAAAATCAACATTTAGAAATATCAATGAATATTTGCTTCATTTGAAAGTCGGACGTAAAAAAATGAACTCCACCCTGATGATAAAGCGCAAGTCCTGAAACCCTTTATTACGATTTTTCCTTGCTCTAACCTCATCTGGAGTAGTTGTATCAATTATACTCTCATATCACGGTCAAATAGACAAGTTTGACAATAATTAGTATTTACTAACTTCAATGTATAAAATAATCTTAAACGTGTTGACATTTTGTTAGAATCAATCAGTCATTAATCATCAACCAGTTATTGAAACTATTATTATCACAAAATATCATTAGTTACTATGAATAATATAGTTATTTACAAAAGATTGAATCCGACGTTAAAGGAACCAAGAAGGGTTGACAAGATACAAAAGAAAGATTATTGGCTAAAATCTTAGCATTAGTGATCGATGTTCAAGCGAAAATAAAAATATAATCTTGAATGTCGATTTTGAAAGTTGGCATTAAATTCCGTCTTAATTTGATCTAGTACTGTTCTGAGCCAAGCAAGCACTAACACACACACACACACACACACACACACACACACACACACATGTTCATAGGCATATATATATACACACCAACACCTTGTTCAATTTTGAAGACGTATTTATTAAACAAAATAGTTGATGTGGACCTATACTTGAATAATAATGTTGTATGGTTCAAATGAAATCACAATGGAAAGGACAAGGTTTCCCTTTAGATGACTATATATAGTATCATTTGTTAATGTTTTTTTGGATAGATTTCTATGTTTAATAGCATATCAACTTTTGTCCGATATTTAATGTCAAAGCCATCCTTGTAGAACAGTCATGGTAATATTTAACCCGTAACTTTCCAATTGTATTTGACCAAAAGTAAACCCAATAGCCAACCTGGAGTTCAAACTAGCTAACTAGGATTCCGTAGTCCAGCTCATTAGCCACGGTGACTACCCCTTTGCCTATAGTTCAATAAAGCTTTTTGATTGTATCGAATGTATGCACAAGAATGGATAGAATTATCTGCTAATATCTTTGTAAGGTTTTTTTCCGAAACATTTTCATCATTCAAAATAAAATGCCATTATACATGAATACGAAATACCGCTTCTAAGATTAAACTCAAAATTTATTAATATGAAAAAACTTTAATGACCTTTTAGGTCAAAGCAGCTATTAACAAAATGTGTATACATTCTTTATGTAGCAATAAATGTACATGAATTTCCATGTTATAATATTCATCAAACAATACACCTCTTGTCATTGTTCTATAATACTCTTTAACAGAAAATAAAACCTGCATGCACCAGTGTATAGAGACGTGGTTTAACAGCTTAATGATGTAAAAAATAATTTCAACACCGAATGCGCTATTTAAACTTCTAAAGCTTAATTTTCTAGACTTTATTAGGAAATTGATTCAATTTCATAAAAGTATTTCATTAATTATCAGGCAATAAATGTAGCTGCTATAAACAAAGAAACGGTCTATACATTTTTGAGAGGACAGTATGTGATTGTTTATGTCAGTAATCGTATTCAAAGACCTTTGAATATAAAGAAGGATTTTTTAAAGTTTCTAACACGCGTTGAATGATTTCCAATAGTATAGGATGAATCGACAATAACAGGATTTTTCTAGAGTCTTCTTTCGCTGTTAATAACTTTTTATTTTTTATCTTTGAAAGATGCGTGTGTGTTCTTGCACATCTGAAAGGATTCAACAACATGTATAGTTCCAAAAGAACCAATTTCACTATAATTCTCACGTTTTTCCTACTTAGAAAACGGTCAGTGAGTCCATGCATCAGCAGACAAATCTAAGCAGGTAGAGAACTTAGTTACAAGACAGATGAGTGGCTTTGTTTACGATGGTTAGCTTTACGTGCATTTAAAGTAAATTATGTTCAGTATAGAAACTATAAGATAATTAGGTAAGATCACTAATTGTTCGATATGAATTCAAAATTGAGTTTTCTAGTATGTAGATAACCAACTAGTTTGCTTGGTCAGTATTCGACATAAGGTCAGTTTTATTGGGAATTTAAATCATATTTTTCAATCTTTTAGACCGTTTTGTATACCAGGTTTAAAGAGCACAGTACACCTTACTTTGCCCAGAACTGAGGGAAGATTTCCTGTATGCATACCTTTCCCAAGGGTATTTGTGTTATGTGAAATGCAAACCACTTCGTCTAGTATTTGAACTCAAGTTACCATATCCAATTCCTGTAGCGATAACCGTTAAATTACAAGCGCCTCTTTTAATTTATCTCTTAGATTAATATTTACGCCTATGCACTAGACTGTTAGTGTTCGAAACTAGATTAATGCGATTATGCATTCTGTCCGAAGCGCTTAGAATATGCTGACTCTCATGCTCACACAGGAGTAAAACATCTCCACCAAAAAATGACGGAGTGCCAGGAATATAACACTAAACTGCAAGAGATCTGTGGAGTGGGGTGTAACTCTTCATTGTCATAACTTCCTGGTCCACTCTGATCTAGATTGGTAGTACCTGTAAGTGTTTCATCTTTAGTAAAGATAGAACTGTATAGGAATATTCGTATTTGATAAGATCGTGTACAAAAAAACCTCTTATGAAACAACAACGCAAAAAATGTAATTATGAACATACAATGAACACGATTCCTTAACCTCTTGATATAAAAATCTATGGCGATTTGAGTTACCATTGAAATCAATCAATCAATAAGAAAGCCAGAAGTGTGGGACTACCTCTAAGAGTTGAACTCAGAAACAATAATAGGATAGACTACTTTGGTAATTATTACACTACACGAGACACCATCGTTTACAAAGCTTCGTTTAGTTTGGCACTATGACAGAAGTTTGGAGTATCCTGCAAGAATTGAATTCGCAAGTAATTGTCGGCTTTCCTACCTCATTAAGCATTAAACCATGCATAGTGCAAGTATGACTGTAGCTGAGAAACAGCTTTTTATAAATAGTAGTGAAACAAATATCATTTTTATTCTCTTTATGAAGGATTTTGCTATATGTTCATAGAAAGAATGTCCAATAAGTTTTTCTTGAGTTAAGTAATTGAAATGCATCAGGGCTATTGTTTTGAAAAAGAAATAGTATTGATCCACAGCTAAATATTTTAATGAATCAACTTCAGAATTCACATTCTTTACTAACATTTAAGCATCCATGAGAAAAAACAAGTCAATTGGCTAGCTAGTATTTTTTATTTTATTTTGGGAAGCAAACTTTGCAAAATTTCGATGTATTAGTTTTTAATGATTTTTCTGATTTTTGGCCAACAAATTATTGAGCAGTGTTTAGCCGTCACTTCAAACTTACAACTGTGTAAATATATCCTGCATATCTGTAACATTAAAATGCATTTAGTTGGAAAGATTTAAAGTAGTTTAAGGCTTGGGAAAGAGGCCATGGGCACGTGCTCGGGCTTGAATACTTGTTGGATTTTAAATATAGGTTGAGATTTGATTTAAAGACATTAATGTTTTTTGGCGGTGGAGGGTAATTTTGAAAACTAAAAGTCGCTATTGATCCTTCAGAATTAATTCTAAAAAGACTTTTCACGGTGAATCACTTTTAATGAATAAATGCATTTATCAAGTACGAAAAATAATATTGATTCATGCAAATTATTACGCCATTTCATTGTCTTGTACACCGAGAGGGTATTTTTTAAATTATTACGCCACGCTATTCTATACAAAATTTTACAAATACTAATATATCCGGTTGTTTTTAATCGAAAGAAATAATCTAGTATGAATATGTTTTTTAAAACAATGTCACAAATATCAAAAACTTCTTGTTTTTGTGGTTCACTCGAAATTTACCGTTATATTTCCTGGTCTTCTTGAGGTGTTATATGCATCTGTATAATAGAAAAGATACTTTTTCTGGCCTCCTTCTTCGGTATAACAAAATGAAAACGGTACCAAACAGATTTTTGTGTCTTTATGGTTTTTCACCGGGAATTATTCAAAAATCATTTCGAATAACTCCATTATAAAGGTAGTACAAGTTTTCCTCTCAAAGAGAAAAAAGTCAGTTATAGGGGGATCAGATTTAAAGAGAAAAAAGGAAGCAATACACTTCCAAGAAATGTCGTTAAAAAGTTTTTTAAAATCAATGAAACATTACACCAAGAGTATTTACTTGCAGTGATGCATATTACAGCTGATGAAGGCCGGAGAATTTACACGTCAAAACGTCGCATGAATAGCAAAGAGATGAGAGCAATTAATCATCCGAGCAATTCTATAAAAACTCACGCTGTGATTAACATGGCTCAACTTCTGTAATCAGGTTGTAAATGCTTGATTAGTGTTTTTAGGCATATCAACCTTTATAAATTATTTAAACCCTAATCCAGCAATATCAATAATTTGCACACAATTGTAAGTTTTGAAGTAACCAATAATAATTATAACCCGTAATAAATGATTAAAGAGTTCAATTTGACCCATAGATGGAACCCTAACAAGTTTTTTTCCATTCCGTATCAGAGTAGACCTAGGAATAATGGTAATAAGGGGGAACTCTTCTTTCCCCAAAACTCCATTAAATGCCTCACCATTAAATTCAGATTAGTTTCATACCAAAAATACTCACTGGAGAGGCAGTAACCGAGGATTTGCAGTAAATTAATAGAAAAACAGATAACTTATAAAGAGATACTTTCTTTATTTCCTCAGCTTAGTACAGTTAGAGCTGCTGACAATAGTCTGTGCTTCGAAGCAGTCACCCAGTAAGTTTGGGGCCAATATTTAGTCTTTAACTTTAGCGATTTGATGTGAAGGGCTGCTTTCAAAGTGACGAAGCCGTGAGCAGAAAGATTATGAGAAAAATGACGCTGATCGAATTCATGATTGTACAACAAGCTTACATGATAAATAGATTAAATATATTCCTGTAAATGACGTGGTGTTACTTGGAATTTAACATGCTTTACATCCTAATATTCACATCTGTTAGTCTGGAAAGTAGAAGATTCCTGTCTATAATTAGTGCAAACTTTTGAGATAATCTCCTTACGCCAAGGGCTTTTACATGACAGATAAGAATTGTCAATATGAATAGAAAAGTTCCAAGGGGCAAATACGTGTTATTGGGTGTTAATAAGGAAAAGAACAATTTTGTTAATCTTGATAAGATTTCGAAACTAAATGCGACGCGCGAAATATCAATTATAAAAATAAAAAATCGAATGGTGGAAAAAATTGCTTTCTGGTCAGTAATTGCAGAAGTTAGCGATGAATAGACTTGGTAATTAAGAATCTATACTGGGTCAAGCTCGAGATAACGTCTGACCGAAAGCTCTCTTGAATTTTCTACGATGCCAAGTTCCGTTCTGTTGTTGCGGTCATTCAAGACGTCAAGTGGGAGACTGGCATGGTCTTCTGAGAAGGAACTGTAAGGTCCTATCTTTTCAAACACACAAAAGTAGTCAAAAAAAGAGATTAATTTTCGGGTGTATGATCAAAATTAGACGGGCGTACAGAGAACGGAACGTATAAATGGTTGTTCAGGCCAGTAGAAATGGGAATATGGAAGATAATAATGGAGACAAATTCCTTTATAATCTAAATAATTGATGATGTTGTATTCACGAAAAATAATTCGATCATTTTACTTATAGCTTTGTTCCGTGAAGGTAACTTCTTCATATTTCAGTTCTTTCTTTTTTATTTTCCCTACTGCTTTTTCTTAGAACGCACACACACACACACACACACACACACACACACACACACACACACACACACACACACACACATACTCTCTCCCTCTTTCTCTCTCTCTCTCTCTTTCTCTCTCTCTCTCTCTCTCTCTCTCTCTCTCTCTCTCTCTCTCTCGTTAGTCACATTTCACCCATTTCTCTCCTGCAGTCTTGTTTGGTTATTCAGTTTATTCGCCGTTCCCGTCATGATTTCAGTCTTTTTTTTCTGTTCGTTTTTGCCTATATCTGTCTTAACCCTAAACACCGGAGTCCAATTTTCTCGGTTGACTTTACGGTAGTCTCCACAAAGCATTCTTTAATCTAGAACAATCTTTTGGTTGGTCGAGTACCATTATTCACAGCTGAATTTGAGCCGCTTGAAGTCTCGAGAACCAGTATTAAAAAAATCGACAGCATGCCTTTTCCTACACCTGCTTACGGTGAGTTATGTATTTGTGCTAAAGGGCATTGATGTAAGATGTTTTCTTCTTGAACATATTTGAGTAATATATACCCGGGCAAGTAAAGAATCATGTAAATATACGGGCATATTTTGATTTTTAGTTTTAAGTGCTTATGAAAGTGCGCTCATGTTATTTAGAAATCAAATCTCAACACAGGCGTAATCAGACGCCGATGTACACAAATATATGTAAATATGTTATTGCTTTAGAATTCTCAATCTCGAAAATATGTGTCTGTACCAAAATCATCTGGAATTTTCCAGCCTCATAAATTATTAAATGTTTGAACCATGAATCAAGATTCATCCCATTTCAGTCACGTAGTTATTACAGATGAAAAACTTCTTTGTATTCAAAGTACAGAAAGTGTCTATTTAATTTCACGGACGGCTTCCTGTCGCCAAACTAGTGTCTACGAAAGGTTATGGTATCCGAGAAAAATAGAAAAAAAATTAAAACGAGTTATATATTACTGAGATTGCTGGCTTTAGTTTAATATCGGTTTTACTTTCTATAACAAGTATTAGCGAACTGTTTTCACCGTAGAGCCAGCGATATGTTATTCTAAAATCTTATTCCCAACCAGACCATTAGATTAAATTCTAGAGCGATGTAACCACGAAGACTAGACAATAGTTTTAGTATAACGTCAATGTAGCATCAGATCTTACTTTATCTGACAGTTTATCGGAAACATACGGGGTTTCTAAAAAACTGATATAATTTTGCAAACAAATTACTTAAAATATTCTCGTTCAAATGAAGTCGAATTTTATCAGCTTCTATAGAAACAACTCAATATTCAATGCCTAATTTTATTTTCTATTCAAGTATAAAACACCATTTTCTAGTAAAGGTAAGTTGTTTGAAAGTTAAGCAAAGTTTGTGAGTTGTTACAACACATGCTGTTAAAATTTGAAATAATTTAAATGAGACTATGTCAAGTTATTAGAATACGAAGTGATATATGTTTTTCTGAAACACCCAGAAGTTCACCTTTTGTTATCTCATGATTAGCAGTGACATCTACCGTTTAGTATATGCATTGACTGAAAAGAGTGTAATCAGAACACAATGAGATGGAATATTGATATTACACAAGCGTAAATTTGAAACATTTATTCTAATTCTTACACAAGAAAATGCTGCAAAATTCGTATCATCAAATCAACGAACAGAGCTGAATCACAATAGAAGCTGTATGGTTAACAAGGTCGTCTCAGGGAGTAAACGTTTTCTATCTCCTGATATGTTTTATTCATTTGATAATGAATGTTAAAATGCCAGCTGCCGTAAGTATTAAGGTTTCTAATTTCTAAAGAGTGGACGTTGTTCTTTTCAATTCAGCTTGTTCAATTGTACCTTTCACGAATGTGTTTACGAAATGATAACAATCTTTCTGAAATACCCTGTACATCTCAAATGATATCACGCTTTTTGAAATACTGTGTATATCAGTAGTTAAGTTCTAGCAAAGTCTGTGAAAATAAAATGCTTAAAGTGAAACTGATGTCAAATTAAAATCACCATGTATTTAGTTGTCGCATCATTATTTTCGTTTTTATTGCATCTTTTAGTCGAGTTATGCAGTGAAGCTAACGGAATTACCATTCGAAGTTGGATTTTATTATCTGGAATATATTTGCTGAGTGCATTTCATCGCCGGACGATGTAGCGACTGAAGAGATGGAAAGCAAAAACTAATGATATAAACGGTTTATAATTTATACATTTCATTGTCTTGAGCACCGAGAGAGTATCACCGTTTATGGACATCGAGCTATGTAATCAATCCCTTTGACATCGTTTTGCTAGTAAAATAAAGTGAAAATTACTCTCAGTTCCTTCAAGGGAGATAATCAGTTATTTTATGATTACATGTTTTATCGAATTTGAACACAGTGACTGTGCACAGCAAACAAAAAGCCAACAGAAAAAGAAACATTTTCGGTTGATAATTTTATTAAAATATTCTTGCTTTTATGTTCTTTTATTTTAGAATTGTCTGCACTCATAAATTATTATTTACGATTACTCAAACAACACATGATGCTGTATTATCATAAGAACGAAAAACGTCGTTAATTATGAATTTTGAATAAAGAAATATATGTTTAAAACAATCATTCATCAATCGGGGTACCTAGGAATACTAACTAACCTGAACACGTTAGACCAATGCAGAGGAAACATATTAGTTCGATCCCTACTCATTGAAACCCCATTTCGAATTCTTATAAAATGTTTATTAACTAAATAATGGTGTGATATTCATCGTTTAACAATTTACTAAGCTTGGCTAAATTGTAGCATAAGGCCAGAAGTAATAGAATGCCAATGACACTCGAACTCACTTCTTATACCTCGTGAAGCATAAAAAAAAGTAGCTTTGATTTGGCACAAAGCCGCATATGGCACCCGAGGATCGAACTCATTACTTAATTGGTCAGTACAACTCGCTTGTTAAACAGTTTTTTAATCAGCTGTCCTTGCATAATGTTCAGTCTACGTGATTAATTGATAAACGTGAGGTTAGCGGAATTGAAAAGAAAGAGACCATGATTTATATAAAACACGTTTGTTGTCATTATCAGGGAACGAACTTAATGATCGATCTCTCTCTCTCTCTCTCTCTCTCTCTCTCTCACACACACACATATATATATATATATATATATCAGTATGCATACATACACGCACACACATAGTGCTAGGAGTAAATTTTCATAAATTACGCATATATAAAAATAACATCGACATTTATCAGATATATTTATCAACATTACACGAAAATATTTTTAAATACTATACATTACATGTTTTTAAAGATATTGCCAGTTTTCAATCTCGGCCTCCAGACGATTTTGGAACCTCTTGCAAGCGTTTCTAAAGATCTCATTATTTAAAGTGGAAAATTCTGCCGTTATCCTTGCCTTCAGTTAATCTTTGGTGTTGCACGGAGTGTTGTTGGCTTCTCGCTCAAACGTACCGCATTGCATACAAAATAACCAAGAGTATTGTAATCCGGAGTGTAAGGCAGCAAGGTAGTCCTCCTCCAGGTATTTAAGCCTTCGTGTTGAATATGATGCCATGTGGGAAAACAAATGGAGGCGTAACGTCATCATCACAAGTGACGACCCCAAACACCATGATGTGGACTGGGTGTTTCGTTTTCATGAATATCGGAACATCTTGTCGGAACAGAGCAAACTAACGGTTGTTCTGATCATGGTAGAAAGTTTTTTCATCTAATGAAAAAAACATGTTCGGTTTGAGGGGATGCTTGAGTTTGTTCAAAAGGTTTGCAAAATTGTTTTCTCTTTTCTCTCTCATGGCCAGTGATAAAAAAAAAGTGGTCCTTTCTCATCTTGTAAGATAAATATCGAATATCTGTATGCACAACCTCCCTGATAAGAAACTCTGACACTCTCCTGTCTCCGTGGGGTGGTTGCCATTCATGTTCTGAATCCTACTCACAAATTCGAGAGTTCTTTCCTTTTCGGAAATGCCATAGTAACGGTTACGAGCTACCTTACCATCGTAATTACCATTGGACTAATGCAATTCTTTTCATATCCTTTGAACTCTCCTATGGACATGCAAACACAGAAATATTCATATGTGAATTTCTAACATGAATGCCAAGCAGTACAGCATGCCGTTTTCAAATTTCTGAAGGAGTAAATTCGGTAATGGTGCCGCTTATTCCACGGTCATTGTCCAACTAACTTTAATTTGTTGTACAGAAAGAAAAAACCTGAAACAAACAATGTATTGGTCAGGGAGACAAAACCTGAAACAAACTTTTTGCAGAACGGAAAGAAAAATACATGAAACAAACAATTTGTTGCACAAAAGGAAAAACCTGAAACAATTTGTTACACATGAAGACAAAAACTTAAATCAAACGATTTGTTTCACAGAAAGACAAAACCTGAAAGAACCAATTTGTTTTGCAGAAAGACATAACCTGAGACAAACAATTATTAATTTAAAGTGGTGACAAATTATTCATCGCACTGTGCACATATCTGAACTAATCTATATAATTCCCTCCCTAGGCTTTAAAAGAGGTGATAAGGAAGTAAAAAAAAATGAAGAAAAAAGTGTGAAAAAGAAGTATAAGAAAGATAATTCGTATAAAGTCAACTAACTCCACACAAAAGTGATATTAAACTGAAGATAATATACGTGAAACGACGGAGGCGCTGGTGGTGTAATGGATATCGTCGTAGGAAATGGACATGTCGGTGGTCCTGGACATGGCTGTTGGCATTTTCAATAGTGCTAACACACTTGGCAAAAGTATGAAGCCAAATATTCTTTTTCCATTTATGGGTAAAATTATTGGGCTGACTGCGCATTTTAGCTTTGGTATAGCAACTAGTCTTGGAGAATGAAAACTCCGAATTCAATTCTGTTAAATTTTACTTTAAAAGTTGACATTATATTGCATCCAGCTCGTGTGGAGGGGCTAGTAAATACATACATATACAGGAAACAAAGAAGACATTAGTTGTATTAGTCAATTTTGTTATAAACGATTTTGATTTCACAAAACGTTTCAATACTTTATATTTTAAATTATCTGTGCATAAATCACAGAATAATCTAAATAATGTTCTTTCACTTATAAAGAAATCCCTTCACGTACACTTATATCATCATCATCATGTTGTGCCGCCAGCACGGATATCCTTGACCATCTCTCGCCACTTTTCCCTATCGTTCATCGCCTCCGGCAGGTCTTCTGGGTTACATCCTGTGTCCTCACATAGCTGCTGTATGTAAGTTCGGGCTGGTCGTTCTGCTTTTGCTTGGCCATATGTGGGGGTCCATATGAGTACGTCACTTACGAGCTCGTCCTTGCTTCTCCAGCAGTGTCCGGCGTGTCTGGCTTGTCTGACCTGTATAGTTTTCGTGATGGGAGGCAAGTGGCCGTACAGTTGGCGTCTCGAGGGGTGTTGTCGCCAGGACTTGTTCAATATTGCTCTCAACATTCTTGTGTAGTTGCCGTCAAGTTTCTTCTCCAGCCGTTTGGTTAGCGTCCATGTAGTGCATCCATATAGCAGTATCGATACAACCGCTGCCTGGAAGAAACTGCTCTTCATTTCATCGCTCAGGTCTGATTTCCATATTATTGAGAGCCTATCTATAGCCGTCCATGCTTTCGTCAGTCGTGTGTCGATGTCATTTTCTGTTGATGAGACGCTACTTCCTAGGTAGGTGAATTTGTCCACTAGCCTCAGAGAGGCTCCCTCTAGAGTGGTAATGTTGCCCGTTTGGTTGTAACACATATATTCAGTTTTGTGCGCATTGACAAGGAGGCCAATGCCTGCTGCAGCTCGTTCCAAACTATGCAGTAGTGTCTCTGCTTGATTAGGCGTATTCGCCAGTAACGCTAAGTCATCAGCGTAGTCGGCGTCTGTGATTGTTTTTGCGGGGTACCTTTTGCTTCTTTTCTTAGTCAGCTCGAAGCCATTTTCTCTGATTTTGTCGATCGAAGCTCTAAGCACGTAGTCTAGACAGATGATAAAGAGGTATGGGGCTAGCGTGTCTCCTTGTAGTACTCCTGCAACAATGTCGAAGTATTCCGTGTCTCCATCTGGTGAACGTACTTTTACTTTGGTGTTTTTGTAGAGGATCATTATTGCTGCTACAGTTTCTTTTGGTAGGCCGTATGCTCGTAGGATTAGTTCCATTTTCCCTCTGTGGATGGAATCGAAGGCCTTGGTAAAGTCGACAAATAGTCATGTCGCCTGAAGGTTTTTTGCCCGGACGCCTTCAAGGATTCTACGGATGGTCAATATTTGTGAGATTGTGGATCTATTTCTCCGGAACCCATTTTGGTTTTTTCTAAGGATGTTGTCTATTTCGGGTTCTATGCGGTTTCGTAGTAGGGCATTGTAGATTTTGGCTGCTATGGATGTAAGTGTTATCCCTCGGTAGTTCTTGGCTAATCCGAGGTCGCCTTTTTTAGGGAAAGGAAGGATGCATCCCTTCATCCATCTTTCTATCCTATTTTGACTATAGACAGCGTTGCATTGCCGGAGCAGTATATCGTCGAATTGTCTAGTCTTCCACAGTTCTGGGGGGATCTCGTCTAGCCCTGCAGCTTTCCTATTTTTAATTTTTTTAAGAACCGAGTCGAGTTCTTCTTTGGTGAAAGGCCCTAGTTTAATGTCTAATTGCTTACTGATAATTCTGGTGATCGGTTCATCCGTTATTTTAGGCGGGCTTCCTAGTAGATTTTTGAAATGCTGTTCCCACAGTTTTACTCTTTCTTGTTGGCTTGCAGCTTTCAATTTTGCTTTGGCTGTGCTCTTCCTTCTACTTACTTCGTTTATTGTTTGCCAGGCTATCCTGGATTGTCTATCTTCCACCGAGTCTCTAATCTTATCTATCTGATTTTGTTTGTATTCTGCCTGTTCTTTTAGATATATTCCTGCTAATTGATATTGTGCCTTTTCTAGTTTTCGGGCATTTGTGTTTGTTGGGTTCTTCCGATAGCTTTTGGAGGCAGTTTTCACGAGAGCACTTTTTTCTCTAACCTCTGACGTTTCCCAAGGGACTCTATATTTAGTTCTAGGTTTTGTTGGGATACACTTTGATGCCGCGTCTAGGTGTGCTTCAACAAAATTTTCATATTCGTCATTTGGGGTAACTTTTTCTGTCTTCTCTTGTAGTGTTTCGAATCTGTTCCTTAATTCTAATGCATATTTGTCCCTAATGTCCCTGTTGTTAAGTAGGGCCCAGTCATAGTGCCTAGTTGTCGCTGTTCGTGTGGCGTTTTTTCGTAGGCTTAGACGTATTTTGGCCGTGACTATTCGATGATCGGAGGACACACCCTCGAAAGTGGAGTATGCCTCGCAATTCATCGCACTATTTCTCCATTTTCTGTTTATAAAGAGGTAGTCTATCTGTGCTTTACCCTTGTTGGCGTATGTGTGGGTCCATAGTTTTCCCTCCCTTTTTTGAAAGTTTGTATTGAGGCATGTAAATCTATTTTCTATCATGAAATCAATTAGATGTTGTCCATTCCTGTTTGACGTGTTGTGTAGGCTGTATTTGTTGTTTCTGTTTTTCCCGATTTGTGCATTCATATCTCCGCTGGTAGGGCTGTAGCAGAAGATGATCGTTGCTTTGGGGTTGCCATTAAACGTTGCGGCCATCATCCTAGGTTGTATTCTCTCAATGCAATTAAGTGTTTTTAGCGCTCTTGGTCCTATAAGCATTCCCGCCCCTCCTACCGATGCATTGACAGAGTTTTTCCATGCCGATACAGTCACCAGCATCCATCCATTGCCAGTTTCGTGATATTTGATATCTTCGGTGTGAGTGTATCGTTGTTCTCGTATACAGATTATGTCTATCTTATGTTCTACGGCTGATGCAGTTGGCTTTGGTAGTTGACCTATTCTATTTAGGGTTCTAACGTTAAATGTCGCTATCTGTATTGTTTGTTTGCATTTTAGTAGTGTTTGTTTGAGCTCTGTAGCTGATTTTTCGAACACTGAGGCCAGGGCTCCAACCTCAGCAGGACGCGCCCCCTTTTTTTACCCGCGCGAAGAGCGATGCGGTTTGTGTGTGTGGTTGCGGTTTGTGTGTGTGGTGTGTGGTGTGGTGTGCGGTGTGGTGTGCGGTTTGTGTGTGTGGTATGAGTCATGGTTATCTTTTGATGGCTGTTTTTATTCTCATCCATAGAAGCCACTCTTATAGATGAGCAGCAGTAGTTCCCCGATCGAACTGACAATCCTGAGCGTTAAGCCCCAAGACTCACACGTTCAGGAAATATTAGGCATTGCGAATTCGAACACCTTCACGTACACGATACTGCTTCCCATGTGTACGTGAAAAAAAAAAAGAAAAAAAAATAGAAAAAATAGAAAATAAAATGAAATAAAAATAAATCCTTTTACCTGAAGTTTTAACGTAGTTAAAGTCCAGGACTGACGTATATTCAAAGAAATTTTGGGGTATATTTTATCTTGTCATCCGATACAGGCCTTACCAGGTTTTTATTTTTTATTTTTTTTTTTTTAAATTTTTAGTGGAGGTGGAATGCTAAATTTCTAAGTTTGGCGCGGTAAATTCAAACAATTGTTAAGTTGACTCGTGATAGTTGCACCTGGTAAAACAATTTAGTCGATTACACTTATATATATATATATATATATATATATATATATAATGTTTGAAGGACACTTCATTGCATGAGAATGAGCAACAATTTTCACACTTTGTGCTTTATATCGATTATTTCTACATTTTATTCATTATGGTCAGTTATATTAATTTTTTGATTGACATTCATGTATTTTACTAACACACTTACTCATATATATGCACAATCATGTATATATCAATGTATTTATGTATGCTTACTTATAAAAAGGGTATACATATATCTATTTATGTAAGTGTGTAAATATGCGTGCATGTAATGTCCGTATAAATTTTATTGAACAACATGTGAGAACATGTGCCATACCCTATCCTCATCAACCAACAACCAGGTGTAATGTCAAGATGTGTGTGTCTGTGTACTTTTTTATTAACATTTACATATATTTGCATATGTATACATGCATGTGTAAGCATATACGCTCATATGGATGCATATATGCATATATATATGTGTGTGTGTGAATGTGTGTGGGTGTGTATCTATATATCAATCTTATGCATGTGTATATGTATAAATATACACATGGATTTATATATATATATATGTGGGGGAGGGGTGTTAGTGTTTGGGGGAGTGCATGTATACATGTATATGTATATATGCATGTGTATATGGATAAGTATATATATAAGTATATATATCAGCAGGACGACCAGCCCGAACTTACATGCAGCAGCTATGTGAGGACACAGGATGTAACCCAGAAGACCTGCCGGAGGCGATGAATGATAGGGAGAAGTGGCGAGAGATGGTCAGCGATATCCGTGCTGGCGGCACGATATGATGATGATGATGATATATATAAGCATGTGTTTATATATATATATATATATATATATATATGTGTGTATGTTTTTGAATGTATTTACGTATGAAATTATAAAAGTTGGAATATATATGTGCATATATACATGTACTAATATGTATGTACCCTTTATATAAATATGCATTTATAAATATATATGTATTTATATGAGCATATATATCGGTGTGCATTTATTTATGTATTTATGTATATAAGCTTGTACAAGATTGTGTATATATGTATGTATATCTTACTGTGTGCATGTATACGTTCATTAATATGAACCTATATATATATATATATATGGAGAGAGAGAGAGAGAGAGAGAGAGAGAGAGAGAGAGAGACTCACATTAATAAACATATCAGAATAATTTGAGGTACGTAGACCATATGAAAAATAGATAAATAAATACACTGTAATCAACTGAATTTTTATGTGATATTATCACCGTATAATATTCGATTTATGTGATTACCGGAGTAGCTTTGAGCTAAGAATATGATTAAGGAAGGTGATCATGATCAGAAATATATGTTCACTGCGTCAAATAAACGTTGTTTTTTATCTTTTAATTTTCATCATTAGGCTTTGAACTTTCTTCCTGTCTCTCCCGGATAATCTTGAGGCTTAATCATCATGTATTCGCCTAAGTCAAATGTTCAATCCTCTTCATTTCAACAGTGTCGATCGAAATCGCTAGAGCAAGCGTAAAGGTTTCAACAGTAAATAACAACGTCAAATGGTATATCAGCGAGCCACATAATCAGCTATCAAGTCCATATCACTAATGCCGGTTAACGTACATTTATTTGATGAAATGGACCGAAAAATAAAGCAAGGGATCATTAGAAATGTCTGGTTTTATTTGTACGCAATGAACAAGAAATTAAACATTAATCACTTGCATCGTGCTACTGTTAATAACCAGTCAACCGCTCAGATATCTCTTTAGTAAACTAATAATTTTGGACTTCCTTTTTCATACGGTATAAAGATACAAAAATATAAAAGATTTCATTTAGAAAGTAAAGGTTAAATAAAATGAGCAAAGGAAAATTTTATGAAGTGAAAGGACATACACGGAAGGTGATCGTTAAAGAACAGTTATAGGTGATAAAAAGATTAGATTTTAAGGGAATAGTAGTAAGATTTATGACTCATAAGAGTATGTGTAATGGAACATATGCAGAGATAATCGTATTCCATAAAATAAATTGCGAATATGGAATT
>OY757924.1:34880500-34902028 GCA_963585895.1 Sepioteuthis lessoniana
AGTTACTTAAAACGATACTTGTTTGCTATTGATGAGCATAGTTACTTGAAACCATATAACTGTGTGCAAACAGATGACTAGGAGTACTTGAAACTGTCTGTGTGCAGATTATTTGTATTTAGTAGGTGTAATTGATATAAGATAACTCTGTGCAAACATATTTTAAGAAATAGCTTCACAAAAAACGTGAATATACAATGAAAGCAATTCTCTAACCGCTAAGATAAAAATAACAAGAGAATAGTTGACATGCCTTCATAATCAATCAATCACTCAACTTACAAATCATGAGTGTTTTTTAAAAATATTTCAGTGTTTATTTACATCATTTTCAGAGAATTAGTTTTATCTGTCAAATTTCGGTGAGTAATGGTTGTTTTGATATTTCAAAGTTTTATTTTTCTTTTTGTACCATTTTCTTAATATTGCTTTTTTATGTTTTGTTTTGCTTTTGTTTTTTTCTTTTTTTTATTATGTGTTTATCTTGTGACGGAGGTGGACAGTTTTGTTTTTCCATTTACCAAATAAAGGACAAAGTGCATCCCTTGTACTTCAGCTGATCGTCTCGGATATTCAATGCCATTTGATATCAACCAGGCTGATATATATATATATATATATATATATATATATATATATATATATATATATATATATATATATATATATGTTATCCTTTATATATGTTTTATTCCTTTAAAGACGTTATTTCTGAGCAGTTCTTGTCCAATCTGAACATACACACATTTAAGCCATAATTACAATGAATTAACGTAATCAAATATTAAAAGAGAAATTCGCACTTTTCGAAAAGGTTGAATTTATCTAGGCCAATGCGTTAGAAAGCATTATGTTGCAGGTGATTGTGGCTGGCTTGTTACAATTTTTCACTGTGAAAATAGGCCTCGTAAAGTGAATAACGTCTGTCAAGAAACAAGACGTCGCACGTATCTTCAATGACGTTAATTGTCGTATTTAATGCTCGTTGCGTCTCGAAAAAGAAAGAAGACAAAATGAATAGTCTTTGAAATTTCAATCCTAATTTATCTAATTATACCAGAATTAAGACAGGACGTATTGCTTTACATGCTAGACTGCGACACTGTAGTAAACGAGTTCGAATTCGAGTTAAACTATTACGTCCACTTTCGGCCTCGTACAATTGGGAAACATATGAACCCTTTATCTCCTCAAATACTACAACAACAAGGAAGGCTTTCGCATTAGATTTGCCTGGAAAGTTGATATGCCATAAACCAAAACAGAATTAAGATGTCGTAAAAAGCATCTAGCATTAACCAAAAATTTCAAGAACAGGATACCTAACATTTATTTTCATTGTTATCTTTCCAATATTTGTTCTTCAAGTTTCACTTAGTGATTTGTTGTAATTCTCCAAGTGACAGATGTGCTTATTGGTGTCCTTCCTACATTAGACAAAACATTTTAAAAACCTATTAATGTCAAATTCAGAAAAAAAAATTAATCGTGACTGTCAGACTAAAAAAATCATACACAGCTATCATTATAATCATCATCAAGTTGTGATGATAATGCAAAATTTACTGAATGTTGCCATCCGTTTTTACTATTCATCACTCTTTGCAGGTCCTAGTCTGCATCCAGTGTCCACACAGACTGATATATATAAGTCCTTGATAATCGGCTCACACAAGCGCATCCATTAGAAGATGTCGCTTATGATTTAGACTTTATGGCTCCTGCATTGCCTAGGATATCTTGTTTGTCTTACTTGGATGGTTTGTGAGATGGGATGTAAGTGGTCGTACAGCTGCTGATTTGTGCGCTGTTGCTTCCAGAATTTGTTCAAAACAGCATGCAGTATTCTTGTGTAGTTTCTATCTAGATTTTTTTTCCATTAGCGTCCAGGTGGTGCATTCATAGGATAATATGTACTTAGCTACAGTTTGGAATAAATCCCGTTTTATCTTTTCGGAGACGTAATATTTCCGTATGACCGATAACCTGTCCATAAGAGTAAACGCCTACTCCTTCACTATGCGTATGTTGATATCACATTTGTTGACCAGTTCACATATATAGACAGCAATATCTCATCTAATGACAGCGAATGATAGATCCAATGAAATAGAATAAAATTAATGATTGTAGGAATTTCTCCGTAGATTTATATTGTGAATGAAAAGTACAGAAAATGCAAAAAGGACCCTAAATACGAGTGGGATTTACTTAGTGTTGAACAAATGAATATTGGGTACCCAGTGAGAAGTAAACTTACGAATGATATGTTTGCTACTCTATCTCAGTAACCTATGCTAAACAAAGGGCTACCCATTGGTTAGTCGGGGCACAAAGCCAGAAGTATTTCGAACCTAATGAATATCGAATTTGCCAATCAATAGTAATTAATTTGGGAGGCTAACTTGCTATTCATTTGATGTTAAATGAAACGGCACGGTTGCTCCTGCTCAAAGATATACGCCCGGCCTGCACCTAGCGTCTGTGCGGTGGTAATTTTAAATTTTCCGAATTATATATATATATATATATATATGTATGTGTGTGTGTGTGTGTGTGTGTGTGTGTGTGTGTGTGTGTGTGTGTGTGTGTGTGAATTGAGTATAGTTGTTGGATGATTGAAAAAGAAAGCGACAAGAGAGAAAGCCGGGTTTTTAGATAAAAAGATCTGTCGGGGATAAGTCTCAGTCGGGAGAGGTTGAACAGTTTACAACAGGACGGGGTAGTCAGAGAGATCTAACAATGGAACCTAAACCCAAACTGACTTGTAAGACTCGTATTTTTCCTTTCTAATGACCTCTAGGAAATTAAATATCGAGCGTTTTATTTAAGAAAGTCATTTCTCAAACCAAAAGAACTGATTTTTGTTGGTGAGGGAAGTTGATATCGTACTTTATAAACACCGAAAGCGACCTAAGAGCTAGATATATAAAGAAATGCTAAAATAAAATGCTTTGGTAGATGGAAGATCATATCTTCAGCTGATTTTGAAAAATACTGTTATGTTTTTTTTTTAAATTGTACATGAATGATTGATGACTTAACAGCATATAAACCTGTCTTCGTTTATTTTATGTGTTGTGGTTCGGGAACCATGTTAATTGTACGTTCATATTTATATCTTGTGCATTTAAGGTTTTTTGTTTGCACATGGTCCTATCCAATAATGATATTTTTAAAAATGTATTCCAAATATAGACACATGCAACCACTCCAAGTCAGAGTTGACCTGGGATTAACGACTCTAAAGAGGTACTCGAGATTCCCTAGATCTCAGAAACTGGAGCTCTGCCATCAGATGCAGTTTAATGTCATACCCAGGAAACCTCTTTTTGGTTGTGGGTCATAACCCTCTGCAAGTGATATAGTGTATTCTAAGTTCTAACGGTAGGGAGTTTTTTTTATAACATGAAATGAACTGTACAGTGACTGTTGGTTTTAAAGTTTCCTCTGATACTTCCTTAACTATCTTTTAGTTTTGATTTTTTAAAACTTTTATTGTACAATTATTTTTCGGTCGAATATTCTCTTTTATTTGCTTCTTTTCCTTCATTAAATATTTATTTCCGAAATGTCTACAACTTTTTTTTTACTGCGTATTTCTTTTCATATTTATCTATTTTCTGCTTGGTTTTTCTTTGTTTTTTTTAACAACGTAATCGAGGCTGAAGTGCTGTGAGCTCTCTTATGGAAACCCAGATTTATATTCCCAGTAGCCCAAAACCATTGAAAATTAATGGCAAACCTAAAGTTCTCTGGGACGGTGAAAAGTATATCTGTACACGACACCATCGATGCTGATCGATATGGACACTTTTGACGTTGTTCTTGGTGGGATTTAAATGCGATCATAGAACGCCTACAGAGTCAACAGAATGGTGATTGTCAAGTGACCCGTTTCCTTTCGTTCGCACAGCTTTCTCTACATCCGTTTATTTTAACTGCAAATCTCTTGACTGCTTCTTTATACAAAGTTCAATAAAAGACAGATATTCTTCCTTTATTCTAGGAAATCTTCACGGGTTTTCACATGCTTTTTTTTTCTTATTCGACTAACAGACAACTCATAGAGAAAAAGATCATTCGATATTAACGCTAGTTGCGATGACCAGTACATCTCTCTATCGATTAATTTATCAATCGTGACCTTGTTCCTTGTATTTTTCCACTTTGCTTTCTTAGTTTTATCTGAAGAATGAATCTATGGAGACAGAGATAAAATCCACACCCAAGTTATACAGATGAAATGATTTCAGCGCACATCTTTGTGTTGCAGAGTAGGTGAGTGACGCTACGGTTTTAGAAGATGAGTTATCAAAAAGGTCAGTAGTCGAAGGAAGGACGAGTCGATAGGTTTCAATCTCTTCAACAGCGCAAGCCGTAACATGATATGCTTGATGAAAGAATCCGAGAACAGATCACCGAGTGGTAACAGGAACCGGAAAATCTCAACAGCTCAATTTGGAAGTAGAGGTAGAGTGTTCTGTGAACCACACACACTATATATATATATATATATATATATATATATATATATATAAAGTTTGCCACCGTAGCCGAGGGCGACAATAGGTTCCCTTTTTAATAGTTACTACTTCTTTCCCTGAATTGCTCTATTTTACCCTTGATACGTACTTTATATTTTGAGTGTTAAGAAAGGAGGTATCAAGCATCATTTTTTTAGTCTTTGGTAAGATGCGACCTGAGATTGAATCTAGGTCTCCAGGACGATTGGCGAACACTCTACCCACTAATCCAATAAGCTGATATATATATACACGAGGATCATTAAATAAGTTTCCAGACTTTTTTTCGTATAGGCACTTTTATTGAGAGTACACACATGAAACTCTATTCCCCTTCGAAGTAATCTCCACCAGCTGCAATGCACTTGTTGTACCGTTCCAACAACTTCTGGAAGGCCCCATAGAAGTCCTCTTGTGTGAGCGTGTCAATGACCTTCGTCACAGCCTCTTTCATCTCCTCAATTGTCTCATAACGATAGCCTCTGAGCTTAGGTAATAACCAAAAGTCACAGGGAGCAAGGTTTGAACTATAGGGAGGGTGAAGAACTGTCTTGATGCTCATCTTGGTCAAATAGTCTGTGACAATGATGGAGTTGTGGACTGGTGCATTGTCCTGCTGGAAATGCCACTGACCCGATTTGAAGGGTGCTGGCCTCTTCCGACGGAATCTCTCCCTGAACTCCCTTAAAACCTCAACATAGTAATCCTAACCCTGACCCTTTGGCCAATCAACTCAGGTTTATTGACTTCCTTACTCCTCCCACACCTCTCATCGTCCCTCATAGACTCCTTGCCTTCCTTGAATCTCTTAAGCCACTCAAAAACCGATGCTCGATTCATGCAAGATGGTCCAAAAGCAATCTGGAGCATTCCATAGGTTTCTACGGCATTTTTCCAAGTTTAAAACAGAATTATGTTGCATTTCGTTCTTCTAAAGTGTCGTCATGTCCAGATTGCATTTTTGAAATTCACCAGCTGTGACAATCGGGCTTTAGTAGGGTGTATTTCAATTTCTGCCGTAGCTGTTCATTTGAACCTGAAATCATAAAAACTGGTCAGTTATCTCATAACATGTATAGCAATAACATAGGGAATTTTCAAGAGTCTACGACAATTTTAAATGTCTGTACAAAAAAGTCTGGAAACCTATTGAATGCACCACATATACACACACACACACATACATATATATATATATATATATATATATATATATATATATATACATATATATTTGCTTAGAACATCGATCGATAAAATCAAAGAAAACGGTTTCGAGGTGACAAAGAAAAGAAGCAGAACGTACTTCGCAAAAACAATTACCAACGCCGACTACGCCGATGACATAGTGATTTTGGCAAATGCGCCCGCCTAACCCGAAACCTTACTGTACAGTCTGGAACGAACTATCGCAGGCATTGGCCTCCATGCCTATGCACACAAAACGGAATACATGTGCTTTAATCCAGCAAGTGACATTTGCACACAAAGCGGTAGCTCTCTTAAACTAGTAGACAGGTTCACCTACCTAGACAGACATCGACTGAGACAGACATTGACACGCGACAAACAAAGGCATGGATAGCTAACAATAGGCTATCGGTCATATGGAAGTCAGACCTGACCGATAAAATGAAACGCAGTTTCTTCCAAGCAGCAATCGTGTCGATACTGCTATATGGATGCACTACATGGACACTAACTAAACGGCTTGAGAAAAGACTTGACGGCAACTACACAAGAATGCTGCGAGCAATATTGAACAAGTCCTGGAGGCAACACCCCACAAAGCAGCAGCTGTACGGCCACCAACGCCCCATCACGAAAACTATCCAAGTTAGACAAACCAGACATGCAGAACACTGGTGGAGAATTAGGAGGGAGCTCATAAGTGATGTACTCCTATGGACTCCTTCACATTGCCGAGCAAAAGCAGGGCGACTAACTCGAACCTACATACAGCAACTCAGTGAGGATACGGGGTGTAGCCCTGAGGACCTGCCGGAAGCGATGAACGATAGCGAAGGGTGGAGAGAGAGGGTCAGGGATATCCGTGCTAATGGTACGAAAAAATGATTATATATATATATATATCATGATTCAGTTTCTGATTTCTTTTTTTGGTGACTGGTTTTGATGTCAGAAGAGACTCTTCCTTTAAGATAAAGTAAACTACAATGTGGAGTTTGTTGTTCACTTCTTCCAGCACCCATTGTCTTAGATACTTAACGTCAGGAACACAACAATGAAAAGTTCTAAGTCTAAATGTTGGGTTTGTATGATTTATACAAAATATATGTTCAATGCCTCTCACATACATAGCATTCTCTTGCTGACCACGATACACGCGCTGCTTTAATACTAGGAGATGAGTTATAAAAAAGGCCAGATATTCATTTGGATAAATGAATATGTTAAATCCTATTATTACTTTGATGTCAAAATAATAAACTTTATAAAGTGCTCAATCAGTCATAAGTTATCAAATACATATGAGGGTAATTCAATATGTCAGTGGTTGAGCTGAATTTTCATAAAAAAATTTCATTGAATAACGTTCTTAAAAGCACATCTTATGGATACACTTGCGGGAATAATCAGTAATATTGCAAGGTTCATCATGGCCTCAATTTCTCTCTA
Organism: Sepioteuthis lessoniana; assembly: GCA_963585895.1. NCBI lineage: Eukaryota > Metazoa > Mollusca > Cephalopoda > Myopsida > Loliginidae > Sepioteuthis > Sepioteuthis lessoniana. The sequence goes on from OY757924.1 coordinate 34,887,667, forward strand.
CATCAAACCCTCTTGCCCAGGTAACCCTACTAGGATTGGTTGATTCCCATCAGCAATAATCCATATTTTTATTTAAATATTCGATCTGTAATACATACTACAGAATAACTTTTTTGGAAAATAATTGCCGATTTTATTACCTTTAAATGTAATGCAGAATCGGCAATAATCTTCTAAATAACCTAAATTGTGGAAACATTGGTATTTGTTGTGAAAGCTTAAAAAGTTTTCATCATTAGGAAACAAAGTGACATATTTCTAACCATATAAATCTACCGTAACTGTTTCTTCGAATTATGCAGACAATTATGTTGCCAAAACAACTGCAATTTACCTTACTTGAAATAAGTTTTTGAGTAACGTACAAAGGATTTTTCCTCTTGGTGGGAGATAATTTGCATATTCTACCTTGGAAATCGCTTATTAAAAAAGAGTTTATTAGGGAAAATAAGGCTGAAAATGAATGATAATGTCTTATTATTACTTTTATCAAAATCTTGTTTTCTTCTCATTTTCCCTTCTCACATGAATTCATCTTCATTTTGTAAAAAAATGGGCACTACTTTTGTAAACTTTTATAACTATTTACGGTTGCAATTGTGCTGTCATTATCCACAGCCTTGCAAAACGGCAAAGTTAGCCTTTTCAAACTGCCAACTTAATAAGTAATCCCTCTCTCTCTCTCTCTCTCTCTCTCTCTCTCTCTCTCTCTCTCTCTCTCTATCGTACACACACACACACACACACACACACACACACACACACACACATATATATATATATATATATATATATATATATATATATATATATATATATATATAGGAGGTATGTCTGAAATGTTATGATACTGATGTTACAAACGATGTATTTCAGTTCTAAACACCAAATTACATGGTCCCCTCTTCAAATAATTTCACGCAAGTCGAATGCACACTTCCAACTTCATCTGCGACGGTTCTATGCATTGTTGGAAGGATTCTTCTGGGATGTCTCTTAGCTTCGTCGTTATAGTTTTCTTGATGGCCACCACACCTTCAAATTGAGCCCTCTAGATGATCCATTTGAATTCGGAGAAAAGAAAAAATACACTCATGTAAATAGGGTAGTTGTTACAATACAATGATGTTCTTTTTGGACAAGAACTGCTGGATGCTCAATGTTTTATCAGCAGGTGCATTGTCGTGATGAAGCACCCAAGGTCCGTGCTGCCACAACCATGGTCTCTTTCCGCATACTTAAGAGAAGTACGCCGTGGGATCTCCTTATTGACTTAGTGATTGATCGTCTGACCCCGAGAAAAGAATTTGCTATGTACGATGTCCCTTACATCGAAGAATGAGATCAACATAAATCTGACTTGGTCACACCTTTGACTTAGTGTCTGTGACATATTTCTAGTGACTGCTTTGGTGTTCAGTTCCTGAGTCATGATCAGAAATTCATTTCTAATCCCCAGTGATGACTCTACGAAGCAAGTCTGGTTTGAAGACACTAGATGATGTCCGATCACACTAACATTTTGCGCTATTTATGAGCATCATTCCGTTGAACAGATAATTTACATGACCAAATCTTTGTTGATAATCTTTCAAACACATAAACCGAAGATCGACACACAATAACTACCTTACTGGCTCGACGTTGACCTCAATTCAACTTATTGAAAGACTCCAGTTCCTAAAAGCATCAATATCTTATCATAACCCCTTTTTAAATGTTGAGTCACTCAAAAACACGTGTGCGTTACATGGTGTTTTCTTCATCCACATGCTGAAACATTTTAATTTCATGTTTTTTCCCAACCAGACCAAAAATTTCAAGTTTATTCATTCCTCGGTTTTCTTCGTTCGTTCTTCAGTGGTCATAGGCGAACGATCTGAAAAAAATGCAATGATTGCAGATAGCTAAGATTACATTTATATATTCACAAGATTTCACGTTAAATGATAAAACAATCCGCTTATACTTTTTTCGTCATTGCTCTTGCAGCACACCTAGTCCCGTGACTTTTTAAGCTATATAAATATATATATATATATATATATATATGTGTGTGTGTGTGTGTGTGTGGAAGTAAATAATTGATAGGAATCCGACAATACGGAGAAAATTGAAAAAAAAGTAATTCAAAAGTGATTTATTGAGAAACAATTGTTAATAGTACAAGGACGCATGTTTTATTAAACATTCATTGTTGTTATATCAACACTTGTTTCAGCATCTTAAAGTCCTGATGGAGGTTCATTAAAACCGAAACGTTTTAACGTCGACATTACTTCGTAATAAATTCATTACTTTTGCATTACTTTGTTTTACTAATAGTGTATGTTATTTTAGGAAGCTATTTATAAAAAAGGATTTTGTAGTTTGTTGTTAATAACTGTTGGACATAAATCTTCCCGAGTCGATTACATTGCAGCAGAAAAGGAGATAAAACAACAAATCTCTCAATATTTTATGTCATATGTGCAAACAAAGGATTATTATTAAGTAGGAATTATTACACCGAAACCATTTAATAATTCATAATTCATTAGAATTAAGAATTAGTTTCTTGAATTTACCAGTGTTTCTTAATTATTAGCATTAACTACATTTAAATCTCATGAAGTCATGAAAAAAAACTCGCTTTGGCGTTAAATACCCCAACAAAGTAACGCAACCTATGCAACCATGTTTTAGATAACGGACTGGCCTCTCCTACTTTCTACTAATAACTTACTGCTCTTTTGCAATAATCTACAATAAGCGTCCTTGGTACGATAGAAAATATTCAGTGGCAATTACAGTAGTATTTGCATCAATCACTTTGGTTTGATTTATTGGCAAACACAGACGATAGCCGCCATTACTGTCTATTATGTTCGAATCATCTTCCACATCAATCTTCTCTTTTTATGCGGTATTAGAATAAAAAAAAATAAGAATGTTCTCTTTTTAGCCTCTTCTTATTGTGTCATACTGGCAATGGCTATACTCAAGTCTCCAAATTACAAGCCGAACCTAAAGGGCAAAGATAATCGACATAGATAAATGAAATGATTGGCGTCAGGAAGTATTTTATATATTTTGCTTTTAAATGATTTGTGGAACGTAGAGATGAACCGCTCGAATCCTACCCGTCAAAAATGGTTCCAATTAGATTCGTTTGGATTTAGAACTTTCCAAACAAACACACAATTACCATTTCAAAAGTTTGCTAATTCATTATTTCTGGTCCTTTTATTATTAAACAGGTGTAAATGGATCGATAAAAACTTTTTTGTAAGTGTAAAATCCATAAAAAATGAAGGAATATTTTCTTCAGCAATAGGTGGTTAACAGATAAAAAATTGCGGCCAATAGATCATTTATGCTTATTTCTAGCGAAAGGCAATGAGTGGTATGGATCAGCTGATTTTCAAGGACCAAAAATTGCCAATGCTTAAATGGATAATGGATTTCTCAGTCAGTGGGATTTAAAATAAGTTGATTCACTTCCCGGCAGAAGCGAAAGACCTCACCAAAAAAAGAGTGCTCTAAGCATGATATTGCATATGATTATGGAACACCTGTTCTTGAGATCTGGGGAGTATGAACTTACGTTTTAATTGCCATTATTCTCAGGTCCACTCTGATCTGGTCGGGGGAGAACCTTTTGAAGTCTTATCAGTGGATCAAATAAATGTTTCACATTTATTCGTATTTGATAGGACTGCGTGAAAATTAGACTCAAAAGAAACAACTACACAACTAATGTAAATAGGAGCGTACAATGAACGTGATTCTTTATACTCAATATAATAAATAACCCTTAACGGGTCCACATGCCGTTAAAATCAATCAATAATTTTAGTAAATAATGAAAGTTAAGATAAATTATCCGAGTGGATTGTATTGTATATTCTTTATTATAAATCTTGCGGTTGTATACGTTTGCAGAATAATAATGTTTGAATATAATCCTCGGATATAATTCAATTACTGAGAATAATCTTCCCAGAATTTTCTCATTTGGCAACAACAGAAAAAGTGCTAAATTAAATTAAATGAAAAGTATGGATTTCGCATTAATTAGAAGGAAAACAGAATATTTCTTCGTTTAAGATGTGCTTATTACCGTTTGAAGCCGAATGATTCACATAGCTCGTTAGGTACTTGGAGTAGCATGCCAAGTAATTCCCTTTCATGGCATCCGTCAGCACAATAAAGATTATCTCATACAGCCCATTTCCAACCCTAATAACATGCAAAAGGTTGCATTGGGTTACAGATTAACCGCAATGAATGATCCGTGATATGACCTATTATCAAACGCTTGAGAGGGATTGACTTTTACATGGATAGAGGGACACAGTTACCCTGCTAATTTAACCCTATCTAAGATTTATCCCTATCTAAGATTGATTCATGTATTTTCTTAAGGGGCATTAGTAAACTTTTACAGTTTTTGTTTACTTTGTAAGTCAATTCTATTCAGGACATGGTTATTGCATACTCAGTGCCATAAAAATCCTTTCTGAATTGAAATGAAAAAGACTTTTACCATGAATTAAACATAAGTTTTTTTATTGAAAATTTTTTGTGTAAAACCGTGTTTATTTTCACTGACAAAATCCGAGATTTTATATCATATTCTCAGATGCATTACTGATGTTCGTTATTTTTTATGATAGAGACCCTTTATAAGATAGAGTAATCAAATCTGATAATTAATTATCGAAGATGTTAATCTTGATTACCGCCGCTTGTTTTTAAGTTGATTGAAATATATTCCCTCATTTGGGAGTAATCAAAGAGTAAGTTAAATGCCATATAATTGTTTTATGTTAATATAAAATGAACTTACATATAAAGATATTTTTGGTGGAATATTTCTTTTGTTGTTGTGGATGCACCCTTTTTATAGTATTCTTATAAATAAGAAAATTCATTTGGGCTTATTCTAATTTTTTTTTAATTTACATTATATGAAAAGATTCAAATTCTCACTAGTCCTTATTTTATTCAGGAATAAAGTGCTCTGCCTGATATATTGGAAGACTCAAATTTTCATTCAATCTGAAATCAAACAATTAACGGGAACAAGAGTAGGAAGTGTAAATGTATCTTTTATTTTTTAACTAAAAGCGTTAGAAATTATTTCTAAATCGGCATATGGTCACGATACTTGGAACTTATTAAAAAAAAGGTTTATAAGAGGATTTTTCTTTGAAAAAATATTAGATAAATTTATTTTCTGAATTCTTTTTTTCCATAAATGTAAACCCTGGATTAATTGAAAATGGTTTATAATAAACATAATTTTGATCACGAAAAATATATTTCTTTTGAGGCTCTTTGAAATGGAGGTAAAGCAAACAGTGCTCCAAACGTGAACAGAGGTCTCTTATCAAATTCTTGGTCACTAAGAAATGCAAACCATGTGAAATTTGTGAAAGAAAGTGTGCTGTGAAGAAGCATGTTTTTTATGAAAAATATTTACAAATGAGCTAAACATGTGCTTTTCACTAGAAGTTTGAGTCTAAAGGACAGTCATCGAGTGGAAAAAAAACATTTACTATCCTGTTAAGGACAGTTCCGCGCACAGATGTCTGAAAAGAAGGACATACTGATAGTCTTATGAGAGATGAAAATACCTATTACTATTAGTTTCCTTTAAAAGGATGCAACAGTAACCGAGTTTCTATTACCAACTTCCTTGGTAAAATTCACCTTATTTATTGAATGACCGTTGTAAAAATATCTATTACGAGAAGAGATATTAGCCAAGTGACACTTAGTTTGGCTCATGACCACGATACTTGGAACTTATATATATATATATATATACATATAATATTATCTTGTAAGGGAGGAGATATACGCAAAGGCGTATTCTGACACGTAGTCATAATAATAAACATCATAAGTTTATATATAATAAAATATTTCCTTTATCTTACTTTTTTAGGAGGAGATATACATAAGTCGTTTATTTTTTCAACTTGAAGTGTTAGTTTTTCTTTATAAATAATGCAACTTTCTAAAGCTACTTCGTTGATTACGAGTCACTACCTGTTTAAAACTTGGGCGAAAAACTGATTTCTAGACATTATCAATATGAAAAATACCAGAATGTTACAGCTGACACAGTTAAAATGCAGAAGGTGAGTAAGTAAAAGCGGTTCTTTATTTTCGTTAGATTCTGAGACATGCATAGAGGTTGTTTTTTTTTTTCTTTTAAGCCAGAAAGGCTGGGGATCCTAACTAAAGTCCTCCTTCTTATTGTGCTATTCAGCATCTATATTTCAAAAGAGGATCATGGAAAAGGGCGTTCAGGCAGGCATAACCAGTGGGAAGTTCTCCAGACAATGCGAACTCCAAATGAAACACGCTATGAAATTACTTATTCTGTCATATCAACTCAGTAGTCATGCACCGGGCTGGAGTTGAATCAGCCTTTCATCTAATCTCTGTCACACGAGGAAAACTCTCGCATGCAATGCGTGAAGCAGACGACCTCCATTCACTCATATAAATTTTCAGGGTAGCTCTCGGCAAGTACGAATAACCGTTGTTATTAACAATTGTTAGGATATTTCGTACAAGCACGATGGAAATAGTCATGTCTCTACAATCATGGAAATATTGAAAAGGTTTATTATTATCGAAATATTTGTATGTTTCGATAGATATATATCCAATAGTAATGTATTAAATACACCCATATTATTTAATCTAGACATATTTAGAGAAAGTATTCCATGTCTATATTGCTGAATATAAAATACATACATACAAATATATATACTAAAAATCTTTTTGCATGATCGAGGCTGTGCTTCTATGTCTATGTATATATGTTTATATATATATAGAATAAGAGTAAAGTTAATAAATAAGATTTTCTATTTGGACAGGATATGTTGGTTAAGTTTGACTGGGTCATTCATGATATATATATATATATATATATATATATATATATATATATATACTAACGGGGATATTTTAGCTATCTTTGACTCCATTCAGGGAACCGGGGTTCAATCCCAGGTCGGGCTATACCAAAGACTTTAAAAATGATACTTGATATCTCTTTGCTTAACACTCAGCATTATAAGGTACGTATCAAGGGTAAAGTGGAGCAATCCAGGGAAAGGAGTAGTGCCCTCCCCTCCACCTCTGTTTAGTAGCAATTGAAAAGGGAGTCTTCAGGTCACCCTCGACTACGACGGTTGCCAAATTTACTTTTTTACTACTTGACACCCTCGGTACTGGGAGTTTACTTATTACAAAATTCATATATATATATATATATATATATATATATATATATATATATATATATATATATATATATATATATATATATATATATATATATATATATACTAACGGAGACATTTTAGCTATGTTTGACTCCATTCGGTATATGCCTTCGATACTGGGAGTTTACATAAAATTCATAGATAATATATATATATATATATATATATATATATATATATATATATATATATATATATATATATATATATATAAAATAAGAGAATTGCCCAGTCGGCTGGGGCTGTAGAATACACAGACTGCACCTCTGCAGAGGGGTAAGACCCCCCACTTACGAGTGTCCTGGATATGACACTAAACAATCTGATGGTGAGGTTCCAGCAGCGCTGGAGCTTTGGGGAATGTGGAGTACCCCTTCATTGCCATTGCTCCCGGGTCTACTTTGGCCCGGAGTGGTAGCACCTGATAGGGCCCTATCTATGGGTTAAATAGAACTAACGGCATACTTATGCTAAACTGAATTGTTTGAGTAAACTGAATAGCTTAAAATAGAAATGTTTTTGACAATTAAACCGTACTTACATTTGAACCACATGCCTGTGCTTAACTGAATTGTTTGAAAAAAGAACTGTTTTTTTTTCGACATTAAAACTGTATTTACACTAAACTGAATTGTTACCTATCACTGCAACTGTTTTTTGACATTGAAACTGTATTTACACTAAACTAAATTGTTTAACATAGAACTGTTCTGACATTTAACTGTGTGTAAACAAAATCTGTACTTTTACAAAACTGAATTAACTGAAGTAGAATTGCTTGACTAAACTGAATACCTCGAAATAAAAATGTTTTTTTACAATTAGACTGTACTTACATTTAAACTGCGTGCTTTCGCTAAACTGAATTGTTTTAAATTGAAATATTTTTGACACTGAAACTGTACTTACACTAAACTGAATTGTTATATATAACTGAATAGTTTGAAATAGAAATGTTTTTGACAATTAAACTGTGTACTCATGCTAAACCGAATTGTTTTAAATAGAACTGATTGTTTACATAAAAATGGAAATAACCTACAAAGGTTGATATGCCATAAAACCAAACCAAACCAAACCAATTAAGAGAAGACATATTAAGTAAATTTGACTCCATTTGGCACAGGTCCACGATACTGAGAGTTTATTTATTCATAACAAATTTTTTAAAATATGTCATCAATTTGGGGTGGTAAGTTTGACTCAGATTTATACATGGTCATGGGACTGATGCTTTATCTATTGAAAGGCTTATATATAACATTATATATTAATGGAAGAACTATTAGATTAGTTTGACACAGATTATAACGTAGTGATAATCATCATCATCATCATCATATCGTGCTGGCAGCACGGATATCCCTGACCCTCTCTCGCCACTCCTCCCTATCGTTCATCGCCCTAGGCAGGTCTTCAGGACAACATCCTGTATCCTCACACAGCTGCTGAATGTACGTTCGTGCTGGTCGTCCTGCTTTTGCGCGGCCGTGTGTGGGGATCCATAAGAGTACATCTCTTATGAGTTCATCTCTGCTTCTCCAGCAATGTCCTGCATGTCTGGTTCGCCTAACTTGAATAGATTTCGTGATAGGGGGCAGGTGGCCGTACAGTTGGTGTCTTGTGGGGTGCCGCTGCCAGGACTTGTTGAGGATTGCACGCAGCATTCTTGTGTAATTGCCATCTAGTTTCTTCTCGAGCCGTCTTGTTAGCGTCCATGTAGTGCATCCATATAGCAGTATCGATGTGACCGCTGCCTGGAAGAAACTGCGTTTCATTTTATCGGTCAGGTCCGACTTCCATATAGTCGATAGCCTATTGATAGCTGTCCATGCTTTCGTTAACCTCGTTTCGATGTCCTTTTCGGTTGATTCGACGCTGCTTCCTAGGTACGTGAATTTGTCTACTAGTTTAAGAGGGGTTCCTTCTAGAGTGGAGATGTCCCCCGTTTGGTTATAGCACATATATTCCGTTTTGTGTGCATTAACATGGAGGCCTATGCTTGCTGCTGCTCGTTCCAGGCTATGCAGAAGTGTTTCGGCTTGGTCAGGTGTATTTGCCAGTATCGCTATGTCATCGGCGTAGTCGGCGTCGGTAATTGTTGTTGCGGGATATCTTCTGCTTCTTTTCTTCGTCAGTTCGAAGCCATTCTCTTTGATTTTGTCAATCGATGTTCTAAGTACGTAGTCTAGACAAATGATAAAGAGATACGGAGCCAGCGTGTCCCCTTGTAGTACTCCTGCTACAATGTCGAAGTATTCTGTGTCTCCATCTGGTGATCGTACTTTTACTTTAGTGTTTCTATAGAGAATCGTTATTGCCGCTACGGTTTCTTTAGGTATGCCGTACGCTAGTAGGATTTGTTCCATCTTTCCTCTGTGAATGGAGTCGAAAGCCTTGGTAAAGTCGACAAATATTAATGTCGCTTGTAGGTTCTTTGCCCGTACACCTTCAAGGATTCTGCGGATGGTTAGTATTTGTGAGGTCGTAGATCTATTTCTTCGGAAGCCATTTTGGTTTTTTCTAAGTATGTTGTCGATTTTGGGTTCTATGCGGTTTCGTAGTAGGGCATTGTAGATTTTGGCAGCTATGGATGTAAGTGTTATGCCTCGGTAGTTTTTGGCTAATCCGAGGTCCCCCTTTTTAGGGAAGGGGAGTATGCATCCCTTCGTCCATCTATCTATCGGATTTTGATTGTATACTGCGTTGCAGTGTCGGAGCAGTATGTCGTCGAATTGTCTGGTCTTCCATACTTCCGGGGGAATTTCGTCCAGTCCTGCAGCTTTCCTATTTTTAATTTTTCTGAGAACCGAGTCGAGTTCTCCTTGTGTGAACGGTCCAAGTTTAATGTCTAATTGTTTGCTAATTATTCTGGTGATTGTGGGAGTTTATTCATATAAAAGTTTATGCATACTATTCTTAATTAGAGGAGGAGATATCAGCTAAATTGCTCTGAATCTGGTTTATGGCCATCATACTATTAAGTAATTTAAAAGTTTTTGTGTTTCAGTAAAAAATCTAAAAAATATTTTAAAGCATTTATGATATATACTTGATTAAAGAATATATATATATATATATATATATATACATGTATATATATATATATATATATATATATATATATATGAATTGTTGCTATATGCATATTTAAAAAGGCAAATACCAAGAGACATATGTAAAAATAGGAGATTTACAATACGAGGAAATTTTATTGAAATTACAAGGGCCCTTTCAACCGAAATTTGTCAAGCCACAGCCTTCGAAAGTCGTTTAAAACAATGTAAATAAGATTAAGTAAACAGAGGGGGAAAAAGAAAAATGATAGCCAAACAAAGGTGGTGTAGGAGAGAAAAAATTAAAACAACCCTAAGACAAACACGAGATATCTCTTGATAAACCCGTAGAGTGTTTAAGGTTTGGATTGCATAGAGAAGGCCTATTAAATAAAATATAAATGGCATCTAGGACAATAAGATGTTGTTTAGTCCAAGCTCCATGCAAGACCACAAAACACTCATCCCTGTAATTAACGACACAACTATTTAAGGCATTCAAATGTTCACAGATGGCAGAATCAAGCAATTTTGAATACCAGGATGTTATGTATTTACGGATATCTCTCGGAACATGCTGTTTAACTCTAACCTCAAGGCGTTGGGAAGTGCGCCCCATGTATGGGGCATTGCAGCGACATTGAAATTTTTATATTAAATTGCTTTGTCGGACGATTGGAAGCACATCCTTATCAATAGGGTGAAATTCAGCTCGAGTAGTAAAGATTGTTCGAAACCTATCTGTTGTATAGCCATGACCACCTATACACATATACATGCAGAAACATAACGACTACACAATAAGGACGGGCGGACACAGTTCTTCAGAAAAATATACCTCTCACTTTATTGAAGGGGTTGTGTGTGAGAGGTGAGTTCGTGACCGAAAAAAGACTGCGACATATTGCCCCCTAAATCTTCTGGCTATAACAGCATTTCTTTCCCGTTCTCCTGGGCTGCTCAATCGGGGGTCTGGGGGCCCAGCCTCTGCTGGGACAGGGTTCTCATTCCAGCATCTTCTCTCCAACTGATCTTAAATTCCTGTTGCCGGGGTTATATAATAATTTGACGTTCACCTACTTCTTGCGAGCATCACAATTCACGCTCAATTCAACCAGTCGACAGTCAAGGTTATCCCCCGATATCTTCGACCGGATGCACCTGCTATTTACTCAGGTGCATTTCTTATTTTGACAGCTTGGCCGAGGGCCAATATGTATCATAACCACATTATAATAGCGCGTAACAAAGGAAGAAACCTTATCGGCAATCAACTGGCTGGGAGATCGAATCCAAGGAAGTCTAACATAAACTGGTCATATGAAGGTACAAGTAGCCTGATGTTACTCATAAAGCTATGAACAGTTTTGTTAATGGTGTCAACAATGACTTTTTCTGGACACCTATTGCTCAAAAATAAGTTTGTAATCTGTTTTAAATTCTCTTTTAATCTGTTATCGAAACAACTCTAAGAGTCCCTGAATATGATACACTTGATCAGGTTAACCTTTCTGGACTTACGAGCAAAAGCATCCCAACTCAAATACAGACCGGTGAACGTAGGCTTTCTGTATATGTAAGTGACGAAAGTAACGAATGATGTTTAACCAATACATCAAGAATTGTTATTTGTTATCCTTCTCTTCATCCTTAGTAAAGGTTGAAGAAGGATGTAAATCATTCAAACAATGGAAGAATGAAAAGCTTCATTACGTTAACTCAACAAACGAAGGTGTCATTAACGTAACGTAAATAAATATAAAGCTATGAGTAATCTCTCATAAACACAAGACAAAATATTTGCAAGAATAGGGGTGCTAAGGAAGAACCCATCGAAAGTAACATCTAATTGTCGGTCATGGTGTCATTAAAACTGAAAAAAAAAAACTGAGATGGTAGCTAATTCATTCAAATTCCACGAAAATACATTCAGGGATATAAAAGATCGCACAAATAGAAATTACTTCATCAAGAGGAACATTAGTTAACAGTGAAGCAATATCAAAGGAAACCATGAATTGAGAGTCAACACAAGGATGAGAGAGTTGACGAATAATGGAAGAAAAAATCCAGAGTAAAATGCTAAAGAGGATTTAGTAATTGAATTAATGATTTCGCCCATGAATGTAGTACGGAATGGCACATGAACAAAATAGGTCGCAAAGGAATATCAAATTTATGAATTTTAGGTAACCGATACATTCTCGGTCTTTGCGAAGCAATCAGACGATTAACACGCAGATTTCTCCAGAGATAAATTATTTTTGAACAATTCAAAAAGCAAGATTTGGATTACAATTTAACAGGTAATATATATATATATATATATATATATATTATATATATATATTATATATATATATATATTATTATATATCAGTTCATAAGGTCTATTACATAAAATAAACCTAAAGAACTAATTTATAATGCTGACATAAAAATAGATTTAAATTCATATGATGAATGTTAATTGTAGAAAATTGATACTTAACACATTAGTAAGATTAAATTATTGGTATTACTGTTGATATTATTGGTAATAATAATAATAATAATAATAATATCAAATTATTTGCAAAGAATGAAAAAGAACTAGAAACCCTAATACACAAAGAATATTCAGTCAAGACATAGGAATGGAATTTGGCATAGAATAAAGTGTTCCATGCTTGTAATGAAAAGTGGCAAACGACATACAACTGACGGAATAGAACTACTAAATCAAGATAAGATTAGAACGCTCGGAGAAAACGTCCGCCGACAAATACTTGGGTATCTTGGAGGCTGATACCATCAGACAAATGCAAATGAAAGATAAAATCCAAAAAGGATATCTCAAGGAGAACTCGGAAACTACTCAAGACCCATAGGAGCTAGTTTCTAGTAGAAAACTTATCAAAAGAATAAATACTTGGGCTGTACCCCTCGTAACATCTCGGGACCCTTTCTCAAATGGACTAAAAGATGAACTTAAACAAATGGACCAAAGAACTAGAAAACTAATGGCTATGCACAAGGCATTACATCCCAGAGACGACGTTTACAGACTATATATATCAAGAAAGTAGTGGGGAAGAGGACTTGCCAGCATCGAAGACAGCGGTTGATGCATCGATACAACGACTCGAAGACTACATTGAAAAACCCGAACGAGGACTGATTACAGTCATCGGAAACAATACTGACAACACGATAGATAACAGAATGAGAATAACCAGGAAAAAAAATGGAAGAAAAAAACTCTATGGGCGTTTTAAACGACTAATATACAACATCTCACACGACAAAACCTGAAACTTGCTAAGAAATCGAAACCTTAAGAGAAAAACAGAATCTCTCCTAATGGCAGCGCAAAACGCCATAAGAACCAATCATATCAACGCAGGAGAATAGATAAGACTCAACAAAATAGCAAATTCGGTAACAGAGATGAACCATCAATCATATAATAAACGAATGTAGCAAGTTAGAACAGAAAGAGTACAAGACTAGACACAACTGGGTGGTCAAGGTGATCCACTGGATCAAGAAATTGAAATTTGACCATACCAACAAATAGTATATGCACAACCCAGCACCTATCCTAGAAAATGACATGCATAAGCTCCTATGGGACTTGACATACACACAAATCACCTAATCTCAGCCTGAAGACTAGACCTTATAATAATCAACAAAAAAAAAGAGAATTTCCATAATTGTCGACTTTGCTGTCCCGACAGACCACAGAATAAAACTGAAGAATGTGAAAAGAAGAATAAGTACTTAGACCTTGCTTGAGAATTGAAAAAGCTGTAAAACATAAAAGTGGCGATTGTACCAATTGTGATTGGTGCCTTTGGCACTATAACTAAAGGATTATTAAAAGTCCCGGAGGACTTGGAAGTTGGCGGACGGTTAGAGACTATCCAAATGACAGCATTACTAAGAACGCTCAGATTAATGAGAAGAGTCTTGAGGAGATTTGCTGTCACCCAAACTCCAGTGAAAAACCATCAACTAAAACAGATG
>OY757924.1:34902228-34967228 GCA_963585895.1 Sepioteuthis lessoniana
GTTTATATGTATAAAAGTGGATTTGGCATTAAATAGCCTACCATGGTTGATATGCCATAAAACAAAAAACAAAATCACCCTTTTAGTATCAAGTTGAGTTATATTTGATGTGTATTTTTTTTTAAATGTCTTTATCTCTGCTGTGATATGAAAGTAAAAAATATTCAGCCCCTTCATCTTCAAGAAAAATATAAGTTTGAAATTATGTAAATAGATTCCTTAAAGGAAAAGATCCTTGTGTATTGGACTACTACATCTTGGTGAGCAAGTTCAAACTTGAGTCACACTATTACATTCACTTTTGAACTAATATCCTTGGAAAAGGTATGAATCCCCTTATCCCCAGTTATGGGCCAAATAGTACCACTACTGTTTTTTATAAGGATGGTTTTGGTAAACCTACAAAGGTTGAATTCCATTTAACAAACAAAACAGATTCCTTAACCTTTTGAGTTTGTTAACCAGTATACCAGTCATACTTGGCTTTTCCTCTCACCATAGCACTGGTTTACTGGTGCAAAGTTTACATTCAAACGGCCAAGGTTTAGACTCAGCTCAGGGCTCAAAAGTTTAAGAGAAAGCCAAAAAATAATTATTTTTGAAACCCTTTCCTTTTTGTTTCTTCATTGATTGGATTTCTGTATGTACTTAATACTTTAATCTTTTTTTTATTTTTCCTCCCTTTCCCCATTAAAATAGAAAGTTATACAGATAAAACTTGATGGATCTTAGTCTCTATGAACAAGATGCTATCATTTTTTCATGCCTGTAACAAAATTAAATTACAGAAATAATTTTCTTAACCTTTATAGAAGAAATGTAAAGTTAATTTTTGGATTGGAAATCTTTATTTAAACCTGGCCTTTTTAAAAGGTTTTGAAAGGTTATAAAAAAGCAATTATCAAACAGAATATAAAAAGAATAACCTTAAGATTTAAATTGCTGGGCTTAAATTCAAGACAAAATTTACTGCTTTTTTTTTTTTTTTTTTTTTTTTTTTTTTTTTTTTTTTTTTTTTTTTTCTTGTTTCTTTCATTGTTTTGTCATTTGATTTTTTCTTGTTTCGTTCTTTCTTTGATTGTTGCTTCTTTTTTAAATTGTTTTTCTTTTTTCTTTGTTTTTTCTTGCTCATTTGTTTATTTTTTCTTGTTTCTTTTTTTTTTCTTGTTTGTTTCTTTGATTGTTTTTTGTTTGTTTCTTTGTTTTTTGGATTGTTTTTTCTTGTTTGTTTCTTTGTTTTTTGTTTGTTTCTTTGATTGTTTTTTTCTTGTTTGTTTTGATTGTCTTTTCTTGCTCATTTCTTTATTTTTTCTTGTTTCTTTGATTGTTTTTTCTTGTTTTTTTCTTTGATTGTCTTTTTCTTGTTTGTTTTTTCTCACTTCCTCTTGCTTTTTGCTTTATCCTTTGTCTCTCTTGCTCATTGCTCTATCCTTCATCTCTTGTTCATTCTCTTGTCTTGCTTGTTTTCTCTCTCTCTCTCTCTCTCAGCCCAGTTGGCTGGGGCTGTAGAATACACTGACTGCATCTCTGCAGAGAGGATAAAACCACCTATGAGTGTCCAGGATATGACATTATACTATCTAATGGTGAGGCCCCAATAATGCTGGAGTTTTGGAGAATGTAGCAGTACCCTTTCATTGCTATTGCTCCCTGGTCCACTTTGGCCCAGAGTAGTAGCATCTGATAGGGTTCTATCTATCTAGAACTGTTTGATGTTTAAACTGTGTGCAAACAAATGACTTAGACTAAATTAAATTGTTAGAAATAGATCTGTTTGATCATTTAAATTTGTGTAAAGAAATGACTGATGTTTTTATTGAACTGTTAGTGATACATAGCAATATTTGGAACTATTCAACTTAGTTGACTTATGTTTACAAATCACACACACACACACATATATATATATATATCAGATCTGGCATTACTCTCTCTTTTGCTTGTTTCTCCCTTCTTTTGCTCATTCTTTAATCAATCCCTTGCTTCTCTTGCACATTGTCCCTCTCTCTTCTTAGTTTGTTTCTTTCCCACCCCAATCTGGTCAGGTTTTATTCCCCCTACTCTGCTGAGTTTTTATTCCCTCTCTCTGCTTATTGTTTTTTTTTCTCCTGCTCTCTTGCTTGTTTTTGTTAATTCTCCTTTTCCTTTTGCTTATCAATTTGTCCTTCCTCTCTCTTTTTCCTTTTCTTCCTCTCTCTCTCCCCACCCCTGCTCACTTTTTTCCCTCTCTCTTTTCCTTGATTTTTTTCCTCTCTCTTTTCCTTGATTTTTTTTTCCCTCTTTCTTTTCCTTGATTTTTTTTCCCTCTTTCTTTTCCTTGATTTTTTCCCTCTTTCTTTTCCTTGATTTTTTCCCTCTCTCTTTTCCTTGATTTTTTTCCCTCTTTCTTTTCCTTGATTTTTTCCCTCTCTCTTTTCCTTGATTTTTCCCCCTCTCTCTTCCTTGATTTTTTCCCCTCTCTCTTTTCCTTGATTTTTTCCCCTCTCTCTTTTCCTTGATTTTTCTCCTCTCTCTTTTCCTTGATTTTTCTCCTCTCTCTTTTCCTTGATTTTTTCCCCTCTCTCTTTTCCTTGATTTTTTCCCCTCTCTCTTTTCCTTGATTTTTCCCCTCTCTCTTTTCCTTGATTTTTTCCCCTCTCTCTCTTGCTTATGTTGACCTCACTTACTCATCTCCCCATCTCTTGTTTGTTGACTTTTGATTTTTCCTCTCACTCTCTCTTGTTTGTTGATTTTTTTTCCTCTCTTTCTCACTTGTTGATTTTTCTTATCGCTCTTTCATGCTTATTGATTTTTCCTCTCTCTCTTTTTCTTGCTCATTGATTTTTCCTCTCTCTCTTTTTCTTGCTCATTGACTTTCCTTTTTCTTGTTAATTTTTCGCCTCTCTCTCTCTCTTTCTTACTTGCTTGTTGATTTTTTTCTTGCCATCTCTCTTTCTTACTTGCTGACTTTTCCTCACTACCTCTCTCTTTCTTGTTCATTGATTTTCCTCTTTCTTGAGTTTTCTTGTCTCTCTTCCTTGTTTGTACGCTTAATTTGTGGCTTTCGTTTGAATTTCTGACTCAAGAAATCGTCGCCCTATTAGATGCATGTCTTCATTTTTGATTTTATTACAACTCTTCAGTGTGTGTATCTTTCAGCCTTCTTCAAATGTATGTGATCATCTTGAGTTTCCTCGAAGAAGATATTTCTTCTTCTCATAGAAGAGTTTTGTTCTCTTTTTTTCGCTCTCTTTTTCCAATTTCTTTTTTCTAATGCATTTTTGGTACATGAATCTTTGCACGAGATTCCTGATTTTTTTGTGTTGGTTTATTGTTATTACTATTTCACTCCTGGCGAGTTCTTCACACCAGCTTTAGTTAGTGGAATTTCACTGGAGTCTAAGGCGCAACAATTCTCCTCGGATCTCCAGGATTCTTCTTAGTATTCTAGGTGATCTTATCAATGCTGTCATCTGATATTCTTCATTCGTCCTTTTATTTCCACCTCTTCCTGTCGTCTTTCCAAGTTTTCGTCGACCGTACGCAGTGTACCAATCACAACTGATATCACCGTTACTCTCACGTTATCCTATTTACCAACCACTCTGCTCGGGTAGGATATGACACAAGGTCGATTTTTAAGCGGAGCGGAGTTTAACAGGTTTGAATTCAAAGTTTTCCTTCTCCTAGACTAGTAGCCTAACCAAGGCTGAAGAACCTAGTCTGTCCTACTATTTACCCATAGCTGGAGGGAGAATAATTGGATTCATACCTTTCCCAGCGGTATTAGTGCTATGTGAAATGCAATCAGTCTCGTCTAAGATTTGAACTCGTGTCGCCGTGTTCATTTCCTACGACGATAACAATTACACCACGGGCACCTCCACGGTTACTCTCACGTTATACAACTTTCTTAGTACTATGTCATGGTCAGAATACTGGTCTTCATTTTTTTCTTTATTTGATTTTCACTCTGCTGTTTGCTGGGATGCAAAATTCACGATTAGGCAAGTTATCTTATTTTTTCGTAAACTATCACTAGGTCTTGTTTTCTGGCCGCGATTCGGTGATTCGTTTGCATATTAAAATCCTGGGGAATTTTATACGTCTCATTCTCCGGGATGGATTCTGGTTTGTCCATATATTATTGGTTGTATGATCAAATTCTGATTTCTTGCACAATTTCCAGTGGATCAGTTTTCAGTCTTATACTCCTTTTGTGATGGTTTCCTACATTATCTTATTTGATTAACCGTTTCTTATGTTTCACCTCATAATCTACATTTGCCATTCAGTTGCACATTATTAATTTTAGTTTTAATATAGTTCGTCCTTATGGCATTGTTTTGTGCTGCTATGGAAAGAAATTCAGTTTCACTCATAAGGTTCCCTTTGTTGTAATATACCGGTCTTCTCGAGTAAGAT
Organism: Sepioteuthis lessoniana; assembly: GCA_963585895.1. Lineage (NCBI taxonomy): Eukaryota > Metazoa > Mollusca > Cephalopoda > Myopsida > Loliginidae > Sepioteuthis > Sepioteuthis lessoniana. The sequence goes on from OY757924.1 coordinate 34,906,633, forward strand.
TTCGCCAATTTGTCACTTGAAATACCCATTCATTTGTTGTCTTTTTTACAATTTCTGTTCCTAGTTTTTATTGCTGTTCTGTTTTCCGAATATTGTCAATGCTGTTACTGTTCGCTGTAATTAACCTTTATTCTTTATATAGCGAGTTCTTTTCCTCCTTTTCTTGACACATAGAGATTATTTATGTAAAGCCTTGTAGATCCTCATTAACTTTCTTTTACTCTGGTCCATTTGTCTGATTTCATCCCTAGTCCTTGTTAAGAATGGTCTAGAGTATCTCACAAGTGGATCTCCTCAGGTATTTATTCCTTTGATGAAATTTTTGCTGCAGAGCTTGTTTCGAGAAGCTTTCTCATTCGTATAGTTTACTCTTTTTTTTCTAATTTATTTTATCTCCGCTTGTTTGAGGGTGTCATCTTCTAATATTCGGAAGTACTTATAATTTTCCTTTTCTCCCTGCGTTCGGATTCTCTCTTGATTTCATCCATTATTTGGATTTTCCTCATCAGGATGGAATACTTTTCTATGCTAAATTCCATTCGTATATCCTGACTAAATGTAATTATAATTTTTTTATTAAGATATCTAATTCTTTTATATATATATATATAGTTTCATATCACACGTGTACAGGAGATGAATCTTTTTGGTGATTTACTAAATTTGTAGCTCCTTGTATTTCCTAAGTATATGACTTTGCGTCATCATTGCTATTAGAAAATAATAAGGGTGAAAGCGTATCTAGCTGAAAAGATGCTTCTTTGGATTTTCACCTCTGCTAAAGATTCCCCACCCCCTGCTGTCAATTCCACTTTCCCGAATTTCATGGCTTCCGTCATAAATTTTATCTCTCGGTCGGATATCTTATATATTTTCAGACAATTTACTACGCTTTTTTTAGTCACTCCATGTCATAGCTATATTTTTCCGTTTAAACTTGCTCTTCTTAAAGATGTGCTCATCAATGTACAGTAGTTCACCAGTTCCCCTTGTTCCCCTGTAGCACCCTTTTTCTTCTTTCGGAGACAGCCCGTAGCAGACTTGCGAGTTATAGATCTCCTACCAAATCTGTGCTGTCAGGATTTTCCCCATATAAACTTTTCGGTGGTCTTTCAGGATCAAGCAAGTTTTCACTTTTTTCATCCATTCGAATATTTCGTCGGATTTTTGACAACTAATCAATCTAAGAGTCAGTTTAACATAAATTAAGCTGAATTTTTTAAACCAGATTCCATGTATATCATCATGGTCAGGCGTTTTCCAGTTCGGCACTTTTTTGAGTGTTGCTCAGAGCGATTCTACGAGTATATCCATCTTAAGGCCTTCTTTTTGTCCTTGTAATTCTTTTTCCATGTTATTTATCCATTCGACCTTTCTGTTATGTCCTTCATGTTCTATTTTTTCCAGAATTGTTTTTCTTCTTTCGCTTTAGGTTATTCTTTTGTCCTTGTGTTTTTCTACGTACTTGTTGGTAGAATTTTATTTGTTATTTTGAAATATCCTATTTTGTTTGTATTTCATGACATCTTTTAAGTCTCTCTTCTTTCGCCCATATCTTTTGAGTTATCACTTCATATTGCATTATCAAACTTGTCTGCTATCTTGTTTTGGTTTTTTTCATTCCAACATATCCTCACATGTTTTTTCTTCCTTTGTACTTTCGCTTGCTGTCCCAGCTTCTTTACCTTTCATTAAAACCTTACTTCCCATCAAAGCTTTGTATTTCCGATTGGACTCCTAACAAAGACAGCAATTTTATCACAAACTAATTTCTCTCCGGCATAACTTAGCTCGTTTACTTCAGTAATGTTGCCTTTGGTATATTTGCAAATAATTTGTTTACATGGTAAAGTAGTCATCTTTTCTTTATCAAAGGTACATTTGTTTTGTCTTCTTGTTTTAACATTTGTTTTGTATAAGATTGCTCTCAATATAACAGGTCTTTTTTTAATTAAAATGATAGCACCTGTTATGGTCCCATCTATAAGTCAAATACATCTGTTTAAACTATATTCATATTCAATAGGACCGTATACAAAAGAAAAAAAAATACTAAAAACGACTGCACAAAAATATAAATATGGACGTAAAACGAACATAATTCCCAAATCACATGACGGCTTGATTGGCCATTAAAATCATTTAACAGTGTGATTATTATTATTGTTACTCCTTTTCGAGTTTTTCACACCAGCGTTTGCTGAGGGTATTTCACAGGAGTTTGAGAGACAGCAATTCTACAGGACTCTCCTCAGTATTCTGGCCAATCTCAATAATATAACACTTTGGATGCTCTCTACTCGTCCTGTTATTTCCAAAGCCTCCACTCCATTTACCAATCCTTTGCTGACTGTACCAAGAGAACCAATTACAATAGGTATAACATTTACTTACATGTTCCACAGTTTATTTTTTGTTTTATTTGAATTCGCCAAAAAGGTCGAGGTACTTATCCTTCTTTTCGCTTTCTTTCAATTTTCCTCTGTGGTCAACCGGGACAGTAAAGTCCACAATTCGGCAAGTGCTCTTTTTGTTTATTATTATTACTCAAGAGACCTTTTCACATCAGCGTAAGTTGATGGGCTTTCACTGGAGATTGAGTGACAGCAAGTCTCCTCAAGTCTCCAGGACTCTTCTCAGTATTCTGGCCGTTTTCAATAATGCCGTTGTTTGGATGGTTTCCACTCGGCTGCCAACTTCCAAATCTTCCAGGTCCTTTTATCATATTTACCAACCCCTCCGCTCGGGCAGGATATGACACAAGGTCAATTTTTAAGAGGAGTTTAGCAGGTTTGAATTCAGAGTTTTCCTTCTCCTAGACTAGTTGCCTCACCAAGGCTGAAGAAATCAGTCTGTCCTACTATTTACCCATAACTGGATGGAGAATAATTGGATTTATACCTTTCCCAAGGGTATTAGTGCTATGTGAAATGCAATCAGTCTCGTCAAGGATTTGAACTCGTATCGTCGTGTCCATTTTCTACGATGATAACCATTACACCACAGGCACCTCCAGGTCCTTTTATAATCCTTTAATTACCGTGCCAAAATCACCGATCACAAATGGCATAATTGTCATCTTCATGTTCCATAGTTTTTTTCAGTTCTCTAGCAAGGTCGAGGTACTTATCTCTCTTTCCACATTATTTCAGTCTTATTATGTGGTCAGCCGACAATTTTGCAGATTTTCATTTTTTTTTTTTTTGTTGATTATTATAAGGTCTGGTCTTCTGGCCGGGATTAGGTGATCCGTTTTTATGTTAAAGTCCCATAGGAGTTTGTGTGTGTCATTTTCTAGGACAGGTACTGGGTTTTGCATATACCATTTGTTAGTATGGTCAAATTTCAATTTTTTGCACATTTTCCAGTGGATCACCTTGCCCACCCAGTCGTGTCTCGCCTTATACTCCTTCTGTGCTAATTTGCTGCATTTTTTCTTATTATGTGATTGATTGTTTCGTCTCTGTCACCGCATAGCCTACAATTGCTGTTTTGTTGCGTCTTATCTATTCTAGCTTTGATATGATTGGTCTTTATGGCGTTGTCCTGTGTTGCTATTAGGAGGGATTCTGTTTCTCTCTTAAGGTTTCCTTTTCTAAGCCAGGTCCAGGTTTTCTGGTGTGAGTTATTTATTTGACGTTTAAAGCGGCTATAGAGTTGTTTTTCCTCCCATTTTTGTTCCCTAGTTGTCATTCTATCGTCTATCGTGTTGTCCGTATCGTTTCTGATGGCTGTAAGTAGACCTCGTACGTGTTTTTCTATGTAGTCTTCGAGCCGTTGTAACGATGCGTCAACGCTGTCTTCGAAGCTGGAAACTCCTCTTCCCCCCTCTTTTCTAGATACATATAGTCTGTCAACGTCGTCTCCGGGATGTAATGCCTTGTGCATGGTCATTAGTTTTCTAATTCTTTGGTCCATTTGTTTAAGTGCATCTCTGGTCCATCTGAGGAGGGTCCCGAATATCTTACTAGGGTTACAGCCCAAGTATTTATTCCTTTGATGAGGTTTCTGCTGGAGTAGTTTTATGCTGGAGTAGGTTTCTGCTGGAGTAGTTTTCTAGTTCTCCTGAGATATACTTTTCGGATCTTGTCTTTCATTTGCACTTGTTTGATGGTGTTGGCCTCCAAGATACCCAAGTATTTGTGGGTTTCATTTTCTCCGAGCGTTCTAATTTTGTCGTGATTTGGTAGTTCCATACCGTCAGTCATATGTCGTTTGCTACTTTTCATGACGAGCATGGCACATTTTTCTTTGCCAAATTCCATTCCTTTGCCCTGATTGTATATTCTGACGAGGTGTATGAGGGTTTCCGGTTCTTTTTCATTTTTTGCAAATAATTTAATATCATCCATGTACATTAGGTGGTTGATCTTCTCTTGCGATCTGCTGAGTTTATATCCGGCGGCGCATTTTCTGAGTATATGGTTCAGTGGCATCATGGCTATTATGAATAGTAAGGGTGATAGTGCATCTCCTTGGTAAATACCTCTTTGGATCTTTGTTTCAGCTAAGCTTCTTCCTTCTGCTCTCAGCTCCACTCTCCAGGTTTGCATAGTCTTTTCGATGAAGTTTATGACTTCCTGTGATATTTTGTATATTTTGAGACAATGTAGTATCCAGCTTTGTGGGACCATATCATATGCCTTTTTTGTTGTCAATCCAGGCCATAGCTAGATTTTTCCGGCTTGTCTTGCTCTCATTTAGGATGTGTTGATCTATGTAGAGTCTGGACCCTTTTCGGCATCCTTTCTGTTCGTCAGGGAACAATCCACGTCTTGTTAGTGTGTAGTAAATATTTTCCCTTATTTGGGCTGTTAGTATTTTCCACGTCATTGGTAGGCAGGTTATCGGTCTGTAATTGTTTGGAGCAGTTCCTTTGCTTGGTTCCTTTTGGATTAATGCAGTCTTTCCTTCGGTCATCCATACACGTACTTGCGCGCCTTGAAGGCATCTGTTCATTTCTAGTTCTAGTCTGCCGTGAATGGAGGTGAATTTCTTGAACCAGAAGACATGTATTCCATCAAGGCCCGGCGTTTTCCAGTTTGATATTTTTTTTTGTGTTGTTTTGAGTAAGTTGATGTGTATTTCCGTTTTGGGGGCCTTATTCAAGTCTCTCTAGTTCTCTTCTAATATTGTTTATCCATTCAGCATTTTCGTTGTTTCTTTGGTTGCCATATTTTTGTCCAAAATCGTTCGGTTTCTTTTACATCCGGTTGTTGGTATGTTTTCGTGTCACTCCCTCCCAATTGTTGATAGAATTTTCTTTCGTTGTTTTGGAAAGCCTCTTTTGTCTGTATTGTTTTACCCTTTGTCGATATCTCTTTAATCTTCCATCTTTAGCCAGCACTTTCTGGTTTATTTCCTCAAGTTGTACTGTTAATTTTTCCTGTGTTTCCAGTGGCTTTTTCCCCGCTTATTTCAGCGCCTTTCTTTTTTTTTTTTTTTTATCATTCTGGCTTGTTTTCGTAGTTTTTTTTTATTTGCGTTTCTAGTCGAATTTCCCATCCCGGTTTTGGCTATTTCTTCATGTTTTTTTTGAAGGAATTCCAATTTTCTCACAAACTAATTTTGCACCTGGATAGATTAGTTCATTTAACTCGGTTATATTATTCGTCGATATGTAAGGTAATATGTGATTTATTTTATCCGTTTCTATCTTAAGTGTTTTCCATTCTATGTTTCTTATTGAAGGTAAAATAGTATTTTCACTACTTTTGATTCTCTTTACATTTTCTAGATTTATCTTTTGTTCTTGTGATATTGTTTCTTCCTGGTTGCTTGGTAGTGTATCGTTTGGGAGTATGGTGTTTTCATTTGCCGATGTTTGCAGTTCTTTTTCATTGTATTGTATTTGTTTGATACCATTTGATGTGTCTGGTACTGTATTATAGTTATGTTCATGTGTTTTTTTTGATGGATTTCTAGTAATTCAAGGTCAGAAAACCAACCTTTCTTAATTATAGTTCTAACTTGATCGGCTAGTCTTTGGCTAATTGTCTGAAATTTCTCAAATTCTTGCCAGATCTCTATCATTCGCTTCATGTATCCTCTTTGTGAATGGTTTGTAGCATTGTAGTGCAAGTTGAGCATCTTCCCTAGTCCATGTTTTGCGCGTAGGTCTCTGATCTTTGTGGTTTGTTACATCGTCGTTTCTATACCTGAAAGAAGAACAGCCAGCATTCATAGGATGACCACCGGTCTCCCATGTTGACTATCATGAGAGCACCTGCCGATCATGACATCCAGGCCTGTTGCCTGGGTCCCACGTTTTGTAATATTGTGATTGGACATTTTGATCATGGGTGGTATATTGTGGCTATACCAGACCCAGGGGTTGTTTATAGTCTGTGCACCTGACAGAGATGTGACTAAGAACAGCTATGATGGCTGTATATGAGCAGTGGGTCACAAAAAAGGGAAGCATATGTTACCCTAAGGTTTAACTTAGGGAAAGTCCGTTGGCCTGCTACTTTTTTTTCTTCCCGAACTAAAACACTTACCAATTTCTAGTTTTCTAGTATCATATTTATGGTTTATATTTACTGTCTTATATTCAAACTAGTTCTAAATTAGCTGATAATATTCTTTTTCATAAAAGATTCGATTTTCCGGTAAAATACAGGGCAGAAAATGTCTTTTAGGAAAGTCGATGGGTCTTATTGTGAGTCACGAGGTAAAATATAATAAATCTTTTGTTAGTTCGAGAGATTTCAGCTGCCGAATTGTTTAGATGATTAGTAATACCGTTTAATTAAAAAAAAACATATCACAATGAGCCACCAAAAGATTTTACATGTAACCGAAAATCAATGTACATTTTTTTTATTGGGAGATTTTAAATAAAGGCATTTGTTACTAACCTTGACCTCACCGGTTTCTTCTCAAGACTTATTCCGCTACCTACTAAGTTGGGGTTGCTTTTATAACTTTTCCTAACAATTATATGACACCTGATTCTAGAATATTCCATCCTAGAATTTGGTGTTGTCCTTCTAGGTTGTGGGGGAGAGGAAGGGGAGTGAGCCATGTATTAATGGTAATTTCAAGGATCTATCTTATTTGCTGCTACTAAATGTTAAAATCTGTCGCGGTAAATTTAAACAAATCTTCAGTTAGTTCGAGAGGTTTCAGCTGCTAAATTATTTAGATGATTAGTAATACCCTTGTTGTTGTTGTTATTATTATTATTATTATTACCTTAATCAAGGACATTTTTCACATCAGTTTTTCCTGATGACGGATGGTTTTCCACTGGAGTTTGAGTGACAGCATGTCTCCTCAAGTCTCCAGGACTCTTCTCAGTATCCTGGCCGATCTCAATAATGCGGTAGTATGGACTGTCTCGACCCGTCCAGTGATTTTCAAGTCCTCCATTTTTTGAACCAATCTTTTAGTGACTGTACCAAGTCCACCAATTACTATTTGTATAATTGTCACTTTCAAGTTTCACAGTTATTTCAATTCCCTTGCTAGATGAAGCTACTTATCCCTCTTTTCGCATTATTTCAGTTTTACTCTGTGGTCCGCCTGGACAGCAAAGTCCACAATCCTACAAGTTCACTCTGTTTTGTTGATTATTATGAGGTCCGGTCGTCTGGCTGAGGTTAGGTGATCCGTTTGTATCTCAAAATCCCAGAGGAGTTTGTGCATATCATTCTCCAGGACATATTCTGGGCTCTGCATATACCATTGGTTTGTATGGTCAAATTTCAATTTCTTGCACAATTCCCAGTGGTCCACCTTGCCTACCTAGACGTGTCTAGTCTCATACTCCTTTTGTGCTAATTTGCTGCATTCTTTTATTATGTAATTGATACTTTTGTCTTTATCTAACATTTAACCTACATCTGCTGTTTTGTCACGTCTTATATATTCTCGCTTTGATATGGTTAGTCCTTATGGCGTTGTTTAGTGCAGCTATTAATGTTATATGATTGCAGAATGATTTTTTTTAATATTATCCCTTTTCCTTGGTTATATCTTATCATTCGGTTTAGTTAGGCTTAGAACTATTCGGCTTAGTGCACGTGCAGGGGCATACATTGAATGCAGGTGATCACGCTCGCGCGTGGAGGATGAAACAATCACAAATAATAAACCCCAGATAGTAAAATGGACTGGGGTGCGAATGACGTCATGCCCGGAAGCGATGGGCTGAGAATTTTGGTGATTTTAAAAAGAAGCAGTTAGTTGAGATTTGAAGCTGGACGAGGCGAGTCCAGTTGGTGGCCTACGATATGCGCCGTGCGTTTGTTGGGTCAGATGGAACGGTCAGCATAGTAAAAATTGTGTCTCTCTCTCCTCGTGTCGAAGAACTAAACTCAAGAAGTCAATAAACGTTTCGTACCTGAACTAAAGAAATGCATATGAACATTTCATATATCCGTATATTTCACATATTATATTTTGAATATTCTACATTAGGAGAGATTCAGTTTCTCTCGAAAGGTTTCCTTTTCTTAGGCACGTCCACGTTTTCTCGCGTAAGATGACGCTTATTAGTCGCTTAAAGCGTCCGTAGTGTTGTTTTTCTTCCCACTTTTGTTTTCTGGTTATTGTCGTCCCGCTGGTTCTCGTATGGTTAGTATCGTTTCTGGTGGCTGCAATCAGTCTTCCTCCACACTTTTGTAAGAAGTCTTCTTGTTGTATCGATACATGAACGCTGTCTTCAATCCTGGCAAGTCCTCTTCCTCCCGCTTTTCTTAACACATATAGTCTGTCAATGTCATCCCTGGGATGTAATGCCTTATGCATGGTCATTAGTTTTCTTGTTTTTATTATTATTATTTTTATTGTTGTTGTTGTTGTTGTTTACTCCTTGCGAGTTTTTCACATGAGTTTTATCTGATGGCTTTTCACTGGAGTTTGAGTGACAGCAAGTCTCCAGGATTCTCCTCAGTATTCTAGTCATTCTCAACAATACTGTAGTTTGGATGGTCTCCACTCTTCCTCCAACTTCCAAGTTCTTCAGACCTTTAATAATCTTTTAGTTACAGTACAAAAAGCACTAATCACAATTGGTATAATTGTCATCTTCATGTTCCATATTTTTTTCATTTCCCTAGCAAAGTTCAGGTAATTATCCTTCTTTTCACGTTCTTTCAGTTTTCTTCTGTGGTCGGCCGGGACAGCAAAGTCCTCAATTGGGCAAGTTTTCTTTTTTTGTTGTTGTTGTTGTTGATTATTATAAGGTTTGGTCATCTGGCCGAGATTAGGTGATCTGTTTGTATGCCAAAGTCCCATAGGAGTTTATGTGTGTCATTCTCTAGGACAGATTCTGGGCTGTGCATATACCATTGGTTCGTATGGTCAAATTTCAATTTCTTGAACATCTCCCAGTGGATCACCTTGCTCACCCAGTCGTGTCTTGTATTATATTCCTTCTGTGCTAATTTGCTGCATTCACTTATTATGCGATTGATCGTTTCGTCTGTATTACCACATTTGCAATTTTGTTGAGTCTTATCTGTTCTCGCTTTGATATGATTGGTTCTTATGGTGTTGTTTTGTGTTGCAATTAGTAGAGATTCTGTTTCTTTTTTAAAGTTTCCTTTTCTTAGCCACGTCCATTTTTTCTTGTTTAGTCGTTTAAAATGCCCATAGAGTAGTTTTTCTTCCCATTTTTGTTTCCTAGTTATTGTCAATCTGTTGTCCATCGTGTTCTCAGTATCGTTTCTAATGGCTGTGATTAGTCCTCCTTCGTGTTTTTCTATGTAGTCCTCGAGTCGTTGTATCAATAATTATTATTATGTTTATTCATTAGAGTTTTTCACATTAGCGTTAGCTGATGGGCTTTCACTGGAGTTAGAGTGACAGCAATACCCTATTTGAATGTTTATACCAATATTATTGTTTGGCCTTCACTGTAGTTCGAGTGACAGTAAATTTATTCAGCTCTCCAGAACTCTTAACAATATTCTAGCAAACTTCATATGTTCTTAGATCTTAATTGTGTAAATCCTCCTCCTTTTATCTTTTCCAGCTTTTATAAACTATTTCGACTGTCATATCCATGAGGTTATTCCACTCTCTTGCAAGGTCTCAGAGTTTACAAGTTTTTTGCCTGGATTTGATGTTCTTCTGTGATCTGCTGGAAAATTAAAATCACCTTGGTTCTGGAAAATAAGACGAAAAATATTATCATTATTAACAGCATTACTCACAACAACCACCATTTTTTATCTCGAGCGAGACAAAATGCTTCGATGCCCATGGCTTGAACTTGCAAGTTACGGGATAATGAGATTGTAACAGCAGATAAAAACGTTTGCATACATGCTGTAAATTAGCCCTCTGTATTCTTAGCTCATTGGGCTTCAGATACCATGAACTGGAGAATCGAGCAAACATGACATTTAAACTTTGCGGTAGGAACACACATCTTCTTTAAATGATTCTATTAGAAGAAAAGCTGTGGATACACTTAGCCTTGTAGTATTTATATATAGTGAAGTGTTCTTTTCGGCATGGTTTTAATGTATTATGATTAAAATTTAGAGTTATTTCTAAAACAATGACTATTTTCGCAGGAAATTTATGTTGATCTTAAATCTTAAAACAATTTTTAAATTGAAATTCTTAAAGCTTTAGACATAACTCTAAATCTTAAAATAATAATGCATATAAACGATGCAACAAAGAAAACAATCCAAGACTGTGTATGAATTTGCCATTCAAACGAACCAACAAACACACTAAAAATATATATTAAAAAGGTAAGGAAAAAATCAGATAATTCATCAAATATATCAATAATAACAATAGAACCCTTCATATATTAAATTTACAAAAGAAATGATGTAAATACGAACCATTGAAAGAAATATGAAAGAATCAATAATTTACAAAAATCTACATCGATAAAATATTTGTTAAATCATTAGACAAGCATTTCTCCCAGACAAATAAACTCCACCCAATATTCAACAGAAATAACATAAAAGTGAGCTATTCATAGATGAATAACATGGAAAAATAATTATAAAAAACCAGAATACAATAACATTATAATAATGAATAAATATATATCAAAATAAATACACAAAGCATACTATGTAACTGCTGGGGTAATATTACTAATTTGTACACTTGTAAATAATTGCCAAACAATGTGATATACAAGACAACGGTAACAACTGAAGTAAAAAAAAATGACAACAAAAAAGTTGGGTGGAACATTCAATTGAATGGTTAGAGAGCTCGGCAATCAAAACATTATTAGTGAGTTCGATTCTCACCGAGTGGCGCATATTTCTGGCTAAAGTTAGGCTTATTAAATGACAATAAAAACAATGAATAGAAAAAAATCACGAAATGTTATTCAATAATATAAGAAGAGAAAATTATTCATGCTAACTCAGTAAATATATAAATAAAAAAGAATGAGGGACGAATGGTTATCTGCTATATAAAAGAAAAGCATACAAATAAAGATATCTAAAAAAACGGGTTATACGGAAAAGAAAAATTAACAATTACATATTATAATCAGCTAGAAAAGAAACTTTTAAACAAACGAAGTAAGATCTAATAGTAGGCATCCAAACATGTACAGCAAAACTTCATTAAAGAGTAAAAATAAGGCACAACGCCATTAAAAATAACAAATACAAAATTTAATATAATTCAATAATCTCGATTGTGTATTGAGTATTTTTTCTTGTTCCTGGAAAAAAAAATGTTATTTTTCTTTAGCGTATGTCTAAAGTAAATCTAAAATAGTCTCCCCTCTCTCTCTCTCTCTCTCTCTCTCTCTCTCTCTCTCTCTCTCTCTCTCTTCCAACATTGATTTGTAACCTGTAATGAAATCTTTAAACTTTACCCTTTTTAGAATAAACCAGTTCATGAGTTTAGAAAATTTTTCAATAATTTTCTCGACTGTTGGAAATCTTCAAAGGATTTTATAGAAAGTTTAGTTCCTCCGCCCGTCGAATTATTAAAAATGACACTTAGAAGTAGATTTTATTTTATATCGATGAATACATTTACATTCTTCTCTCTCTCTCTCTCTCACTCTCTCTCTCTCTCTCTCTCTCTCTCTCACACACACACACACACACACACACACACTCGTTCAAATATATATATATATATATATATATATATATATATATATATCTATGGTGAATCTGAAAAGTAACGGGACTTATGTCACATACAATTTATTTCAATTCTAAACAACAAACTTACTGGTCCCCCCTTCAAAGTAATCCCCTCCGAGTCTAATGCACTTCCCATTCTTGCCTGATGTATTTCTATACACTGGAATGATTTTTATGGGATGCCTCTCAGATCCGTTATAACGTCCCTTTTAATGGCTTCCGGGCTTCCTTGATGATCTCTTTGGGCCTGGGGAAAAGAAAAGATACACACAACACTAGATCAGATGAATAGAGAGATTGATCCAATACGACAATGTTTGTCTCGGCCAGAAACTATCGAATGCTTAGCACAACCAGTCACGTTACATTTCAGATATTTCCTAATCAAACATCCTGCTAGCTGAATTCCTCCCGCTCCAGGAATAATCTTCCCTTTCCTCGCACCCCTCTTTGAACCTATTGGGCCACTCAAAAACAAGTGTGCATGACATGGTACTATCTCCATACACTTGCTCAAGTACTTTAAGTGCTTGTGACAGACTTTTGCCCAATTAGATAAAAGATTCCAGGTTTATTCGTTGCTCGGTGTTCACCGTTCATTCTTCAGTGCTCATAGATTAAATACCTAAAAAAGGTGTAGACAAAAGCATGTAATAATACAGTGTTTGCCGAAAGCTAAGATATCATGTTAGATGATAACACAATCTGCTTATCCCTCTGTTCATAGCTCACACAACTCACCCAATACCGTTTTTATTCAGACAGACCCCATATATATATATATATATATATATATATATATATATATGTACATTTATAGATACACACACACACACACACACACACACACACACACACACACATACACACACACATATATATATGCATCTATGTACATTTATAGATATACACACACATACACATACGCACACACACACACACACACACACACACACACATATATATATATATATATATATATATATATATATATATATATATATATATATATATAAACCCCAGCTATTAATAGAAAAACTTTGAATTCTGAACCTGAGAAATGCCATTCATGACATTCTTCTGTTATTACCTTATCCAAGAAGCACTGCTGGCTTAACTCAAACTTCCACCACTACAAACAAAACACCTATGTAGGCTGTCTAGCAGTTTTTATTTTTAACCGAACTGTGGGAAAATCATACGTCACAATTGATGGGGAATTCCATCTTTTATATCTAAGTGCAAATATATACAATACGTATTAAATATATATGATTGACATGCGGGAAACCAGAGTTGTGCGTTTTTGATTTAATAATGAAGTAAGTTTTTAATCGCCCAAATCTTCAATATAAAGGAATTGAATATGAAATACTTACTAAAATGCTTCAATAATTCCAAAATTTCATCATAAAATTATGTTACAATGAGAGTCCAAAAGGTTTATCGCTCGAGTAGTTCTTTTGATTTCATTTCATTTTTATTTCAGTTGCAGTGTTTTGTAGAGTACATAGATTAAAAAAAAGAAAACATGGTTAAAATAAGGAATATTAACGACACTCTTCACGCAAATGTTTTGCATATCCGACTAATAAACCAGCGTAAAATTCGCTACATTTCAGTTAGTCTTTAAAACTGGAAATATCAAAAAATTCAAGTCAAATTGATATTTAAAAGGTGATGAGTAATCATTCAGGTCTTGATCCATTTTATCTCTTTTATGAACAAATTGAAGGTTTACATGTGCTTTTAGCCCAGTAAGCCAGTATTCCGTGTGGCAATTGCTCGTATAAAACATAAACAGAAAACAACTTGACAGTCGTTATTTTTATTCATTAAACTTATCTTTTTTTTTTTTTGGGAACAAAGACAAAGTATGGAGAACCCAGTGAGAATCAAACCCGCTAGTAATAACCCGTTAAACCGGTTCCGAAACATCAAACTTATTCAGCTAATTCCAATAGCTGGACCTAATGAGAAATAGCAAGGGTCAGTTGGATGTGTGGATTTCATGAAAACCTTGAACTACTATAGAAACAATGAAGAAATCTCTAATAAAGAAATATCTTATTTTTCAAAATGGAAACAAACATTGCCCAATATAACATGGAACAACGTATGAATGCTTTCGCTGAATCATGTATTTTTATCAATGATACATACTTTTCTGGAAAAAAAAATTAATCTAAACAAAACATTACTTTAGCTGTTAAAAACAAACTTTTTTTTTTCTAGAAATTATTGAAATTTCGGATGTGAATGTGTTGATGTCCTCCAACTCTGATTTTGAAAGATGAAGGAAACGCCTTATTCGGTGATGCTTTTTTCTATTCCGACAAAGAAAAAACACAGCGGCGTTGAAATTATAATTTCAACCTAATCGTACCGAATAGTATTTCTGTAAAATCTCAACATCTATCAGAAAACAAGTGTAATCTCATTATGCTAAATTGAATAGAATCAAGTTTCGTGGTTACATTTCCAAGCTACAGAATTTTAAGATTCCCACCATCTCAGAAGTGTTGACAGGATTTGGAGAGTTATAATCTGAGTAAAAAAGATATGTAGCCTTAGTTAACAAAACATCGATTCATTGTGGATGAAGTATTTGGACATATTGATGAAATCATTATCATGGGTATTCATAAACACAATGCGTGAAACTTTGCACTCAAATATTTATGTTGCGTTTTCTATGCCTTGAATCTCAAGATAGATTTTTAATAGCTTTTATTCTGATTTTTTTATGGAATGACATTATCAAGAAACAGCCTTGGGGAATTGAAAAAAAATATCTTTTTAAAAAATAAAACTTATTTCAGCAAAAATATCGCATTGAGTCAAAAGATGAAGGTCATCAACACTCATTTTTATAATATTTGATCACCTCATTTTAGAAGATCCAACTCGGAATATAAGATAAGCAATAAAAGAATGCCATGGCTTTTATAATTACGTTATCAATATTCACTCTCTTATTTTTGAACGCTCTTTGTAATTTGAACACACATGTAGGAACATATAAGAGGTGCGCGTGGTGTAATGGTTATCGTCGTTGGAAATGAACACAGCGACACGAGTTCAAATCCTGGACGAGACTGATTGCATTTCACATAGCACTAATACCCTTGGGAAAGGTATGAATTCAATTATTCTCCTCCCCGCCAGCTATGGGTAAATAGTAGGGCAGATTAGGTTCCTCAGCCTAACTAGTCTAGGAGAATGAAAACTCTGAATTCAAACCTGTTAAAACTCCGCTTAAAATTTGACCTTGTGTCATATCCTGTCCGAGCGGAGGGGTTGGGTAAATATCATATAGGAACGAGAGTTTAATCTATTGATTGATGACTTGATTTTTACAGCATATCAACCCGCCTAAGGTTTTTCATCCTTAAAAGTTAGGGAATCGTGTATATTATATGTTCCTATTTACATTTTGTGTATGTGTGTGTAAGTTGTTATTTCTTAAGATTTTTGTTTTGAACTCGCCCTTATTGAATGCAAATAAGGAAGTTGATATAATAGAGGGCTCCCTAACTGGAAATATCACTCCGACTCAGAGTGAACCTGGGAATAATCACAATGAACGCCTACTCCACACTCCCTAGAACTCTACAAGTTGACCCTCACCATCAGATACAGTTTAGTGTCATTCCACAGACATCCTCTTTTTGGTGGTGGAGTTTTAATCTTCAGCAAAGGATAGACTCGGCGTATTCTAAGTATCTCGAACAGGGCATTCAAAAGTTTGAATCTAAACAATAAACAGTCTGTTTTTTGATTATTTTTGTTTTTGTTTTTTCTTTATTTTTGTGTTTTTTTATGTATTTTTTAAATAAATCTATCACTTTTAATTTATAAAATTTCAGAGTGAGGAAAAGCAAAGTTTAAATGATTTATAATTTGGACCCATGAATTGGTATAAAATGGAGGAAAGACGTGGAGGAAAGCAAAGTTTTAATAATTTATAATTTGGAGCCGTTAATTGGTATAACTGTTATCGTCACGGACAACGGAATCAATGTTAGTCGCACTGAAAAAGACATGATTCTAACCACTCACCCTTTACTGATCCGTTGTCAGATACTTTGACAAAGATGTGTCGCCACGAGCATGTCACCTCATTCAATTATTAGTTTGTATTTACCCAACCCATTCACAAACAGCAAAATGCGTTTAAAGGTCAATATTTTTTGTGAAGTACAGTTGGTTTGAATTCAGAGTTTTTCCTTCAACTAAACCGGCTACCCTACCAAAGATCCTTGTCGATCCTATTATTCACCTATTGCTGGTGAGGGAGAATAGTTGGAGTCGGATCTTTCCCAAGAGTATTTTCTATGACAAAAATAATCAGCCTCATTCAGGTTGTAAATTCAGGTCACAATGTCTATTTCCTACCACATGTAACTGTTAGGATACGAGCGGATGCATAACATCATTAGGAAACAGCTAAACTATAACTACTATGCCATGCAGAAAATGCTGTTACACCCACGTTTATTTTTGACAAAGGCCAATTAAAACCTTTTGTTACTGAGATAAAAATAAAATACGAACTTTATTTAACAGTGATGCAATAAAGATACTGAGTAAAATAAAAATATTAGCAATCTGTTAACTGTTTAGATTGGTTTGGTTTGGTTTCTTTGTTTAATTATATATCAAGTTTGGTGGTTATTTAAAGTTAAAGTCATCTTTGTAGAATAGTAGTGATACTATTCAACATCTAGCTGGGTCTTAACTGTGTTGTCGTATAAAAATATATCAATATGATATTTTCATTATAACCATAACCCAACAGGTGGTACTATCGGGAGCTACCCCACCAAATGTACTAGTGTGTTGGATTCTCATTGGTCACTCCGTACTTTTTTGCCTTGTGCCAATATATATATATTTACACAATCTATTCACGAGGATAGGATAGGACACAAGGTCAACTTAAAGTGAGGTAAAGCTGGTTTTAATTAAATTGTCCTTCACCTAGACCAGTGATTGAACCAAAGCTAAAATCATATCTGTCCTACTATTTACTCATAGCTGGCATCAGCGTGAAGTGAAACGTACAAAGCTTCGTCTACAATTTGAACTCAGGTCACCGATTCAACTTCCTATGACAATATTTGTTACGCTAAGCGCGCATCTTTGTACCAAAGCAAGTCAAGCTTAGTAAATTATTAATAACATGGAGTAACTTTTGCCTTTACTTATCGTCTCATTCTTTGTATTTCACTGTATTTCACAAAGCACTGATACCGTAGAAAGGCATGAATCCATTTATTATCCCTTGAACTATGGGTAAATAGAAGGGCAGACCTTTAACCTTGGCAACCGGTCTAGTAGAAATAAAACTCTGAATTCAGACCTTTTAAAATCAGCTTTAAAAAAAATGACATTGTATCTCATCATGCTCGAGCGAAGGGTTTAGTAGTTACATTTTTGGGATCTGGCGCCAAATCTATTTTACGCTCAGTGAATAACTAAATCTCATGCATTTCGTAAGCGTAGATTAGCTTTGTGCAAAACCTTTGGGGTTCCGTAGCAGTTAACATGCTGGACCGTTACATCGTAATTAGCAAGTTTGAACTCTTGTCACACTAATACAAAGGTCGTTCAAACATTTATGAAGGTTAAACATAAAATGTTGGAGAAAGAAGACAATTTTTCACTGTTTCTCAGTATAGTCTCCTTTAACATCGATGCACTTGGGCCAATGATGCCCAAGCATAGCAATACCATCACGGAAGAAGGTAACATCTTGGTTCACCAAAGACTCCTCCATAGCACATATGGCCACATCATTGTTTCCAAAATAACTACCACACAAGTGGGATTTGAGTTAAGGAAATACAAAAAAGACAAACGGAGCTAAGTCTAGTGAGTAAAGAGGCATAGGGTAGCAAGTCGAAGCCACAGTTGGCAGTTTCAAAAACTGCAACCTGAGCAGTATGAAAAAATGCATTATCCTGGAGCAAAAGCACAGCTGCTCTTAATTTTCCTTTGCATTTCGACTTGATTTCTTCCTTCAGTTATCTTCAGACAGATGAATAGTACTGTTCATTAGGATAATTTTTTTCTTTTGCAAGTAGTCTATTGTGATTAAGCTTTCAGAATCCCCCACAGCAGAAGCCATCACTGCCTATTTGAAATTTTTCAGTGATGGAGAGCCAGAAAGTTTCTTTTTTTGCTTTGAATCTTTGTTTCAAGTTCGAAGTAGGGAAACTTTAACCTTAGTATGGGTCTCACCTGCACAGAAATTCAGGTAAATCTGAATTAGTTTTTCTAATTTCCTAAAAAGAAGCACATTCATTTTCGGACAAATGTCTTTGGAAAAGATATGAACCTTCTTATCCCACCTGTTATGGGATAAACAGTACATCTGTTGATCTTCTACATGTATGACCTTGAGATTAAATAACTCAGGAAGGTTGATATGTCATTAAAAACAGAAACCACAGAAAATCATCAGTGTTCACTTTTGAGGATTCTCTAGAATTGTGGCTTTGTGCCAGAGCAAATAAACTTCACACGATTATCCTATTTTTTTGCCATTAAGTTTTCTGGAAGATTCATTTATATATATATATATATATATATATATATATATATATATATATATATATATATATATATTCCAATAAACCTAGAAGTCGAACTGATCCAGCTGAATTTCGTCAGCCTCGGCTATTTATTCATAATTCCAACGCATTTGATATTATGGAATATGTTGTTTTTGTGTGCATAGATATACAATCATCTCGACTAATAAATACACTATATATATATATATATATATATATATATATATATATATATATATATATATATATAAAGAAATTGTATATATATATATATATATATATATATATATATATATATATATTAAAGTATATACAATTTCTTTCTAAAAAAACCTGTTGTTGCCAAAACTGCCCATAATATGATCTGTACTGGTACGAAAGTATACAGCGGTTTTGTCGATCTATTTTTACATCTGACTGAATAGATGCTTTATTTTTGCTTCGCTTTTGATGTGTGTGTAGATACGGAATTTAGTTTTTATTCACGCTGATCAAAGCAAACCTTATTTTTATAACTGACCTCCAGACATTGATTAGTTTTTCGTCACTGAATCTCTACAACCGACAAAACGCTAGTCGGGTGATATGAATTCGGACATTTTCTTCACTGTTTTATGAAATACGTACTCATTTCCCGCCTGGTATTTCTTCTTTATTTTTTTATTTTTTTCATTTTTTTTTTTCAGTCGATGTTCTTTCAACTCTAACTAATAAGATTGTTGATGAAAAGGAATTCCCTAAATACCATGGTTTGCAAAAATCATTGTTTAAATTGATAATCAACAATATTTTCCTTTGATTAAGAATCAATGGAAACGAGAATTTTAATTTAAGAAAATCTCGAGAAAAAATCTATCAGGTCTCTTGGTTTCTGTTGAAAAATGGGTCCACGACACTCATCACTGGTCCCATGAGCTGGTTTTGTCGTGATGGCGCGGCTATGTAGCGTGTTTTGAGCAGGAATAGCCAGGTGGTACCCATCCCTCTCCAGGTCTAAAACTGATCTGAGGTCATTTTTTCCACCCAGAGCAGTAACCATGGTCAAAGATCTCTGTTTTTCCAACTATTTTACCTATAGCTGGGTGTGTGTGGGGGGGGGGAGAGTGGATTAGCACTATATTAAAGGCAAACAGCAACGGCAAAGATTTGAAATCGGAAAGCAGAATCCACTTCTTCAACGATTAACATTACACCATGATCACCTCCTCCATCACATAAATGGTTCTATTACAGGAGAAATTGAGGGATTCTAATTAGGATTTTGAAATTATCGCTTTTGTCGCACAAAGAATGATTTTCAGTGCAAAAGCTGGCTCAAAAATACATCATTCACGTCCTAATTGGACTTAATATATTTTTGCTGTTTAAGAGTATTTTAAGAGGCTTGGTGTTATACAAATTTCGTTATTGAGTACCATCATTGGTGGGTTGCGTTTATATACATACATACTGCATGATAACAGTTTCATTACTATATAGATGTGGCTTTTGAAGAGCTATTCAATTCATTGCTGGACGGAAAATTTACTTGTTTGCTTATTTAGAGTTATTTAAGAATATTTTCCAGATATAAACTTCCTTATAAATTGCCATTATTGGTTGGTTATGGTTATATATAGAGCTTAGAACTTTTAGTATTTTACAGATGTAGCTTTCGATTTGCTACTATTAAGCTTAGTTTAGTCCGACACAAGATCAAAATAGCATGGTTGCAAAGAGCGAGTTAAATTCATTATATATACACTAAAAGTGTGCAGTGGCATAATTAGCAGGTAAAAGTCTATTCCCTTCCAATCTGTGAACTAAAGTACCTAGGTAAAATAGGATTTTGTAAGTAAACTGCATTCTGATTCGATGATAGAGATCACGTGTTCCGAGAGATTTGGGCAGAATTTAATCATATGATAAAAGAGAGTTGGATCGAAACTCGAATCAAGGCAGTCGCCGAAGAAAAGCTTTGTATTTAGATTACGCTAACTGGATCGCAAGCAGAAGAATGTTACTAATCTCACTCTTAACTAAAACTGGGGTGTCGTGAGTATTACATTAAACTGCATTCAGTGGCTTACCTTCAGTTCTGAAGCTGTTGTGACTGTAGAGTTCATTGACATTACTTCCAGATCTACTTTGACCCGAGGTGGTAACTATTAGATAAAAATATCTGGAACCACATAACCGTATACAAATTATCTATATTTGCTTGGAATACTTAAAACTATAAAGCTGTATGCAAAGAAAAAAAATATTTGATAGGAATCGTCGCTTGAAATCATATAATTATATATGAATTATTTGTATTAGATAAGAATACTAATGAGGAGGTTCTCATCCATAAGTTAAATAGAACTGTTCAATCGTTTACAAAGGATTATAATTACTAGCTATTTCAACCCATACAGCTGTGTGCAGATTATGTTATTAGATTAGAATACTTGAAAATAAAATTACTAATGGTAAATAGTAATACTTGAAAATATTTAACTGTGTGCAAATGAATGATTAATATTAAACAGAATTATAAATGTTTCAGAGGACTACATAAAAATATTTAACTGTGCTAAAAACTATTTATAGTAAAGAGAATTTTAATGTTAGATAGGTATACTTGAAACGATTTAACTGTGTGCAAGTAAATGTGTTTGTACAACTTGTTTAAAAATAAAATCATCTACAAATTATTCGCTTACAAGTCGCGCTAACACACTCATACACAAAGTTATATATAAACAGTTTCTGGCATTAAATAACCCACAAGTGTTTATGTAAAATACGAACCAATCAAATAAAGATATAATTGTGTACAAATTATTTGTAAGAAGAGTTTTTTTTTTTTTTTTTTAATTATAGAAGACGCCCTTTTCGTAACGGTTATCGTCGAAGCGACTCCCATTTTGTCAGTGGTGTAGTTGAATATTTGCTGAAGGCGCAGAAGCTGATGCTCAAGACCATGTAAGAATATTTTGTATGCTAATTTTCAAAGAAAACGAGACACTGTCTCAAGTATTCTTCTTATACCGATTCCGTTTGTTGACAAACATTGACATTCTGAGTAAATATCGAGATGGAATATAGTGAAGGTGCACAAAATCAAGGTTCAAGACAAGATTGAATTTTTTCTTATCAAGACAAGCTTTCCCTATCTGTGAGTTTTGCTTTTACAAACTTTTGTTTAATGTACCCCATAGTCCTTAAGTTCCTTACTGTAATTAAGTGATCACTTATTGAAGCTCTGAGCAGGTTCATCGATGCTTAAACTTAGTAATCAAGCGCGAAAGCGAAATGTGAGCTTGACTTGACTGAAAGTGATGTTCTGAGAATAGCGTACTTAAGTTGAAGTTAAGTATTGTTTATAATTTAAATCCTTTATCCTTTTCCTTTAGAAAAAAAGGGATAAGTAATGAAATAAAATATGCTAAACACAAATGAATGACATTTTTTATTTGTTTATTTGCCTTGGCAGTTTTGAATGTAATATTTTCTTATTTACTCAAACAATTTAGTTGTATAGAGATTAAAAAGGGATAGGATATAGCTGTACGGTTGAGTTGAATGATACTTACTAGTTAAGCTTTCGTAGCGTAATCGGTAAGACGTTTGAAAGGAAAACAGATCAGGGTTAAAATCTTACCGGAATGTTTTTCCTTATTTCTTATCTATGCTGTTTACTTAACTGTTGTTGACTAATGCCTTTAAACTAACTTGAAAGTAAGTCTCTTAGTACAATGCAGTTATTTACTAAACTTGGCTAACTCCTACGCACAAGCCTTCAGTTTGCTACGATACCGGTTACTTAATTGTTTTGCTCAGTGTTAGATAACATTGGCTTTGAAGTTTACTGAGCTCTTTATACAAATAGTAATCGTTTTCTATTAAAGAATAAAGGAAACTAAGTATCCACATAAACTTAAGAAAGCGAGAAATGACGACTATTTAAATAAGCCTTTTTTCTTTTCAAAATTGTTACGCAATCCAATAAAATAGGTGATATATATATATATAAATATATATATATATATATATATATATATATATATATATATATATATATATATATATATATATAACAAAGAAAATAATCAAGCAACAAAAAAATTAAAAGATGAACCTTCTTAATTGATTGGAATGGTATAAATTTTTACCGGTGTCAGTGGTCGGCGTTCAAATTCTGGTAAAATCAACGATTTTGAAAGCTAATAATTAAGATCAGCACATCAACCTCAGTTAGGAGATTGGGGTACTATATCTATTCTTCAAACATTTTTCTATTCAGTTGTTCCTTAGCTAGATAAAGTCAAGTGTGGTGCTAGGGTGGGTCTCTAAGTTTGTTATCTACCACAGTTAACTTCAAATAATATTTGGTCTATATAAGAAATAGAGAAGCATCAGTGAAGGATCTTGACAAAGCGAAATATTATCAGCAATGAATCATTGATGTGCAAAACTGACAATTCTTTATTACGACGATACGGTGTCAAATACGTGATTAGCCTAACGGTAATCCTCATAGAAAATGGAATCGGTGACTCGAGTCGAATCCTAGGCAAAACTGTTGGTTTTCCACTTTTTGTTAATGCCCTTGATCCTCCCATAAGTAAAAGAAATATAGAGGATTGGTTGGGAAACCTATCTAGGAGACAGAAAACTGAATTAAAACCAGCTGAGTTCCTGATGGGTATCACCTACCTTTTCAGCATAATGGGCTGTTCCATCTGCAGTAGCGGCGATCAGTCTCGGAAGAAGCCTACAAGTCAGACCAGAAGAGCCGTTCCTATTGTTGAAGTGTATCATTACTCTATCACTAATCCTATGTTCTTATTACTAACAGTCACTCTCTTGTAAATACTCTTTCCTGTAAATATAACTATTTTCCTCACATATCGTGGTTTGTCTTATTATTACTACTACTTGTGTTCACTAACCAGGACACAACAGTTCCGTAAAACAAATCAAAATTATGTTGCATCCTGTCCGGGGAGGAGTTGGGTAAATACAAACCCTAGTTAGGTTTGTACCTCCATTAATATCACTCATATAAATGTTTTAAAAACCTTGGTATTTTTTTATGATTCCTTTTGAGAGAAAAATGGCAATAATTTATATTTTCTTATAAGCAAAATGGTGTTTATAAAAAAGAATTGAAAATAAATATTATCCTCTTCATAATTTAATGTAGCATATGACTGGTCAAATTTTATATCATCAAATTGTTATTTCGCTCTCAAGAGACTGAGTATCTTTGGCATTGCATTGATATGTGTGGCTGTCTTTTTCTGTGGCGTCTGTTGCGTTCCCACATTATATTTCTTTGATGGTTTTTGTCTCGTTCTCCTTTCATCTGAGTGACGCCAAAACTCACTGCAATTGGACAACGTCTGCTGCAGTATATTACCACTCTCTTCAAACGAAGTTAAAAAGAAAGGAAGAAATCAATGGTTGGCGCACCCCGCTTGGCGGCAAAGAAGTTCTTGTTCTCACCTCTGTGGTCTCTCTTGCCTTAGTTGTATTCAGAAAAAATGACAAAACAGGCAGCAAACATACGCTGAAACACACGATGATATCTTTCTTTTTTTTAATATGTCAGTTGTATAATGAATGCATATATATATATATATGTATATATATGTGTGTGTGTGTGTGTGTGTGTGTGTGTGTGTGCCAATACAAAACTTGGCAAAAAATTATTCTCCTTTCGTTGGCCAAAAAAACGACGTTTCTATTGCTGCCTTTCATTATGCTTCCTATTGTAGATTCTGTTTACAGCAATTTCTTGAAAGATGGAAGACTCTTAAAAAGACATCCGTCTTTTTTTTATTTACTCTATTAATACTAGAAAAGTAAACCTGTTATCTTCGTTTTGTTCTTTTATGACAACGTCTTAACCACCATGTTCTGCGGGCTTTGTTGAATTCACGTTATATGAATCAATATAATGGACAGGAAACCAGACGGAAAATTGTGCCAAGTTAGCGGAAATGCATACACCTTGTCAGAACAACACTATATATTTATTTACTAAGCTTTTTATTGTTGTGGCACATGGCCTCATTTATGGAGCACTCAATTTGACAGAACAACACTGTATATATTTTCCGGATGTGAAAATTCATGTTTATATACTAGATGAATAGTTACTAGTATGAAATTGTAGACTTCGTTGAAGATCTAACTCAAAATATAAACTAAACCCTGAACTAAATTCATTCACCTAATTGAGGTCGGGTTATTAGTTGATTTTTGCTTACTGTATCAGTAAGAGGTCGAAACGAAATTCTTATCGTTTAAGGAAATGGATACGACGAACCGAGTTCAAATCATAGATAAAGCTGTTTGGATTTCACTTTACGCTTCAGTCCTTGGGGAAGGAAGGAAGGAATCGCTGTTCCCTCCAGCTGACATGCTCGTTTCTTTAGTCTTGAAACCGGTGTAGGAGAAGGGAAATTCTAAACTGAATTCTAAACTTCGCTGAATAAAGATGACCTTGTGTTACATCCTGTTGGCGACGGAAGGGTTTGGTATATAAACATATGTAGTAGATATCTTCAATTGTTTCAAGTCTCATATATCCCCTGGAGAAATATTTAAACATCCCCCAGATGTGTGACATATGATTACGTGATTTTTATCTTAGTGATAATTTTCCATTTTTCATTATCTTTCTTCTTACTTTTTTATAGGATATCTTTTCTATAGGCTCTAATTCTAATTGGAGTACGTATTGTCCAAATTATTGATCTAGCGGTTCTTGCTGCCCCCACATTTTCAGAAAATAGCCTCGAAATAACATAGGATACAAACTGATGATTCTTTAACTCGTTTGAAATTGGAGATAGTGTTGACCTGTCTCGAGAGCTCATAAAACAGCAACGACGATTAAGAAAAATCTATAAAGATTGAATATTAAAATGCATAAGTCATTCTAAATTATATTCTTTTTAGATATCAAATGAAACAACTGAAATTGTCCTAAACAAATTACCATATAGAAAAGATATTCGGAAATTAAGATTTAATCTAAAAAATGTAATGTAGTATATACTGGATGCAAAAACATTAAAGTTAAATATAAACCAAACATCAGAGAAATCCAAAGAATAAATGTGGGATGAGGTCTAGAGATTGACTTTGATAATACATTTTAAGCCGACAAACATATTTTCTCTATTGTATCGAGAGAGAATGGAATGTTTTGATGGATCGTTAGACATTTTATTTTAAGGAAGCCACATATTTTGAAAATATATAAAACCTAAAATAGACCTCTGAAAGAATATTGTACTCGAGCTTGGGATCTAGTGTCGAGACATAGAAATAGTGGGGAGATATTGATACTCGAGAGCATACAAAGAGGAGTGACAAAAATGTTTTAAAAAGTGAAAGATAACAGTAATTGGGAGAGATTAGAAAAATTAGTATTTACTACTATACTAAAAAGAAGATTTAGAAGTGATATCAATAAAACTTTCTGAATGATTAATCAAATTTCTAATCATAATATATATTTTTTCAATATTTCTCCATGAACAGGAAATTCACTGTCAAGATAGATTTCTTCAATTAGATCTCCGTTTTTAATTGGATTGTTTTTCAAATGGAATAATACGTTTTAGGAACATTTTATTCTAAGAATATATTACTCTATTACTGTTTTTGATCTCATATGACAGTTTGCATAATCAGATCAAAAACAGCAATATTGTGGAAAATTTTTAAATTAATTTGGAGTTTTTCAGAAAATATTTTTAAAAAGAACATTGAAGAGGGCATTTTAGGAGCAATTAGATGAATTACTTAACCACAATTGATCTGTGTAGAGATATTTTATTCATAGCGTTTATGTTTTATATAAAAATTGTTTTATTAAAAGCTGATCTAAGAAAGTAGTAAAAAGTGAAGATGCCCAAGAAGGCATAACAAACAAACAAACAATTTTTTTAAAAATAGCCTGAAACGCAAAATAGGGATAACCAAAACATCGTACACCCTAGCACCGAAAAAATAATGTTAACATAAGAAGACAAAGTGAATAGCGACTTAATAAGGAAAATCATGACTGAAAAGAAGACTGCATTACCATTCCTGAAAAACCTAAACTTGAAAAAGTTCAGATAGAAGCTATTTTAATGGAATATCCCACAATCTCTCCCAGTCATGTGGACTGACTATATTAGTAAGTATATATATAGGGAGCACAGCCTTGTTCCCTCAAGTAATGGATACCGTGTTAGCTGGATTAGAATTTGCCACAGCTTATCTAGATAACATCTTGTTAAGGAGTGAAAACAAATAACTGCAAAAAAAAAAAAAAAAAAAAAAAGAAAGTAAAAATATCAAGGCAGTGTTCCAGAAGATTGACAAATATGGCTTCATGTTAGGTTCAGAGAAGTGCGAGTTCTTCCTGAAGCAGATAAAATACTTTGGTCAAATAATTGACGAGAATGGTTGAAGACTGTATCCGGAAAGGGCTGAAGCTTTAAAAACTATATCACCACCAAACAATGTTTAGGCATAGCCAACTATCATCATATCTACATTTCCAAAATGTATGATCTTAGAGCTCCATTGAATGACTAATTGAAAAAGAGTGCAATGTGGATTTGATCCATTTAATTTGAAGATGCTTTCTAGAAAATAAAGAGCTATCTTTTATCAGATTTATCGTTAGCTCATTTTGACCCTTAAAAAAGATAATTGTAGCATCTGACGTTAGCAATTATGGGATCAGAATGCTAATTCACTAAAAGTTTGAAGATGAGACTACAAAGCCCATAGCCTACTTCCTGCTGAAAGAAATTATACCCGGATTGAGAAAGAAAGCCTGGCTATAATTTACGTGATTAAGAAATTTCACAGGTTCAGCCATGGGAGGAAATTTGCATTAAAGACGGATCTTAGACCATTGTTAACAATTTTTGGCCACCAGGTTACAGAGCTAAGGAATAATCTTGCTGAACTAAAACATTAAGATGGAATTCCTATCATCGAAAAAACCCGCCGATGGTTTATCGAGATTGATCCCAAAGTAAAACAGTGATAAAAAAAAAGAATTATCCGTATTGCAATGCAGTAAGATTTGGGTTACCTGTATCTCTAGAATATATCTAAAAAGCTGAGAATAGTGAATATATTAAAAAATGAAGAAACAACTATGACTGATTGAAATACAGAAAAATATCAAGAGTATCACCTTTTTCAATCAGCGAGCAAGTATTATTGTATGTAGATATTGATAATGCCCTATACACTGAAAAAGAAAATCCTAAGAGAATTTTATATAGGCCATGCTGGCATGTCAAAATTGAAATCGTTAATACGTAACGATACGTGCTAGCCAAGGATGGACCAGAATAATGAAAAAAGGGCAAAGTGTGTAAAGGTTCTGAAATTGCGACAAAAGCACCACTGATAAAAATTCAGCTATAGTCTAAAACGGATGTTCTGTGTACGAGATTACACATCGACTGCACTGGACGTCTAAATCAACACAATTACCTTAAAATCGTGGACAGTTTCTCAAATTGACTGGAAATACTCAAGTGTAGACATCCGACATCCACAAATACTGTCAATGTATTAAACGAGCTTTTCAGTCGTTTTGGTGTGCCAAAAATGTTGGTTAGTGATGACGGAACACAATTTCCCGGCAGGGAATTTAGGATTTTCTACACATCTTTGTCCATAGACCAAGCTTCGACCTCTGTTTACCATCCAAGATCAAATAGGCCAGCGGAGAGATTCGTGCACACATTCAAAATAATCAAGGTATGGAAACTAATGAGAGGAGTATACAAAAGTTTTTTAACGGTTTACAGAATTACCCCCAATCCGAACACAGATTCAGGTCTTTTACCAGATGAACAATTGTTCGCAAAAAAATTCGATCTGTTTTCGACATCTGTTGCCTATTCCAACGAAAGAAATTGTAAAAAAAACTTTGCAACAAAATTTTACGAACCAGGAAACAGAGTTTTCTTCAGAAATTATAGAGGTAGAAAATTTTTCTTGGAAGATGAAATCATCACTAAAAGACTTGTCAAAGTGATGTATATGCTCAAAAAAGAAGATTCGAATGTAAGAGACAAATCAGTTAAGGCCAAGACATCTTAAAGATGTCACGGAAAAAGATAATGAAGAATTGCGAATGGAAGTTAGTATATGACGCATTCGAAATACCAGTCCCTATATCTCCACCTGTACCGATAGAAGAATCTCCAACCCCAACCAGTGCCGAAAACTATCAATACCACAAATCCCACCAGCACAAAAATTGGTCTGACGGGTAAGTATCATGGAGAAGAAAAGGTCAAACAACCCCAAAATTAGCTCGTGGGGAGGAATATCCCACTCTCTATCTCTCTCTCTCTCTCGCTCTCTCTCTCTCTCTCTGATTCATGTAGACTGACTATGTCAGTAACCATGTATATGTAGTGAGCATGGCATTTTACCTGTCGTTGCTTCGGGGATTAATAGCGTTATTCACGATTCCTTGTCTGTCTTATTGCATCTCTCTTTCAATAAAACCTATTTTCTTTTATCTACAAACATGTTAACTGTTCCTTTCCACTCGAGTACAAACTTGTCCGATTGTACCCCTTTTAAGGGCACAAGAAACCAAAAAGGTAAAGAAATCATTACGAAATGTCTTAACGGGTAACATCACTGAACTAAACGAGCTAAATTATGCTGGAGTGACACTAGTCTGTAATAAAATCGGTGTTCCCCAGAGAATTTCTAAGAGAAATGCAAAAACTGGATAGGGAATTTTGGCTTGAAGTGAAGTTAAAGGAATTGTAACAGCAAGCAAGTGTTAAGGAACAAAAAACACATGAAGATATGTTGGAAGGAAAAGACCAAATAGCAGACAAGTCAAAAAATGCAATATGAAGTGATAACTCAAAATATATTGTCGAAAGAAGGCAGATTTAAAAGATACCGAGACAGGGTCAAACAATGCAAACAAAACAGAACATTCCGTTATAACAATAGAAAATTTTACCCAACAATTTGGTGGAGAATGCTCGAGGACAAGCAACAACCGGATGCAAAGGAACAAAACAATTTTAGAGTAGAATATGGATGCAGAAAGATCATAACAGAAAGGCCGAATGGATACGTAACATGAATTCAGAAAGGTACAGAATCGGTAATACCAATA
Organism: Sepioteuthis lessoniana; assembly: GCA_963585895.1. Taxonomy (NCBI): domain Eukaryota; kingdom Metazoa; phylum Mollusca; class Cephalopoda; order Myopsida; family Loliginidae; genus Sepioteuthis; species Sepioteuthis lessoniana. Next base: position 34,936,467 of record OY757924.1, read on the forward strand.
CTCAAAAAAGTACCAAATTGGAAAACGCTTGGGCATGATGACGTACATTGTTTCTGGTTTTGAAAATTCACCTCCATTTGTGATAGATTAGTTTTTGAACTGAGTTGATACCTAGAAGTAGATATACCCAAATGGATGACTGACGGAAATAGTACTCTGATCCAGAAAGACCTCACAAAAGGAACCATCCACAACAACTCTAGACCAATAACATGTCTACCTATGATGTGGAAAATCCTAATCGAACAGAATAGGGAGTTGATTTATTATTCACTTGTATCTCACATACGAACTGTCACCGGAAAGACAGAAAGGATGCCATTGGGGAATCAGAGAAATAAGTGATTTACTCTACTTTGATCAATGTCTTCTGCAGGAGAGCAAATCCGGTTGAGAATATGTAGATATGTCGTGAAATGACAAAAAAAAAAAGTCTATGATATTGTCCTGTGAACCTGGATTATAAACTTCATCACGGAAGCCATGAAAAACTCGAAAGTGGCATTAACAGCGAGAAAAAATTTAGCAAAGGTGAAAATCTAAAATCTTCCAGCTAGAAAAATATGTGTCATGCTCATCGTAAAAAGCGGAAAAAAACAAAAGCTGAAAAAAAAACCTACTAAATCAGGAAAGATTTGGAACGCTTGAAGAAAAGGAAACTTACCAATACTTTGGGGTTCTGAAAGCGGATACCATCAAACAAGTGGAGAAAAAAGAAAAAAATGAGAAATGAGTAGCTCTGACGACGAGAATAATTCTCGAAACAAAAATGTCATCAAAGTGAGAAATACCAAGGTATTCCTTTTTTAAGCTACACGGAAACATTCACAAAATGGAGAGGACAAGAAAATTGATGACGATGTACAAGGCTTTATATTCGAGTGATGATATTGAAAGACTTTTTATGTTGAAAAAAGAAGGATGAAGAGGACTCCTCTGGATTAAAGATTATGTGGATGCATTAATACATGGATTCAAGGACTGCATTAATAATCACAAAGAAAGACTAATTATATGGACAAACAGGACAGTAACAAAAATTAGGAAACAGAAATGGGAAGAAAAACTATTAAGAACTGGCGAAATCTCATATAGAAAGACTTGGACATGGCTACGAAATAGAAACCTTTGGAGTAAAAGTGAATCTCTTCAAATAGCAGCACAAAACAAGGTCATAAGGACGAATTATATTAAAGCCAAAATCGATAATATGCAACAGAACAGCAAGTGTACGTTATGTTGATACAAAGATGAACGATTAATCACATAATCAGTGAATGGAGCAAACGAGCGTAAAAGAAGTATAAGAATGAATATTAAAGAAAGCAATAAGAGAGACAAGTATTAAGACATTGCTAGAGAGCTTAGAAATTTGTGTAACCAGAGGGTAACGCTAAAACGAATTATAAATTGTACGCTTGGAATGGTTCTCAAAAGAGGGCTGGAAGAGATTAAAATCAGAGCATGAATCGAGACAATCCAGACTTCACCATAGTTAAAATCGGCAAGAATACCCCAAAAATTCCTGGAGACACTTGCTGTTACCCACACTCATGTGAAATATCACCATCTATTACTGATATGAAGAACTCCTAAGAAGTGAAATAATAATAATAATAATAATAGTAATAATAATAATAATAATAATAATCAGGAGAATGAAAAAAGTACTTGAAATTATATTGCAGAAACCTCAACGAAGGGATAAACACTTGGGCTGTTCCCATCGTAAGATGCCAGCATTGAAAATACATCGACTTGATGATTGAAGACTAATTAATAAAAAGAACAAAGAAAGACTTATTACATCGATTAGAAATAATGAAAACAACATAAGGCTTGATAGAACAACAATAAGAAACAAACGTGGGAAGAAAAATAACTGTATGCATATTTCAAGCAACAAACAAGCAAAATCACCCACGAGAATACTTGGATATGGCTAAAAAAGGAAACCTTGAAAGAAAAACGGAATCTCTCCTGAAGGCATCACATGACTGCGCTATAAGAACAGACTGTGTTAAAGCAAAATAGATGAGAGGCAACAAAAAAGCAAGTGTTGGTCATGTAGTGATAGAGACGAAACAATTAATCATATAATATGCGAATGCAGAAAAAGCAGCGCAAAAAGAGTATAAAACTAGACATGACAGTGGGGAAGGTAATCTACTGGGAAACATGCAAGGAATTTAAATTCGACCATACGAACAAGTGGTATATGCACAACCCAGAATCTGTCCTGGAGAATGAGACGCCGAAATTTCTCTGGAATTTTGAGATAGAGACAGATCACCTAATCTCCGGCATACGACCAGACCTAGTGATAGTCAACAAAAAAAGAGAACCTGCCGAATAATAGGCTCTGCCGTCCCGGCAGATCACAGAGTGAAATTAAACGGAAGTGAAAGTGACGGTGATACCAATTATAGTTGGTGAATTTGGAACAATCCCCGAAGGATTGGTCAAAGGACTAGAAATCAAAGGACAAGTTGAGACAATCCAGACTACGGCATTACAAAGATCAGTCAGAATACGGAGAAGAGTCCTGGAGACACGAAAGACTTGCTGTCACTCAAACTCCAGCGAAGAACTATCAGCTTACGCCGGTGTGAAAAACTCTCAAAAAAGAGTAAAATAATAATAAAGGTTTTTCCTCTAAGAAGCAAACTTGGAAAAATATGGACATTGCAAACATTTTATGAAATCCTCATTCAGTGTTGGGATCATTATTGAAGCCCTTCTGAATCAATGCACTAAAAACAATTCCTCTAACAGTTGGATTAAATTTGGCACGCTTCTGTTCACCTTAAGAAACCAAAGGACGAAGGACAGACTAGAAGTTATTTAAAGAAGAAGCACATTTTCCCCATGTCAGAACTCAATAATGCCTTCTGGTAATTGAAGTTTTAATTTTGTTTATTTATTTTTTTAATTCTTTAAATTCAGGTATAAATTCTTTTTTCGATTTTTCGATTTTCAGTTGTCAAATTTTATAAATTCTTTCTTCGATACGGCTTTCGGCGCTAAATTAAAACTTGTGGACTTCTCAAACAATATTAATTGCGTGATGTCAAAAATTCTACCACCTCTGAAATCATTTGTTAGGTGCTACTACATGATGGTACAAAAATAAAGGCAAGTAAACTATACATTTATCAAAATATTTTTTAAAGATTTAGTATCTCACAATCACTGAAACTAATTTTCGACAACCGAATTGGCGAAGCTTAAAATATATCGACTTATTCTCCTAAAGAAGAGTAAGACCGATGCCATCACAAAAAAACATGTGGGTATAATCGTAAACTGCATCCAGTGGTGAGGCTTCACTTCTTGAACACTTGAGAATGAGTTAGTTCATAGAATCCAATGTACTTGTCATACAGATCTATTTGGAAATTATTAGAATTAGATAAGAATAATTTAAGCCATCTAACTGTGTGCAAGCAAATGATTATTTCTAAAGAAGATCTGATTATTTCAATCCTGTAATTGTGTTTTAATTATGAGTATTAGATTGGAATAACCAAAAGCATATAATTCAGTGAAAATTAATAATATGAAACCTCTGATAACGCATGAGGGATTGATATGATGTAAAACAAACTTGACCAAACCAAACCATTTTAGATTCTTTTAAAAGATATATGTCGAATTGATTTATTGATGAAGTAGAAAAATAAGATAAAAATAATATCGAAGTTCCATCTGTTGGGCTAAATCTAAAAATTGCTCATAACAAAAAGAGTGAATTAATTTGTAGAAGTTTCAGATTGTCATTTCATAAATTAGATTTACGTCTTAAATTACTTATGGACAAACAAAAAAGGAATGATTTGTGTCCTGTATATCTTTTTCATCTTATTAAGATGATTTCTGAGATATGATGCAAGTGGCTGTACAGCTGTTGCGGTGTGGAATTCTGCTTTAAGAACTTTTTTTCAAAACAGTAAACAAAATCAATTGGTAATTCCCATTTACTTTCTTCTCCAATAGTTTCTTTAACGCTCAGGGGGTGCAACCATAGTGTAGTATCGCTACGGCTACAGCTTAGAAGATGTACGTTTTCTTTTTTTAATCGAGAAATTATATTGTGAATTGGTTTATTGGTTTGGCGCCACTTGAGTGCGATATGAACTGATGGCTCAGTTGTAGAGTTTCGGCTCTGCAATCTGTGGTCGCTGGTTTTATCTCCAGAGGTGATGAGACCTAATTAGATCGAAACAGCAGTCCAGAGTTTCTGTATGTCGTGCGCGAGAGTTCGCTGGAATTTCTGGTCATAGTAATTCAATTCATAAGCTTAGAAGAACTCCGGTTTTATTGTATCGGTGAGATCAGATTTCTATAGGATTGATAACCATCCAATAGCAGTCCATGTCTTTCCGATGTATATACGGACATCGCTTTCTTTAAATGAGATATTGCAACATAGGTCTGTGCAGAGATCTTCTGATTTCAGAGGTTTTGCCATTTAATATGAAAGTTGTTCAGTATTGTCTAAAACGCATGAAATCTGATTTCTAGTCGAAGCTGTCCGTTTCAAGCTATACAGCAGGGATTTAGTTTCTGGGGGCGTATCTGTGCGTAGCGCTAGATCGTCTGCGGAGTCTGCATCTGTAATATTTTTTGCGGGGTAACTTCTGATTCATACTTTTTTTTTGATTATAAGACCATTTTCTCTGAATAGATCTATTGGTATTCATATAACGTAACCTAGACAGGTTATAAATAGATATGATATCAATTTATCTCTTTGGAAGACTCCAACGACAATGTCAAAGAAGCCTGTGTCACCATCGGGTGAGCGAACCATTGCTTTTTTTTTTTTTTTGCATGGCTTTATTCTAGCGGTGACAATTTCTTCGCGAATATCATATACTCAAAGTATTTGTTCCATCTTTCCAGTGAATAAAATCAGATACCTTGGAGAAACTTTAAAAGAAAAGTGTTGCCTCGATATTTCTGAACAATTTGGATGATTCGACGAATAGTCAGAATCTGAGAACTGAATCTATTTCTCCCAAAACCGTTTTGATTTTTCCCAATTATTTTCTCATCTTCAGTTCGGATACGATAGAGACTCGAGGCATCAGAAACCATAGAAACTAGAGCAGGATGAGTTATATCGCAGTAGTTCTTAGTGATGCTGTGGTCGTCTTTTTTGCGGAAAGGAAGATGCAGCTTTTCATCCATTTCTGAGTGGTGTTTTTTTTATATACAACGTTGCATAAGCGAATTAGAATGTCGTCAAATTTTCTAGTCTTCCATACTTCAGGAAGTATTCCGTCGAGGTCAGCGGCTTTACTGTTTTGAACATTTTCGGTACCGCATCTTCCTCTCTAAATTGTCTGTAGTCTGTTGATAAGTTCTTCAGTGGGTTTATTTTTGGTTTCAGGGGGGGGGTTCCAAGCTAATTGTTAAAATGCTCTTTCCTCTTTTAAAGTCTGTCTCATGGCTGATAGTTTTTAGTTTTGCATTCAAGTTGTTTCATTCGGTTCTTTTCATTTAGTATCCTTCATGCTAATCTTGATTGGCTATCTTTAACAGAGTTTCTGATTGTATTGATTTGGTATATATTCTAGTTATTGTTTTTTGTATGCTTTATTTAGTTAGCTCTTGGTTTTCTTAAGTTTCTGTGCATTAGTGTTTGCAGGGTTTCTTTTATTACATAAGGATGTTTTTTTGTGTTGTCTCACATTTTTCTAACTGCTATTCATTTCCAGGTAATACTATATTTAGTACTTGATTTCGTTGATATTCATCCGGTTGCTGTTTCTAAGCGAGCGGAAGAAGTTTTCAAATTATATCATCATTGAAAACTAAAATAACATAAATCTGGTAATCGATGGACATACGTGTCTGCATCTGCAGGACAAAACCTACGTCAATGTCGCTACTGAAGCCCACGTATATGCAAATCACTAAATAGCATAGAAAATACCTTCTGAGAATGATGTGAGCAAAATTTAATAGAAATCCCTGCGCAACAATCATCTTATGATACAGCCCCACTAGTTACAGTGATGAAACGAATATAATCACCCTTCATAATGTGTTATATTCCATTGTCACACACATTTCGAAATACAACATTAAGATCATTGGAAGGGGATACGAATGCTTACACGAAAATAACTTCTGTTTACACACCTCACTTAAGAAAATAGGAAAATATTTAGCTGAGTTTTCTCTCAAGAAATGATTTGTATTTCTAAACACTCAATTCAAAATATAAGAAAAAAAACAATGGTCTTACACCCAAATAAATCAGAAGTACTGTAAGATTATATATTTCTAAACAGGAAGTAGATAGACAGCACTTTGAACTTTTGACATACTTCTCTTTTGAGGGAGTATCCTCCGATCATAGAATCATTTCAGCAAAAATTTGCAAGAGGCTACACAGAAACTAAAAAGAAAATCACCAAGATATGACTAATCCTCACTTGCTAATGTGGTATACGCAATCAATATACGACAACTGTAAGAAACAGGTTTATTAGACCTCAAAATATATCTGGAAGATATACTTCAAATAATGGTATGACTTAGAACGTTTAAGGAATTATATAACAAAAATAACTTAAATCGATCAGTAAGAAAAATATTGTAAATTGATAAATACTACTTCTTAAACGTGGATTTATATTCACTGAGTAAAGTGGAAGATTTTTTTAAGATATGGTTTTGTTTTGGTATAAACAATAATGAAAAGTAGGTAATTTATTGCGTTTTCGTTGTTATTTGGTTGTCCAATTTTTGTATAAACTATTTAAATTCTATTCTATAATGTTTATGGTAGGTATATTAGAAAATTAATGATTAAATGATTAAAGAGTATTTGTTAATTTTTATCGCTTCTATCATATCATTTTGAAAGTTATATGCCTTTGAAAAATGAAATGATGCATTTACTTTTTCTGTATAATTTTAAACTTAGTCATAATTTTGCTTTATGATAATGCTCGACCACATGTTGCCTGGAATACAGCGCATGATTTCACTAACTTGAAATATGAGACTTCTCCACATCCAACCACAGTCTCATGATTAGTGGTCGAGAACCCACCGACTAGCATTTCTTCAAGCATCTGAACACTTTTTTTACGAAAAAATAAACATTGTTTTAAGGATTTTATCTTACTGTCACAAAAAAAGTTTAGTCGATGGCAGAGATCATATTTTGACATATTAAAACACAGTATAATTACATTAATTCCGGAATAAAAGTTTATTCTAAAATTACATATTATTTTCCGAACAATCAAATATTTGAAACAGTGATTTTGAAAAATATACTTTAACTTTTACTGGCCTTTGCAAATTAAATGGTCCAAATGTGAAATTGGATGAATGTACGAAGTGTGGATATATGAAGAAGCGCAATGTTTTAGGGTTCATTAGAACTTTCTATACACATTTAAAATAGATGTCTTCCAGATAATTCTTATTACATATGAAGTTTTTTGTGCACCCAAAGCAAAAGATAAAATGGTTATTTGTAGGTGGAAAGAAAAAATTGCACACCCGAGGCAAATCATTCACACGAAAACTGTTTTTTTAATCATCTAATTTGCATTACAGACGAGCAATGTCTTTTTCACCCTCAAATTCTAAGAACGACTTGCAGCAAAAGGATTAAAATTATATAACAAAACATTCCAAGAGTAGAAAATAAATTTCTTATAAATTGCTATAATTTTACCTTTGAATATTCACGTTTATTTTAATGTCATCATTAAGCAAAATTTCAACAAATTGCTATTGTTCATGATTTTATATCAATATTAAATTCTCATGTTTATGGTCACGCATGAATTGAGTGCCTAATGGTGGTTTGATCATTAACAATCAATTAGTAGTAAATTCAATCCTCATGAGTTGATTTATATGTGCTAAATCTATGCTACGTTTGTTTTGTTTTTTTTTATAATTATCCGACATAAGTAAGATCGCCGATCATCCATGACCAGGAATAATTATCGGCATCAGTTTAATTTGTTGGAGATCGGTTCCTCGATGGCGGCACCTTATGAATTGAACGAAAAAGATAAAGGGACAGTGTCAATTCTGATGCTTTGGTTTGTTTTGTTTTGTTTTATGGCATATCAACCTTGGTAGGTTATTTAACGCCAAATCCATTTTTATGTAAATAATCTGTTCTATTGAAAACAGTTCAGTTTAGCATAAGTACACAGTTTAATTGTCAAAAACATTTCTATTTCAAACTATTCAAGCAGTTATATGTAATAATTCAGTTAAGTGTAAATGCAGTTTTAATGTCGAAAAACAGTTCTATTTGAAATAATTCAGTTAAGCATAAGCACGCAGTTTAAGTGTAAGTACGGTTTAATTGTCAAAAACGTTTCTATTTCAAGCTATTCAGTTTACTCAATTCATTTTAGCATAAGTATGCTGTTAGTTCTATTTAACCCATAGATAGGGCCCTATCAGGTGCTACCATTCCGGGCAGAGTGGACCTGGGAGCGATGGCAATGAAGGGGTACTCTGCATTCCCCCAAAACTCCAGTACTACTGGAACCTCACCATCAGATTGTTTAGTGTCATATCCAGGACACTCGTTGGGGGGGGGGTTCTTTCCCCTCTGCAGAGGCGCAGTCAGTGTATTCTTCAGCCCCAGCTGACTGGGCAAGTCAATTCTGAGGTGCTTTAAGGATAAACATAATCTTTTACGTCATAAAAGGAATTACTATTAGAAAAAAAAAGATACTGTTTATCATGAAGACGTAAATTAGGAAAATGCTATCTTCAGTAGTTTAGAATATGTTTGATTCCTTTAGTTTATATATATACATACATATATATATATATAGGGGGATGTAGGTGTATAAGTGTGCATATGAGTTTATGAAAAAATATCATCATCAAGTCGCGCTGAAAATACAAACTTCCATCACTATCTCACTCTATGCGTCCTTATCATCCATCGTTTCTGGCAGGTCCCCCAGCCTACATTCAGCGTCCGTAAAGAGCTGATATAAAAAGTTATTGCTGGTCAACCAAACCAGCGCAGCCATAGAAGAACGTTATTTATGAGTTCGTCTTTGCTTCTCTAAAAATGTACCGCATGACTTGTTCGCCTTACTCAGATGTTTTTTTTTTTAAGATTGGGGGTAAGTGGCCGTACCACTGCTGTTTTAAAGTTTTTGCTTCCAGGATATACTCAAAACAGCATGTAGCATTTTTGCGTAGTCCTCTGTAGCCTTTTCTCCATGAATTTTGTAGGCGTCCAGCTGGGGCATTCGTATATTAGTACTGACAGAGCGACAGCTTGGAAAGACCCTGTTTTATATTTCGGAAAAAGCAAACTTCCATATAATCAACAACCTATTGATAGCAGTTCATGCCTTTGTTTGGGGTATGATGACATCATTTTCAGTAGATGATATATTGCTGCTGATGTAGGTAAACTTGTCTACTAATTTCAGAGGTCTGTCACTTAAAATGGAGATGGTTCCTTCTCGTTTAAAACACATGTACTCTGTTTTATTTGCATTCACGTGAAGGTCAATTCCTCTGGCTGCTTGTTCTAGGCAACGCAGTAGGGATTCGGTTTGGGCAGGAGTATTTGCTAGAAGTGCTAGATCATCTGCATATTTGTTATGGTTCCTGCTGGATATCATCGTCTGCTTCTTGTCTTTCTAACATAAAGGCGTTTTCTTTCATTTTTATATATCGACGTTCGAAGTAAGTAGTCCAGGTCGAATTTAAATAAATACAATCAGTCATATCTATTCTCGGTTTGATTTGATTGGTTCTAATGGTTTTGTGCTACTGTTAGGAGGGATTCTGTTTCTTTTTTAAAGTTTCCTTTTCTTAGCCACGTCCATGTTTTCTCGTGTGAGATGTTGTTCATTGGTCGTTTAAAGCGCCCATAGAGTTGTTCTTCCCATTTTTGTTTCCAAGTTATTGTCATTCTGCTGGTCATCATGTTGGCAGTATCATTTTTGATGGCTGTAAGCAGCCCTCCTTCGTGGTTTCTTATGTAGTCCTCGAGTCGTTGTATCGATGCATCAACGCTGTCTTCAATGCTAGCAAGTCCGCTTCCTCCCTCCTTTCTTCATACATATAGTCTGTCAATGTCGTCTCAGGGATATAATGCCTTATGCATGGTCATTAGTTTTCTTGTTCTTTGGTCAGTTCATCTCTGGTCCACTTCACAAAGCGTTCCGAATATCTAACGAGGGGTACAGGCTAAATATTTATGCATTTTATAAAGTTTCTGGTTGATAGTTTTTTTCTCGATTAGCTGACTAGTTTCCTGTGATATTCTTTCTTAATTTTGTCTTTCATCTCGACTTGTTTGGTGGTATCAGCCTCCAAGATACCTACGTATTTGTACGATTTCTTTTCTCCGAGCGTTCTAATCTTGTCTTGACTTGGTATTTTCATTCCATCCGTCAGATTTCATTTGCCTCTTTTCATTCGTAGCATCGCACATTTTTCTAGGCCAAATTTAATTCCTATGTCCCGAATGTATATTCTAATTGCGTGTTTCAGAATTTCCAATTCTTTTTCATTTTTCCAAAGATGTCATCCATGTACAATAGGTGATTGATCTTTTTCTGCAATCTACTAAGTTTGTATCCGGCTGTGCATTTTCTAAGTATGTAGTTAAGTGGCATCTTGGCAATTATGAATATTAACCCTATTTACCAACCCCTCCGCTCAGGCAGGATATGACACAAGGTCAATTTTTAAGCGGAGTTTAACAGGTTTGAATTAAGAGTTTTCCTTCTCCTAGACTGGTTGCTTCACCAAGTCTGTCCTACTATTTACCCATAGCTGGGGGGGGGGAGAATAATTGGATTCATACCTTTCCCAAGGGTATTAGTACTATGTGAAATGCAATCAGTCTCGTTCAGGATTTGAACTCGTGTCGCCGAGCCCATTTCCTGCGACGATAATAATTACACCACGGGCACCTCCATTGCAATTATGAATATATTAACGGTGGTAATGCATCTCCTTGAAATATACCTCTTTGGATCTTTGCTTCAGCTAAGCTTCTTCCACTTGTTCTCTATGTTTTCATGGTTTTCTTGATAACGTTTATGACTTCATCTGATATTTTGTATATTTTGAGGCAGTTTATTATCCAGCTTTGCGGAACCATATCATATGCCTTTTTGTAGTCAATCCAGGCCATAGTTAGATTTGTCCGTACTCTGTGAGAGTTTTTCACATCAGTTTTAGCTGATGGTTTTTCACTGGAGTTTGAGTGACAGCACTTCTCCTCAAGTCTCTCAAACTCTTCTCAGTAATCTAACCGTTCTCAATAATGTAGTAATTTTGATGGTCTTTATTCGTCCTCTTATTTCCTAGTCTTCCAGTCCCTTTAATAATCCTTTGTTGACTGTACCAAAAGCAGCAATCATGATTGGTATTATTGTCATTTCGATGTTCCATAGTTTTTCAATTCCCTTGCAAGATCCAGGTATTTATCCTTCTTTCACTTTCTTTCAGTTTTATTTTCTGGTTGGCCAGGACAGCATAATCCACAATTTTGCAAGTTCTCTTTTTTTATTGATTATAATAAGGTCTGGTCTTCTTGCCGAGATAAAGTGATCCGTTTATATGGCAAAGTCCCATAGGTGTTTATGTGTGCCATTATTATTATTATTATTATTGCTAATATGAAAAAGAACGTGGAAATGATCGAGAGGAATCGAGGCATTTCTTAAGCACAAGAAAAGTAACATAAAAAGGAGAAACAAATCAATGACTAGAAAAAGAAAAATATTGTCAACTTATAGTTAAAAATATAGTTGAATATTATTGTTTAAAATAGAGTAAAACTAATTTATATACTGTAATCGATAATCTATCAAAAACCTTAGAATAAAATAAAATGAAAAAAAAATTAAGTACATTTAGCATCACTTAATTTTGTATTTTAATGTGTTGTAAAGGTGTGCACTGTTACTGTTATGAAATAAATTAAGTGGAAATTTCAAAGATCAAAAGGAAAAGCATATAGTTATGTAGAAAGTCTCAGTACCTATCTTAACATAATGGGAAAATATGAATAAATGAATAAAAAACTAATAAATAAAGGTCAGTTGTTTCTACCAAAGTTTGATATAATATAGTTCCTTTACATTTGTTAAAATATTGATATTAAGTCATGTATATCTGTGTATCTATTTACAGATGTGTATGTATATATTTATATATGTATAAGTGTTTATATATATATATATATATATATATATATATATATATATATATATATGTATATATTTGTTGATTTCTTTATTTAATGGTGTATCACCTTTCATGGGTTATTTAAAGACAAAATCATAATTGTAGAAGAACAACAACAGTAATACAATTTTACCCATAGCAGGTTGGGTAGAAGGGATATCATACTTTTTCAAAGGGTATTAGTCCGGAGGTGAACAAAATAACGCAACAAGTGTTTGAACACATATACTTCAGCCATTAAGGGGTAATCCATATATATATATATATATATATATATATTTATATATATATATATATATATATATATATATGTGTATATTTGTATACATCATCATCATTATATCATGCCGCAGGCACGGATATCCCTGACCCTCTCTTGCCACTTCTCCCTGTCGTTCATCGCCTCTGGCAGGTCTTCAGGGCTACATCTCGTATCTTCACATAGCTGCTGGATGTATGTTCGAGCTGGTCGTCCAGATTTGGCCCAGCCATATGTGGGGTCCATAAGAGTACATCACTTATGAGTTCGTCCCTGCTTCTCCAGCATTGACCAGCGTGTCTGGTTCGTATAACTTGGATAGTTTTCTTGATGGGAGGTAGGTGGCAGTATAGTTGGTGCCTTGTGGGGTGTTGCAGCCAGGACTTGTTCAATATTGCTCGCAACATTCTTGTGTAATTGCTGTTTAGCATCTTCTTCAGCCGTTTAGTTAGCGTCCAAGTAGTGCACCCATACAGCAGTATCGATACCGACCGCTGCTTGGAAGAAACTGCGTTTCATTTTATCGGTCAGGTCTGATTTCTGATCGATAGCTGTCCATGCCTTTGTTAGCCGCGTGTCGATGTCCTTTTCTGTTGATGATACGCTGCTTCCTAGATATGTGAATTTGTCTACAAGTTTAAGAGGGGTTCCATCTAGTATGGTGATGTCGCACATAGCACATATATTCCGTTTTGATTGCATTGACATGGAGGCCAATGTCTGCGACGGCTCGCTTCAAACTATGCAGTAGTGTTTCCGCTTGGTTGGGTGTATTTGCCAGTATCGCTATGTCATCGGCGAAGTCGGCGTCGGTAATTGTTTTTGCGGAGTGCCTTCTGCTTCTTTTCTTTGTCAGCTCGAAGCCGTTTTCTCTGATTTTATCAATCGATGTTCTAAGCACGATGCGTGTATTAGCATATATATATATATATATATATATATATATATATATATATATATATATGTCTACAAAAATAACTGTCAGACAAAGACAAGTAATGTAGTGTAGCAAACTATAGAAACGCGTGTGGTATAACAGACAACTGAAGAAAAGTACAGATATCAGCGTGTAATGAGCCATAAACCTTGCCACTTTCCAATATGACTCAGCCATACGTGATATCGTCACCCCCTACGATTCATCAATGGTTTCATCAATATTGACTCCGTACCCTTTTCAACATCCACTGGAGTGATTTCGTCGAGAATATTGAAGTCCTTGAAAAGATCGTGAGCATCAAAAGCATGCAACTGAAGTTCCAGCTCCGCTTGTCCGGAAACATCTCTAGGAATAGTAGGCATTTCCTTCCCAGGATCATATTGTATGGTGAGTTCTTCGCTAGTCATCGCGATAGAAGCGAACCAAAGAAAAGATTCAAGGATTGCTTGGAAAAGTTCCTTGGTACATCGGATATAGACGATTGCCCAAGCTCGATAAGAACTGTGATGTCTAGCGTCTAACAACTATGATGCCTCCTCTTTTGAATACACCCGCTGATCTGTCCTCAAGGACAAAAGACCCAGAACGAGAAACAATACCATGCAATCAAACCAGTCCTTCAGGTGCGGTCACTGCAATCGATCTGGCCTGTCCCATATCAACATTTTTAGCCACGAATGAGCTTGAAATCGGTGGCAACCACCACCTTCTTCATCTTCGTTCAAGAAGCCAATATTTGATGATGGTAATATATATGTGTATGTAATATATATATATATATATATATATATATATATATATATATATATATATATATATGCGAACCAAGCAGTCCGACAATCGTCTAGGCGAGAAACTGTTAGTTACTTAGCTCCATTTATTCTGTCTACCTTAACCTTATATATGCATAAAGTAAAGTTATATATATATATATATATATATGTGTGTGTGTGTGTGTGCTAATTAAACTATGGAATGCCTTGTTTCAGAAAGCACCATTGAAGTGGGAATTTTTTTTAAACCCCACCCTAAATTCAGAAGGTGTCTAAGTGCAGTTTGAATGTCAGTCATCTAACTTTATGCTTAATGTTCTCTTTTGGTATCTTCTATTAATTGGGGGAAATGGCAAAGCATTGCTCTTTGGAATTGCCAGGTTTTCACAGGAAGTAAACAAAATTTACTTTCATCCCCCACAAATAAATATAGTTATTTTCGTTAGTTACCAATCAAACGTACACACGCGCTGTCGCTCAGCCTACGTGTCCTTTTTTCTTTTTTATCTTCGCTCAATATGACGAAACAAATAATATCTAATTGATGCACAATAGTCACTAATTTCATGAAAATGGCACGAGGAAAAAGTATTTACAGTAGACATAAGTTCTTTCACGTTTCATGTAAAATTACCTCTAAATTTTATTGTATATTTTCTTTCAACTTTCATATATTTTGTCCTTTTTGTGGAAACAATACCACGGCTATTAGTAAGAATTTCTGTTGTGTGTAGGCTGAGTTCGGAATAACTTAGGTATGGCAGTACAAAACTTTCTAGACACTCAAGGGTAAGGTTCTCGGATTTTCATTATTTTTTCCTTTTTTGAAATTGTCTGCCTTCTTAATTATAGGGAGGGTGTTGTTGCGATTTAACAATAGAAAATTAAGAAAGTTGATGTTTTTAGATCAGTATATTAGTTGTAAAGTTTGTGCCATTTAATTCCACAAACACTGAGATCTTTGTAAACAGTAATCGTGTAGAGCAGAGATGCTTCACTCGCTTGACTTGGCGGGCTGGATTGAATAATTAACAATATTTCATCGTTCGGATAAGAACGAATATTCCTAGAAAAAAGGGACCAGTACATATATCATTACTAGCAGTAAGGAAAGGAAAATGTGAGTTTCTGGCAATGTGTACAGAGATGTGCGGAAAAGCCTCATCCATATTGAGTATATATATATATGTGTATATTCTTTATAAGGAAGAATCTTCACTGGTAATTGTTTGATAAATGTTTTGTAAACCACTGACAATATACGTATAACATAATATTTTCAGATTACAATCATTAATCCTTGCAAGTTCTTCACACCAGCATTCGCAGATGGTTTTTCAATGAAAGATGAACGAGAGCAGGTTTCCTCAAGTCTCCAGGACTCTTCTCAGTATTATAGCTAACCAGAACATTGCCGTAATTTGGATGGTGTCAGCTTATCCATCAATTTCCAACTCTTCCCAGCCCCTTACCAATCCTTTGGAGACAGTTCCAATTGGTATCACCATTACTTTCTTGTTGCATAGCTGTTTTGGTTTTCTGACAGGGTATTAGTACTTGTCTTTCTTTTTGTTTTCTTTGATGTTCACTCTGTGGTCCGCCGGGACGGCAGAGTCAACTCTTCAGCAAGTTCTCTTTTTTTTTCTTTGTTAACTATCGCTAGATCTGGTCTTCTGGCCGAGATTAAGTGACCAGTTTGTATATCAAAATCCCAGAGAACTTTGTGCGTCTCATTCTCCAACCGACAAATTCCTATTTGTGCATATACGATTTGTTGTTATGGTCAAATTTCAATTTCTTGCACAATTCCTTGCGGATCGCCATCCCTACCCAGTCGTTTCTTGGCGTGTACTCTTTTTGCGCTTGTTTACTGCATTTGCTTGTTTTGTGATGAATCGTCTCGTGTCTATTATCACATGACTCACACTTGCTATTCTGTTGCGTCTTAGCATTTTTTTATGGCGTTATTTTGGGCAACTATTTGAAGAGATTCAGTTTATCACTTAAGGTTTCCCTTCTTAGCCATGCCCCGGTCCTCTCGCGAGAGATTTCGTCAGTTTTTTGCTTGAAATATCCATACAGTTTTTTTTCCCAATTTCTATTTCCCAGTCGTTGTTCCTGTTGATCATTATGCTTTCAAGGAAGGTTCTGGCCACTGTCACTATTTTTTATTTATTTATTTTTTTTTTTTTGTAACCTTCGAGTCCTGAAAATTGGTGCATCCACGCTATTTTCAATGGTCGCTTGTCCTTTTCCGCTTTTTTCCTCGACTCATATAATTTGTCGTCTCTATGCCATCAATTTCATCTGTATGTCATTTCTCGAATGTATGGCCTTATGCATTGTCATTAGCTTTCTTGTCCTCTGGTCTACATCTCTGAGTTCTCTCTTTATCTATTTAAGAATGTCTGGCGTATCTTTCAAAGGGGGACAACCCAGATGTTTATCCATTTTATGAAACCCTTGCAACAGAACTTGGTTTTAAGAAGTTTTTTTTCATTTGCCTGACATAGTCTTTCTTAATTTTTTTCGTTGATCTACACTTGTTTGACAGTGTATGCTTCCACTATTTTCTATTACTTGTAAGTTTTCTTTTCTCTGGGTGTTTTGATTTTTTCTTGATCTTGCAATTCTATCTTTTAATTATCATTATTATTTACTCTTTGAGAGTTTTTCACATCAGCGTTAGCTAATGGTTTTCACAGAAGTTTAAGTGACAGCAAGTCTCCTCAAGTCTCCAGGACTCTTCTCAGTATTCTGGTCGTTCTCAAAAATGCTATAGTTTGGATGGTCTCCACTCGTCCTCCAACCTCTAAGTCCTCCGGTCTCTTTAATAATCATTTGGTAATTGTACCAAAAGCACCAATCACGATTGGTATAACTGTCACCTTCAGGTTCCATAGTTTTTTTCAATTCCCTAGCAAGGTCGAGGTACTTAACCTTTTTTTCACATTCTTTCAGTTTTATTCTATGGTCAGGCCACAATTATTATGAGGTCTGGTCTTCTGGTCGAGATTAAGTGATCTGTTTGTATGTCAAAGTTCCATTGGAGTTTATGTGTGTCATTCTCTATGACAGATGCTGGGTTGTGCATATACCATTTGTTCCTATGGTCAAATTTCAATTTCTTGTACATCTACCGGTGGATCACCTCGCCCACCCAGTCGTGTCTTGTCGTATACTCCTTCTGTGCTAATTTGCTACATTCGCATATTATGTGATTGATGGTTTCGTCACTATCACAACATAACCTGCATTTACTATTTTGTTGAGTCTTATCAATTCTCGCTTTGATACGATTGGTTCTTATGGCGTTGTTGTGTGCTGTTACTAGAAGAGATTCTATTTCTCTTTTAAAGTTTCCTTTTCTTAGCCACAATCAGGTTTTCCCGTGCGAGATGTTGTTCATTAGTCATTTAAAGCGCCCATAGAGTTGTTCTTCCCATTTTTGTTTCCAAGATATTGTCATTCTGTTATCTATCGTGTTGTCAGTATCGTTTTTGATGGCTGTAAGCAGCCCTCCTTCCTGCTTTTCTATGCAGTCCTCGAGTCGTTGTATCGATGCGTCAACGCTGTCTTCAATGCTGGTAAGTCCTCTTCCTCCCTCCTTTCTTTATACATCTAGTCTGTCAACGTCGTCTCTGGGATGTAATGACTTATGCATGGTCATTAGTTTCCTTGTTCTTTGGTCCATTTGCTTAAGTTCATCTCTGGTCCACTTCACAAAGCGTCCCGAATATCTAACGAGGAATACAGCCCTTGTATTTATTCCTTTGATAAGGTTTCAGCAAGATAGTTTTGTCTCATGTAGCTTTCTAGTTCTCCTGTGATATTCTTTCTTAAATTTGTATTTGATTTCCACTTGTTTGATTGTGTCAGCCTCCAGTATTAATAAATAAAAGCGCTAAAAGTTATAGATTAATTCTGATTAAATAAATTAAATTACAAATCACTAAACTACCCTTCCCAGAATATACCAAAAACTAGATAATCCTCTTCATACTGTCTCACAAAAAGAGCCACGGTGGATCTCCTTGATCTGATGATCGCAAAGAGGAGAAACTGCAAACCATCAAGTGTCGTTGACTGTAACAACGCATTTCAAACTTACAATCATCCCTTTCATTCTCTCTGTAATATAATTGCGGAGGGATCTTGTTTTATATATCTTGCCTTTCGGTTTAGTTAGGATGAGAACCTTTCGCTTAGTGCATGGGCTAGTTCGGTGCAACATTAACCCAGGTGTTCACGCGTGCGCGGGGAGGATGTGTCATTCACAGATGTCAAAACAAAAAATTCCCAGATAGCAAATGAGACCGGGGAAGGTGAATGACGTCATGCCCGGAGGCGCTGAGGATTTGGGGGATTTGAGAAAAGCAGTGAGTTGAGTTCCTGTGTTCGAACGGGAAGGTTGACTTTCGGGGCCCGCCGAGGCCAGACCAGTAGTTTGCAGATGGGGTGCCGCACGTGGTTTGGGGCAGATGTAAAAGCAGTCAGCATAGAAAGATTGTGTCTCTCTCTCCTCATGTCGAATAACCTTTAACTCAAAGGTAATAAAGTTTCGTTCCTGAACCAATTTCGTGAATGTCGTGTATTTCGGATTCCCAATGTCTATTTCACACATCCGTATATTATGGGTATGTTACATCTATCTATCTATCTATCTATCTATCTCTCTCTCTCTCTCTCTATATATATATATATATATACATTTGTAAAAACTGAGTGGAAATGTCATTTTTTAGGTAAGAAAATCCATTAATTAATCTTTAATTGAAATTCTGGGAAATTATATAGAAATTCAGACAATCATAAAAGCTACATTCAAGTATAAATGTTAAACCCACGTTGCCTTACACCTCTTAATAGAATGATACATTAAATCATTAGTAGGGATTTATATTCTGGGAATCGTAGCGGTTTATAGAAGACCTACCAAAGATTATAAATTCATCATAGATATTAATCTCATTCAATTATATAATCATGAATCATAATGGGAAGCTACTTTTTGTCTACTTTCACAAAACATGTCGGCATTTATTTTTAGGGAGCACTGCACACTTCTACAGCTGGTGGCATCATAGTATGACCCAGGGCAAGGATGGCCAACCATTGAGAGTGAGACAAATAAGGGATGCTGGGTGAACGACATTTTACTGGTGTACATCATGTCCTGTGCTTGTTTTCGTGCTGATAAGTTATCGGTTAAAATCGCGTGAATGAAAGTGTCGAAATGTAATATATTTAAGAAAAATAATACTTTTTTAAAAATTTAATTCCACTTTTTAATTTTATTTCTCTATAAAATATCGTTTGAATGCTCAAAATATCTACCTCTCCAAAAAATTCCCTCGGAAAATGTTTGTGTAATATCTGTCTCTAAGCAGTAGTTTCAGCATAACAACAAACTCCTCTGTGTCAATTACTACTATATACAACTTGTTCTTATTCAGACTGACATTCTCACTAATGCTGTTACTCTTACTCACATAAACTTGCTTTCGTTCTTAAACAAGAAAGGAAAGTTTTCTTGTCTCACCTCTGCCATTTAAGGGTTAAAACTCCGCGATTTCAATGAGAAAAGAAATGCACTTGGTAAGCTTTCTATTCATGCTTTTCTAAAGGCGTTTTTGTTTGAGCATCATTACCAAGTGCAAATGCTTGTAACACCCACCATTCTACCATCTACAACTGATTTTTTTTAAATGACTTTCGAACTTGTACCGATCACTTGCTTGACTAAATACTAATTTCTAACAGACAAGATATCGTTTATCCCAAACTGTAAAATCTAACATTAAACGACGATTTATATAGATTTCTTCTCGCTTTCTTTTTTTCAGAAGAATTATTTACTATTCCAAAGAACATATGCTTTAATTCATTCTCTGGTTTGTTTTAAAGATTTTTACTTCCCGTTGTTTTTCTACTAAGGTTTTAAAGAACTTCATATTTCAAGCGTTAAATTGCAGTTATTCTTAAAAAAAATAAAAATAAAAATAAAGAAAAGAAAAATACCAACAAAAACAAACAACAACTATGACTATTTCGTATCTCGGGAGTTTCCTCCATCATTTGCTAACGTCTTACTATTTAAGTTACCGAGGGATCCTAAATATAAACCCAAGATATTTACCCAACCACTGCGCCATGGACATGATGCTATACAAGGACATTTTAAGGCAAGGAACAGTTGGTTTGAGTGCAGAATCTTTATTCTGGACTGGTTGCTAAACCAAAACTAAAGAAAGGCAAAGAGCTTCTTTCAGGCCTTGAACTCAGATCCCAGATTCTATTTCCTATAACGAAAACCCTTTTGCTACGCCCACCTCCGATGAAATAATATAAATCTAGCTCCAAATATATTGGATATGACTTGAAATCTCATCTCAGACTGACGCTTGGTTTCAAACTATGTCAATTATTATCTCTTGAATATAAAGCGAAAAACCATTGAGATGAAATGTAAGAAAAATAATCAAACTAAATAATAGTTATCTTATTCCTTATCATAAGGTGGTTTGATTGTGGGGGAGTCAGATGCATCCTATCACCCTCCATAGTTTGTTTTCGACTCAGTTTTCCTCCTCTTCGACTGGTCACCGTACGAGGGTTCAAGAATCCACTGTTTTCCTCTATTTACCCAAAGCTGAAGGGTGAGGTTGGATTTATCCCTTTCCCAAGAGTATTAGCGCTATGTGAAATAGCAAACAGCTTTAATCTGGATTTGAACTCAGTTGGCCGAGTCCACTTCGTACGACGATAACCTTTACACCAGGAATGTAAACAACAAATGTGGAAAAAGGTTAAAATTACTTTTGTTAGATTAATACGAGGTGTTTAACATATTCTGTCGATAAACACCAGCTAACATCTGAAAAAGAAAGATTTTCAATTTATTCTAACTTTTATGTTTTTACAATATTTTCTGATTAAATCGCTTCAGTTGTAAATTGTTTAGTTACTTTACAATAAACATAACCGTATTGCTTTTCAGATAAATGAATGACTCCATCGTTAGTGCTTAAACATTCAACGCAACATAGATACTTAGGAATCTTCCATATGTTGATAAGAACGTTGTCAATTTTAACTCTAAAATCAGTGAGTAACTTGAACATCAATCCTAGAAATTTTGTATTGGATAATTTATGAAGTTATCCAACATCAAGCAATCGGGAAAAACGGAGAAAAAATTTGAAGCCAGTCAAATTTAAATTTGTTCAGAAATCTTTTTTTTTTTTAATTTATTTATTTCTTATTTGAAGGTCTATCCATCTCGGTGCACCAAGTTACATATTTGATTCAAACTGCTTTAGCTAACCGCCTAACGAGGGAGAGTTTGCCATATGCTGTCTTCTTCCACCTCCAAACCCACACAGAGAGACAAAAAACGTGGTTGTTATCATGTTTGCTCTGACCTGGTATCAGTTATTCAATAGGTGAAATTGAAACTTAAATCTGTACTCATAATTTATATTTCCTTATCGTGTTTGAAGGTTGCAGATGTCATCTTTTGTGGCAATGCAGGAAGTAAGGGAGAATAAGCTGTAATAATATTTACTTTAAAAACACAACATAGTTAAGAGACTGAATGCTGGAAATTGTGAACCAAAGCCATATTCAAATCAATAGCAGAGGAGTTTGAACTAGATGTTAGTTTGATATATTTATTTTACTTATCTGTAAAAGAGAAAACTCAGTACAGCACATGGCACTGAAGAGAGGAAATAAGAGTCGGAAGAGACTTCCATGTCAGACTAACTTTCTTGTCTTTGCAATCATCGTTTCAAATGTTGTTTTTACCTCTAAATCAGAAGAAAATAATTTTTTCTCACTATCATGAAACAAGTCAAATTATATTTTTATTCCCGTAATTTTCAAAAATAGTGTGATTTGAAAAATGCCAAAGCCCTTGCAGGAGCACATTTATGATATGAATTTAAACCGTCTTCAAACATTCACAATCCTTGTCAAAACAATACGGGAATCTCCTGCAGGTGGTTTAAAAATGTTGATATATCCATGGGAGTATTTTAATTAGAAAAACAGAACTGAAATTACGGAGATAATCGAAGGAAGATTCTAATCATATGCTTGCAGGGATGGTAAAGAGGTGGTGACAATAAAATCATTCTATCATAAATAAAAATTCCCGTGGGAATGTAAACTTAAAAACAAAACTCCCTGTATTCTCATTGACCGAATTTTAATGCTATAAAAACCGATACGTTCTAAAATGCTACCGAAATTCAAGGATTAAATTGTCAGCCGCAGTTTAAATACGAATTATGAAAGAATAATTGTTAGTTATTCCATATGTATTGAGTCCTTCATCACGAATCCTGTCTGACATTTATGTCGGGAGGGTGATATTACACTCAATCACCTGGTCCCAGGTGGTGCCGTGCTCATATTGTTTTTTTTATGAATGTTGACTTGTTCTAAAAATAATTATTTTTAAAAATAAGTGTTAAAAACAATGATTCTCTCTCCAAAATCTGTCTTCAATACCACAAATATTTCAACGGGTAAGAAGTTGGCGTCTGAATTGCAACTGGGGTTCCTTATGTTCCGTTCCAACTAAAGTACACGTAAGTTTGGGTTCGGTGACGTTTTGAAAAACATCGGAGCATTTTTTCCACTTAATGCGTTTGCAGATAAAATGCTTAGAAATTAGCATTTTCCGAAAGTATATTCTCAGCTACGTTTTATTTTTCCATCTAGCATTAGAGCACGACAGAGACCAAATTTATCAAGATAATCGATGATGTGTCAGAGAAACTCTGGAAAAAGTAAATTTGTTTTGTTTTGCTTTGTATATTATATCTTCCATCGTGGTTTAATACCAAATCCATACTCGTCGAATAGCATCAGATATGCTATTTAACACTTAGTTGGAATATTAAGGGGATTCCTACCTTTCCCAAGGGCTTTAGTCGGAACGAAATAGTGTGACTAGAATTTGAACTCGCTGTCTAGGATTTTGAAGTCAAGCACGTTTGCCACTATGCAACGGGGACTTCTCCAGAAGTGAATTTATATCGTTGCCATTTTCTCACTGGCGTACTATAAGGTTTGATAAAAAGGTGAGTGGATGTGGGCGTACTTGGCAATCTGCCCAGCCGTAACCACTATACATTCTTAGACTGTAATTGATAACAAACAAAAAATAAAGTGCTACATATGTCGTCAATCATCACAAGGTACAAACTCATTAGTAGAAATCAGGACAGATTTGATTTTATACCAAATTTGTCCCGGCTTCTCCTAAATAACATGTCCCCAAAACTTCAGTATTGTGACAGATGAAATACGTAAAAACTAAACTGAAATGATAATTTTGATTGATGCGCACTGAGCTAATCAGCCAATCGGTTCTTGCCAGTATATAATTCAGTTACATGTTTATGCCAGTCCCCATGTATAGCTATTATTTACTGAATACTGTTCACCTCATTAAACGGGTTGAGTCGGGTTATGCTGCGGAATATAAAGGGTCATCGAATTCTTAATTGTGTACTTCTGTTGACGCTGTACGCAAATCAGGCGGTAATTTAAGCCAATGCCACAATGGGGACAGTGATGACGATCATAAAACCAGTACGTCAAGCTCAAAGTAAGTACATACAAACGTGTAATCATGCTAATTGTTGATCTTAACAGGTTGAAGGAAAACTTTGCTGGCGTTGGTTCAAGGAATGCATGGTTTGCTTTAACGATGTTTGAACTAAGTTTTCGATAAACCAGTCTGTTTTTTCTCATTAAATATCTTCTTGGTTGATGTTTATTGGTTGACTTGCGCCTATAGAAGTTCCTACAATTTTGAGTTAAGTTCTTAGTAAGGTCAAGTTATATGTATGTCATATTTTCTATATCGGTCTAAAGTGGCAGTTCTTATTTAACATTCAACACTAATGTATATTCTTTCTCTCACTCTCTCTCTCTCTTTCTCTCTCACACACACACACACACACATATATATATATATAAAGAGAGAGGAAGGAGGGAGAAAATAATAATGAAATTAAAATAATACCTTATTTGCAACTTTATGCCTGGTGAAATTCTATCATCATGTAAGTATTTATCATCAATGTTAACCTGCTGACCAATACTCATGAAATTTAATGTTGCATTTTTCATTGTTTAGGTATTGTATTGATATTTTTCGTATTGAGTATTTTTTAAAATTTTCTATTGTTATTCACTAAGTTTAATTTATAAGTTGACATTCTATTTTTATAGCTTTTAAAAGAATAGTGCGCAATACATATATATATATATATATATATATATTAGTTGAAAGACCCATCAACAGCGGGCAATGGCCCAGTCGATTGCGGCTGCATAATACATAATATACCAAAAACATCTCTGCAGGTGGTAGGACTCCCTCAAAGAGTGTTCTGGATATGACATTAAACAATCGGATGGTGAGGTTCCACAAATGCTGGAGCTTTGTGGGAATGCGGAGTACTTCATGATTGTCATCATTTCTAGGTCCACTCTGTCCCGGAGTGGTAGCACCTGATAGCACTAATCTATGGGCAAAATAAAACTAAACTGTGTAATCATGCTAAATTGAATTGCTTGAAATAAAGCTGTTTTTGAAATTTAAACTGCGTACTGATGTTCAACTGAATTCTTTGAAATAAAACTGTTTTGACATTTAACTGTGTGCAAATTAAAAAAAATATACTTATGCAAAATTGAATTGTTTGAAATAGAACTGTTTATATGTATAAAGAGGACCTGGCATTAGATAACCTACAACGGTTGATATGGCATGAAAATAAACCAAATAGTAAACAAGAGTTCAAGACTCACAGATAAATGAAGACGACTAAACAAACGTCAAAGTGCCTTTTATCATTTTTCCAAATGTCTATTTTATAATCGTTCAGTTTAAAAAAAAATGCTACTAAGACGCCTACAAAAAAAAATTTATATTAGAAAATAAATTGGAATCCTCAACGAAATATTTACTTATTGAATTCTAAATTTATCAAAAAATAAACAAATAAAGTATATGCAATAACGTTTTAATTGAAAGATAATTTTTTATAAGATCAATTATTACAAAACGGTTAAATCGTATCAAGTTAAAAGTGTTTATGTGAAAACATCTTAATTCTCTAAAATATATGATATAAATATTGATTTTCGGACTAAAAATGATATTGTTTTTAATCTTGAACGTAAACATTTCGGCTCGAGGAAGGGTCTACATAACTAATCATTCAGTTTCATATATAACATTGAAAACCCGAAACGATTCCTCGAAAAGATCAGTTGGTTTGATTGTGTTTTTACAACTCAACTTGAAAGGTCTTCTTCACACACACACACACACACAAACAATATATATATATATATATATATATATATATATATATATATATATATATATATATATATATATATATAATGTACTTAATTTGGATCAAAATCAATATAATCATGATTGTTGTTGCTAAATTTAGATGCCAAGAGACATCCAATAGGGATGTAATTCAGAACAGCCGAATTTATCTTGCGAACTATTGTTTTATTTAGGCCTTTTTCTTGATAATAAGTTTAGTTCGAATTTATTCATGACCGCCAAGATTTGGTTTGATTTTAATATTGTAAACGCACAACATTTCATTTCTGTACTTGTAAAATATTAAATATTTTTAAAATGTACGTTTTCGTCGAGTACGAAAGTTAATGAAATTATACAACTCACAGAACGCATATATTATATCCAGTGTATTAATGATCTCTAGTGGGCGTATAAATATACATGTAGTAACGATGTAGGTTGTTTTCTTTTTCACTGAAACAAACTGAAGCCAACTCTGCGTTGAACGTTTTAAGTAAAATCAGATACAGGAGTTCCTCAAGCGATCAGACGGCATAATATATTCAGCCTTCGATCTTCGTTTCTGCAGCTATGACGCATATGACTATTGATTTAAGGAGTGCCTTATTGATTCGGACTTGCATATGGCTTGATGAATTAGCAGAGAATATGACAAGCTTAATTAATTGATTCCAATTGTTAAAGATCATGGTTGTAGGGTGAGAAGACGCTGTTCAATGCTTTCGTGTTCCGTACAAGGCAAGAAAAGAATTATCCAGTTTGAAGGAAAATGGGAAATGTATATCAAGATTTATAATGAAATTGAGCCGTAAAAACAATAATTACCATCCCTAAGCTAGGGCTAAAGTGGGGTAACTGTTTGTCTTTGGTCGTATTCTTGACAAAGAAGTGGATAAAAATGGATGAGAAGCTTTCTACTTTTATTGAAAAGAATCAATCAGTCTAGTCTGACGCACGGGGGACAGTGATCCATTGCACCGGTGTTATTTTTGGTTTTCCCCATGGTCTTCATTCGTTAAACTATCGTCTGTTACATACGAGAAAAGATTAATTGATTGATTGATTTCAACGGCATGTCAACCCGTCTTGGCTTATTTTATTCCTAGATGTTGTTGAACATCGTTCACTGTACGATTGTATTTACATTTTTGTGTAATTGTTTCTTAAATATATTTTTCTTGTTTTTGTAATGTTTTTTGCATTGTGCAAAAAATATTACAAAAATAGTTATAATATCAAGTATTCTTAACGGATAAAAATGATTTGTGCTCATTTATATGGCCTATATAAGAAAAAAAAACAAAGAAGAAAACGAATAAACTAGTAAAAACTCTACGAGAGAGGGAGACAGAGAGAGAGAGACAGAGAGAGAGAGAGAGAGAGACACACACACACACACACACACACACACACACAGAGCGAGAGAAATGATAAGATAGGACGAGAAAAAACAGTGGGAAATAAACAAAGAGGAAGAGAGACGGGTAAAACTATGTGATAGCGATAGGAACAAAAAGAATGGGATAAGTGTAAAGATAGACAAAAAGAATGATCAGATAAGAAGAACAACAAGGTTGATTTATTTTAACAGCATGTCAAACCATGTACAGTTATTTCATGCTTTGAAGTTAGGGAAATGCGTTCATTGTATGTTCATATTTACATTTTTTGTGTGGTCGTTTCTTAAGAGACTATTTTTGCTTGCAGTAATGAGATATCCCATCGAATAGAAATAGTTTTTAAACGAACCTATTTGACCCATGGATGGGGTCCAAACAGGTACTACCACTCCGAGTTTGAACTCATTTCAATGTAGTGATTATAAAGGAGTACCCCACACTTCCCAGTTCTCCAGAACAAGAGCCTTACTATCAGATGAAGTTTAACGGTATATCAAGGATACCCCCTTTTGGGCAAGTTCTTACCTTTGCAGGGGGATACAGTCAGCGTATTGTATACCCTACCGACAGAGTGGATACTAAAAACGAATGTTATAAGATAGATTAGCGAGATCTGCTATAGACATCTAGTGTAGATTAGTTTGAATAAACTCTAACCGTTGAACAGTGAGGGAAAATACCATTGAGTCATTTAGTTTGAGTGATGGCAACGTCCCAGGTTTCGTTTAAATCCATGGCTGGGACTGGAGTAATACGTCGTGTGATCAGACGATACAGGAAAATAGATTTAATGTTAAGGGAGTGATTAAACGGCCCAGCAAGATCGGTTATTTTTACCTGTGTTTTGTTTGCCAATTCCTCGTAAGGTAGCAGCAAGTAATGGAGAAGTGTTATCAAAAAAAGTATAATTTGTACATTAAAAATGGCGTCCTCGTTGTTTGTTATCCAAGCAAGAACTAAAACTGTCTGGGTGCAACAATGAACAATAACAAAAATAAAGACGAAGGACATAGACAAGGCGACGAGTGAAAGACACAGAGGAAGACGACGAAAAAACAACTGAGGAGCTGGGCGCTGAAAAAACAACTAGACTTTCGAATAAGACGCAGATATACAATGATACTCCGAGTGGGGGTATGCATCTCAAAATGTAATAATTTACTGAACGTTTTTACTCAGATGTGGCAAAAAGCCATATGAACGGGGCACCCAATGAGACTCGAACTCACTTCTGAAAGTTTACTAGTCTGGCTTACTAACCATTACACCGCCTGAGGTGCCCATGCAACACGTAATTTTGTAAAATACGGACTGAAACTATTATTTTCTTTTATTTTTCCACATTATCTTTTAGATTGAGAATCAATATTTCGAAACTGATTTTATATATCCATCTATTTTATCAAAACCTGACCAAGTGAACGTATCGTATAAAGAGGTAAATCATTTTACCCCAAAAGTTGTATTTTTTTTCATATCAAATGATCATCGTATTAATTTCCATGGTGATTTAATTGCAAGTATACACTGAGGAGTAAGGCATGAACTGCATGGAGTTTTACTCTTCCAGCTATGTCAAATATAACCATCTCACTCACAAGTGAGAAAAAAAAACAATTCAATTATTTTTATCAGAAAAATATACTTAAAATTCTCTTTGAATAATCTTTCAGATTATTCTGTGAAGTCTGAATTTACACAACGTCATCGTTAATCACCGAAATCATCAATGTAAGAGAAATAGTCATAATAATCTATAATTATTTCCTACGTAGAAACATCAATATAATGAACAGCTATTAGAGAGTGAACCCAAACGAGTCCAATAGTCACCTGGTATATATATATTCAGCTCATAAAGTTTAACCTGAACCCTTGAAAATGTGTGCTATTGTTTTAAGAGAAGCTAAATCTATTTGTTAATTTATTTAGCATTTTGCCAATAATGCATGTAAAAGTGCTCAATCACACACACACACACACACACACACACACACACACATATATATATATATATATATATATAAGCAAACCACTAAAAAGCTGTTTTATATGGAAAGTTAGTTTTCTTCTCAAGCAATGAATATGTAGAAATTCAAAAATAAATAATCACGCACACGTGTGTGTGTGTATGTGTGTGTGTGTGTGAAAGATTCTCCGTTCTCTCTTTCTCTATATATATGTATGTATTAATCTATATATGTAGATATATAATTATCAATGTTAGTGATTCTTGAAACCCTTTAACTGTGAGTCTCTTAAAATATGTTCTTCCTATGATTAATATTGAAGAGAAGTATTCGTGTGAAATAGCAATACTTGAATCCATTTCACTGTGTGCAACAAGTGAGCTCTAACTTGTTTAAAAATAATGTTACCTGCGCAGTATTCGCTTACGAATCATTATTTAGTATTAAATGTCTCATAGAATTGATTTGCGACAAAAACAATAACCAAATCATGTGAGATATTTCGTGCAGTTTTAGTTTTTGTTACAGGAATATTGCCATTTATTTTTGGTTACAGTATAAATGCAATAGAATCCGGTCATAGAAATATCTAATAATAACCGTTTTAATTTTGCCGTTTTCTTCTTGGAATAAAAAAAGACCTTATATCTTGGGTTAAAAAGAAATTTAGCTTTTTGCTATAAAATTTCTTGGGGTGTATTTACTCATGAGCGTTCAGTATAACTTTGTATTGAAAAGCGTGAATCTTCTGTTCTTGAAATTTGCTTCATAAGAACAGAGATCAGAGGATCAGCATTCAGATGGATATAGATGCAATGTAAATCTGGAAAATTATAAAAGATAAGTGTAAAAATTTGACGGAAACGAGTCTAACCGAGAAAAACCGATAAATTGGATATGGAGACTTCCACTGAATAATAAGCCAGCACAAATTGAACTCATCTGATAGAAAGCCTAATTGATGTAAAGAATTTAAAAAAAAAAAAATGGTTGCGATGAAAAAACATTACTCTCCTCTTACGTTGCAAAATGTCATGTCTCTCTAACATCAAATTGATACTTACAGGATTCCCTTTTCAACATTACAAGGTCGGATACGTGGAAACGGCGAGTAGGGAGATCGTATTATATCAAATATTTTGGAATACACTTAAAGTTGCTACCCATATCATTAAGGTTTGATTTCTTTGTTTAATGGCATATTAATGTTATATAATTAAGGAATATATTTTTTATATTAATCATTTTTCGTTAATAATATTTTATCATTCAGTTTGGTTGGGCTTTGAACTATTCGGGTTAAGAGTTCAAGTGCATAGTCATTGGGTACAGTTTTACGCTCGTGCGCAAAGGATATAACAATTACCATTGTCATAACAAATCCCAGACAGGAAATGAGGCTGGAGTGTGAATGACGTCATACCCGGAAGTGATGGTCCTGAGAATTTGAGGATTTTGAAAAAGAGTAAATTGAGAGTTGAGATATGACCATGGAGTCGAGTAATTGTGAATTCGGCCATTGAGTCGAAGAGTTGAGTTTTTCGGATCTCTACCGGCAGAGATGAATTGAGATCTTAAACATCACAAGATTCGCCGCGCGTTGGGGATGGTTAGCATAGTAAGAATTGTATTTCTCTCCTCGTGTCGAAGAACTGAAGTCAAGAAAATAATAAACTGTTCGAACCTGAACAACATAGTCCGCCTGTTTCCACCTGCCTTTGTTATTGTCTGTGTTTGCATGTGTATAAGTATGGTAAACTACACAAACCCTCCTGGGTTATCTATACAAAGCTATCCTTATAGAACAACAACAATGATATT
>OY757924.1:34972228-35129728 GCA_963585895.1 Sepioteuthis lessoniana
TTAGAAGCTTAGGGAACCAACGCCTATAACCGTTTCGCTAAGTTCGACAAACACCTGAAGAAGGCCGGAAGTCATATCAGCCGAATCATCTTGAAAATAACAATAAGAATGAAGACAATAGTACGGAAACCCTGAACGATAAAATTGTTAATATTTTTTTCAAACAAGCAGAAATGAACTTCGTCTGCGTACAATTTTGGGGACTCATTCACACAGTCTGACATAACCAGATTTTGCCTTAATCCCCAAAGTTTAATTTCATTTGAAATTACCCATTTATCATTCAAGTTCTCAATATACATATTTAAAATTAATTTGATATTTTGGATATAATTTCGATTAATCTTTTCATAATAATAATTCAATAAATAATAGGATAATTTAATTATTTGACAAATGAATAAATATATCATGTTTGTTTATTTATTTATTAATGAAATTATTCGATGTCCATTATTACAATTAAGATTATAATAATTATGTCTAAAATGCTGTACTGATTCAACGCTTTTTTGTCATTGAGTCATAGTGCTCACAGATGTATTTGTATATAGAGAATATAAAAATGAGGCGCAAGATCTAAAAAGGAGGGTGAAAACGCATATTTGACATAACTAGTATGGACTTAAACACAATATGTCATCCTTTTCATCATAACGTTGCATATATTCAAAGAAATATTTCAAACAACAGTCAGTAAAAAAAAACTATCCTAGATAAATCCCAAGTGTACATATTGTTACGCCACCATGTGCCCCGCGGGCTTGCAGGATGCCGTTTGTTCCCGCTAAGTACACCAGTTAAAGCAGGGCCCACACGTGGGCTGTGGTTTGGCAAATACTATTTAATTTTTACAAATATCACCAACTCGCTAGCTGAACCACATTTTAAAGACACTAGGTGAGTTCTAGGTGAATTATCAAAATTCAACACAGCTAACACGCTAGCTTTCCCCCACAAACACAAGGTCTTCGACAAATACAATACTTCCACAAAAAAAAAGACTCTGAACTACCGTGTTTGGGTTAACAAGATTAATAACAATATTATTTTACTGAATAAAAGAAAGAAACAAAGAAAAAAACAATTCAGGTAAAAGTCAGGAGCGAGAAAGTATTTCTGTATCTCGGAAGAGCCTCCATTAAAATATTCGTATCCCGGTCGAGTTCCCCATTTAATATCTGTTAATGACGGAAGGTGTGATAGACACGTTCCACTTTACTTCGGATTTTAGGATTTAACGGTAGAGCTCGTGTTCCAAATCTCAAGTTTATCATTCGGGGGATATTCCCTCTTCTTTTTCCCTATCTCGTCATAGTTATTCTTTCCTCCCGTAATTTGTCTTTATTCACTTCAGCATGAATACAGCAAGATAAATTCGAATATACTTCAATTGAATGTTCACTTACTTGGGGTTATGTGGAGTTTATTCCCTTCTCTTTTATCTCCCGTTATTGGGTTTCCATAACACGTTGGTAGAAGGATACACGTCTTATTTCAGATAAGACCAAGATTAATTATTGTCTCTTTCCTCGTGGACAAGTCTTTTCTTTGGGTATTCGTTTAACGAGGCTACCATACCTCGGAGTTTGAGTTCATTCAAAGGAGAAGTTGTTTATTTTTCTTTTCTCTCAGTGTTCTCTACTCGGCATGGCTTTGACCTTTGGGCTTCTTCAATATCCCAAATTATGTTCTTAGTTTTTCAACGAACAAAAGGCAACTGCTTGTGTGTCTTCATCCTTCAACGAATAAACAGCAACTGCTTAGTTTCCGCAGTTTGAAAATTTACCACGTGTTGGCTTTTTGGTGCTTTCTTCCTCAGTATCAATCATGGTCGCAGGTATACTTCACCGCTGAAGCATACATGGCTAGTAGACAGAGGGGTTTTCCCATGCCCAAGTCAGTTTCTACTAATAGAGAGGTTTGAAGAAAGACGGCTCCTTTTTCCACTGCTAATTCTGCTTACTACTATCGTCGTCTGATAGCTAGTATGTTATACCTCCTTTCCCCATAACCCGGTGAATGTATGAGGGTGTCACATTTCCTCGTCGCATTATATCAAGTGAGTAGAGGGAATTATTGAAATTCTGTCTATAACAAGAAATCCCTTTTAAAATAAAAATGAGAAGGAGGCGGGGAATCTTTGTAGTAGTCATATATGTCACTTCTAAAATAAACTTTCATTTATAAAATGAGAAAACATAGCCAATTAAAAACAAGGCTGTAAATTTAGTATTTTGACAAAGTGCCAGTTTGCACTAGTGCTATTCCCCTCACTTAAAGAAAGAAAATGCAGAAAATTGACCAGAATTTAAAAGTTCGACGAGCAAGAACTCTTATCAAGTATGTACAGAGCGGGTTAGCCTGGCAAACTAAATGGCTGCCTTTTACCGTCTTTTTGAAAATTAAGTCCAGTCAAGTTTGTATTCGTAAAAAAGATGACACAAAGTCCATGAAACAACAATATTCTTGCATTTCTATGGAAGACAGGCCACATTTTATTGGTGAGTGAAGAAAAGTAATTGTTACAGGTATTAACAGTAGAGAGAGTCTTTCTTATTTAAATCCCCATAACACTCAATGGAGCTTTCATTCAAGTTGTAAGCATGTACATAGACTTATAACGAAAAAAGCGGCAAACGTGAAAAAAATAGAAAATTACAAAGTTTTACTTTATCCTGAATATCTTCATGGCTTTAGTTAAAAGAAAGATTGGGGGTGATATTTGTTACTTTTTATTTTAATTTTTATACCCAAGAAAACGGGAAATATTTTTTTTTAATGTTTGCCTTTTTCAAAGCTGTGTGCCATAAGGATTTACATAGAAAAGTTTAAAGTCAGTCAAACCTGCCCTTACTTAATTTTATCAATTTTCTAAAAAAAATTAACCATTGGAATTTTTTCAGTCTTTGTGAGAAGATACGAAAATTTGCCCCGAGTAAAAAACAAACTGCAATCAAACGAATGTTTTCTAAAAGTTGTTTATTCTGTAGGCTCTAGTTGGTTGTTAAAAAATATCTGAAAAAGATTTGAAGATATATTTCATTTTTTATTCTATCTATCTATCTATCTATCTATCTATATATATATATATATATATATATATAGTTTTTTAGACCAAATTTGGAAATTTCTAGAACGGTTCATATATTGAGAAAATATTCATATTCTCTCAGTAATGTTTGTATTAATTTCAGATTATTGAGAACCGCATTTTTAACATTTATTTACTATAATGAAAATCAAGGGTACGTCAAGTGGCGTAATAGTTAACCAGCTCGATGAGCAAAACCGTTGTGATTGAGTGTCTCAAACTTCTTGCCTTCTGCCACTTTGAAGCTTAGCTTAGCAAATAGCTGCATTGAATATCAAAGACATTTGCAATGATTCCCAATGGTGAAATAATTAGCTATGTATTTACGTTATAAATTTAATAGACTTTGAGTCAGTAAAATTTGCAATGATTAATTTGAAATAAATTGAATTATACATTTAGTATCTTTAATAAGTTTTGACGACGTAAATCCCTTTCTTTTAATGTATTTTATTGTAATGAATATAAGCAATACATTTTACCTTATTCGAAAGACTGGTATCACCAGTTTTGAACAATAAAAATAAACTCTAGTCGAATGGAACACAGATAGCACAAGAGAAACTCCGTTATTCGAAACTGTTTTTGTTCGTTTCTAAAATCCCCACCTCCAGGCTACACCAAAGAGAATTTGTCATATTTAGCTCTCGTTGTTAACCTAATTAATATCTACATAAATATTAATATCTAGTCATATCCTTATGAAAAACTTTTTAGTCTATTAAAACCTCAGATTGCCGAATCAACAAAAAATACCTTTTACCACTAGATATCAAGTTTGGTTTGGCTTCTTTGTTTAATGGCATATAAACCTTTGTAGGTTATTTAATGCCAAAGCCATCCTTCCAGAACAGTAGTATTATTTAACGAATAGCTGGGAGGATAAGGGGTTCAAACCTTTCCTGGGGGTATTAGTCCAAAAGTGAACGAAATAGCCCGAATGGAGTTTGAACTAGCTTACTATGATTATGCAGCCCATCGTTTTAACCATTACACCACGAACACATTCGCAAGTTCACTTTGATTTCAAAATAAAGTACAAGAAAAAATTAACGAAATTGAAGTTGTCTTCTTTTTTGTCATGACAATATATAAAAAGAAGAATTGATATATTAAGTTAGAAATTACTACGGCAAGAAAATCCGGCACACACCGACATCTGAAGCACTGAACAGCTGTTTCGACCTTATTAAGTTTCATCAGCATAGCACACCGTCATTTCCACCACTGGGGATCGAAACAACAACCACAGTATGCACAAGCCGAAACTCTACCACCGGGTAACTGGTTCACGCCACGCACAACCGATACCGAATCAACAACTCATGGTAAATTGCGCGACCATATGACCTAATGTTTCTTTTTTATAGGTACGTATTCCCTACAGCGGAAACGGCCAACTCCGGGGCTAAGTCTTACAAAGTCCCAAATATATATATATATATATATATATGAGAGAGCGAGATTGAAACATTTTTAGTGCTGAGGATTGATTCGAACACTCAAGTTTTGATTATATAATCAGGCCGCATATTTGAAGTTTTCAAAGATTTTCAGTGTTTGGCGTACTGAAAATTATATTCCGAACAAGTCGTGTGTCCTGTCCACGTGACCATAGTGGATACACGTACATAGGTGTTACCGGTAACATAATTTTCTCATCGAACACTTCTGACTTGATAGCTATAACGAATTCAATTTTTTCTCCGAGCACAGGTCTTCGTTGACTATCGCTGCAAGAAAACGATTTTATAAAACGTGTCATTGAGACGAGAAGAGGAAAAGGTCATACGTCTGAAGGAAAACTTAGGTAACGGTTAATAGAGAATTCTGTGATTTGTCTACTTTATATGCACGACCACCGATCGGAATTTAGAGAGTAGACGATGTCAGTATTCTCATAAATGTAAATATTCTTACGTATGCAGGCAATCGCAAATGAATTTCAAAGCCGTTTTTGCTATCTATTCGCTGTGAAGAAAATCTATGTATATTTATTCTTACATGTACCAGGACTAATCCAAGTTTTGTAAATAACATTTTATAATTATTTACAGTTCTTTACTAAAGCAGTCACAAGGAAATGTTCTTATTTTCTTTAGATCCGACGAATTTGGGGGAGCCAATTTACTGAAAATAAATTTACAAAAAGTTTTATATAAAAAAGACAGACAAAATAAAACCTTCTCCTCATCATAACAATGTATTTTACTTTTAAATGAATTCAAAATACGAAAGTATTTTTCGAATCAATCTAATTGACTTCGTTGCTTCAGAATAATTTGCATTCACGTGTAAGCATATGCGTATATTTGTAGACAGTGTGTATATTCGCACTTACTTCATGTGTACGTATTTAAGAACCATCACCTATCCGGCAGGTTGTGATACACAGTCAATTTGTAAGTGTGGAACAAGCTGTTTGAATTATACGTTTTGCTTCTCCTAGACTGGTCAATTTACCAGGGCTAAAGAGCTCAGTCTGCTCTATTATTTACCCATAGCAGTGGTAGGTGTTGAGATGGATTCATCCTTTCAACAAGGCAATTAGCATTATGGAAGATACAGTTTTGTCCAGAATGGAAACTCAGGTCACTAAGTCCATTTCTAACGACGATAACCGTTTCGCCCCGAGCTGAGGAATAAGCTCTGGAGGAAACTGATGAACTATGAATAAAATGCCATAAAGAAAATTATGTTATACTAACTTTAGTAACTGGCAAAAACCAATCAAAACTCTTTCTTTCATGGGAATAAAAAGAAAAGAATTGTTGCAGTTAGGAATGCAATATAAATATTGAGGAAAAGAAAATTAAGTAGGAGTGAACTGTTCGGTCGTATAAAGATATTGATTATTTTTTTTAAGGTAAACAGTATGCACTTTAATGACATCAAGAATAAGACAACAGTGCAATAGCCCAGCAAACAAGCCATTATTTAAGTGGAGTACAGCTGGTTTAAATTTCTCCTAGATTGTTTGCTGCAGTAAAAATTTAGAACTCAGTTTTCCCTATTATTAACCAGTAGCAGGGAATAGAAAAGATGGAGCCATGATTTTAAAGAGGGCATTAACACGAAGGGAAACGCTAACAGTCTTGAATTTGAACTCCGGTTACCAATTTAATTTTCTATTTCAATAACCGTTGCACTAAGCGATTTCAGATATGTTCTTTTGACAGTATTCTCATAGAATACGGGTTCAAGGTGCTACCTACAGCTCGGGTAATTTCATCCTGAAGAAAACTACCTGTCTAACCTGTTTACCCAAAAATCTTTAAATAAAATTGATATTAGTTTGATTGTCCTGGTTCACCATTAATTTGGAGCTGTAGACAACAGGTTAACTATCTACAACAACAGTCTGTTCCTCAAAACGTTTGAGTAGCCTAATATACATCATAAGATAGCAATTTTTTTTATCAAATGAAGTTAGACT
Organism: Sepioteuthis lessoniana; assembly: GCA_963585895.1. Taxonomy (NCBI): domain Eukaryota; kingdom Metazoa; phylum Mollusca; class Cephalopoda; order Myopsida; family Loliginidae; genus Sepioteuthis; species Sepioteuthis lessoniana. The sequence continues at coordinate 34,978,759 of OY757924.1, forward strand.
TCCGATCTTATGACATTGAAAATGAATATTTTATTTAATTTTCGATCTGAGATTTTAATGAACTGAATTTAGTTTTTGTTCTTTTTGCCATTTTGTTGATAGCTTTGTTATAGACGGCTGCGATAGTACTGTTGACCTTCTCACAAAACAGGAAATGTCAGCTAAAATTCGAACGAAACAAGCCACCTAAAGTGAAGGTTGTTTTTTGCTCACGAATACGAAAAATATATTTAGCTAAAAATGTGAGCTTCTTCAAAAGAGAATCTTCAATTTTTCTATAAAAGATTAGTCATTTTTTGGAAGATTATATTTCATTTATTTTTCTTTGATATTGGTTTACCATCGCTCTTTTGCTACAGGTGGGATGTGTCACAAAGTCCATGTTTTAAGTGGACGCACGAATGCCCAATTTAAGACGTAACCAGAAATAGCTTAGACTCCAATAATAAAACTGACCTACCTTGTTTACTCAAGAGATTATATAGTGTTTGTGGAGACGGACATTTAAAGCTAAACCCTTATAGTTTACGTTGCACGTTTGTATACAGTACATTTGTATTCAGCAAATTGTAAAAAAGAAGCCAACAACGGTTCATCTCAGAATGTTATCGATAGTTTAAATTCGTGCAATAATTTTACTCATATTTCATTTGTTTCACCAGTACAGCTTGTAATATATGCTTATATTGTCTTAAAGCTTAATTCGACTGAAATTATATCTTGTTCGTATATACATTGAGAACTTCTAGAGCCATTTTTCTTCTTTACCTCTCAGTTTTCTTTTCCTACATTACCCCTGAACAGACAGGGCATCAAGATAACTTTTTTAAAATGTAGTTCAAGCACATTAAATCAAAAATAGTTGCTCCTATAAAGATTCTTTTGTGCTTAGCATCGACTAATATCAAGAAATATTATGAAACTTGTTTTTAGGCCTAATGCTGGCTGTTTAGAATATTAATTGAATTTTCATCCAGTATGTATTGCCATTTTTTTAGGTAGGGGTATTTATTAGTTGATTTATTTTTTTGGGATTTTTAAGTAAACTTTTAAATAGAATTGTAAACAATTTGAATAAAGTATTTGACAATGCACACATTTCTTGCACTAACTTCCTTCACTTGTTTATTTTGAATCTAAACATCATTTCGATATCACTTCCTGCTGGTTGTTCGCCACAGAAACAAAATTAGAAGATGCATTACCGATATATATAAATATAGGAGAAATAGACAGACGGGTGAGAGGGAATTTGAAAATATTTCCATATTGAGATTTTTGTATTAATAGTTAACCTTCAACATCTGAACAAATGACGAATACCTGCTTGTGATTAGACTTATTGATCCATGACCCTTTCCAATATGGAGAAACCTGAAAAGTGTATAACGGGGGAAAGTCTTTTTTCCCTTCTGTCTGGGTGCACTTTTGCCTGATAAGAATTTTTATGACTCGACCAACCAAATTATATTTAATTTGTTCTGCTAACTTTCAAATTGCTGATAACTTTCTTGAATCTATTTTCAGTGATATACAGTCGGTTATTAAAAGCACGGATGACAAATGTTCCTTTAGCTTTCGTGCCAATTTCAATTTATTTTAAATTAAATGAAAATTATATTTTAGAAAAATGACATTAATTTTCTCATAGTATATTTTAGATTAAAATATTGGTATTTTCAAACTTTTACTGAATGCTGCAATGTAACCAAGGATACTACTTCGATTTTTATGTCAAAACAACACAATTAATTTAAGATTATATGACGCATTGATTAGTAACTGAAAAGTGGTAATGTTGGTTTAGCAACTTATATATGTATGTTCACGCAGTTCGTAAAATGAGTTATTTAGAGATTTTAAATATTCATAAGCATTCTGATCTTCAAGTTTTCTGAATCTAATTTCATAGTATGCAGTCGTGTATGAGTCGATCGTTGATTTATTGGAGTTAATTGATGAATGACTGGCCAGAAGTTCATAATAAAGTACTCAATATCAAAGCGATTTCCAATCCTATTAAAATTGCTACTCGGCAATAATATTCGGCAATTAATTTTTTTGTGGATCGCCGGATTGTCTGTAACTCTAAGTATCAACTGTAATCCTTTAAGATATATACATACGAGTAGTGCTGGCTTTAGTGTTGGCTGCAGACACTCCCAAACTTAAACGACGAATAACGTATCTCTACCAAATTGTTGTATTTAATCAACAAATGAGATTCTAACCTTATTTTTAAATATTCTTTATGCTTCAAAAAGGAATATAACTTTAGCTTATTAATAAATCAAAAGTTATGTTATTTAAACCTCTAATGTGCAGTCTTCCATGCTATTTAAGTTCCATGAAGCCACACTGTATACCAAAAAACATTAAGTTCATGTAAAAGAAAATTTGATCCATAAAATCCTTGTACTATTAATAATTCAGAGATAGATAAAGCATGTGAGTCAGAAATTGGGAATTTATAATTACTGTAAAAGTCATACGACTTGTCTTCTCCTTAATCGGGTCAATGTAATTAGGTAGAATATTGAAAACATGCATTATTTTTTTTAAATTCCAATAAACTATACAAATTATATAACTTTTTATTTTAGTTATTTTTTCATTTTTATTTACTACTTAAGATATGATCCATTTTTCACAGTTTATTTTAAATACGTCAAAAAATTCTAAAAGTTTGTTCTTAAACAAAGGAAATCCCTGTGGTTAAAGGGCTAAAGTGCTGAACAGCGGCATCGTAGTAAACGTGTTCAAACTCCAGCTGGCTATTACGTTCATGTGCTGACTAATACCTATGAGGAAGGCATGAAGAACCTAATTCCTCAGCTATGGGTTAAAAAGCATCACCACTGTCCTCCACGAAGAATTGCTTCGGCACCAAAAAAGCCATGAAAATCGAGATCCTATTAAACAAAGGAACCAAAACCGAATCATTCTTGGTTTTTGCGAATTAGGAAATTCACCAAAAAATATAATTTTAAAAGTATGATTTATCGATTATAAAAGAAAACTAGAATTCGTCCATTTAGTGAAATTTTATTCTATTTTCAATTTCTTGTATTTAAAATAATGTTTCGTTCATATTGTGATAACATCTTTTAAATAGATATCAAAATTAATTTAGCCAAATATTTATGGTTAAAATGAAAGGCAATATAAAAATTTGCGCCTGAAATTTTTTCTACTTAAAAAATCTATTAGGAGGGTGACATTTAATAAGCAAAAGCGTAATAATCGGTATTTTTATGTAAATAAATTCTCTCTCCCTTAATCGATGTTTTTATATTGGTTCTCTAGCAGGTGACTGATATTTTTACAATTAATGCCAAAATAAGGAAATAAATATCACTGACTAGATAAAAGTAGCTGGTCTGAATAATAGTTTTGAGTGTGTTTGTAAGTGTGGTCTTTCAGTGGACAATTTTTTCTAAGAAAGCATGTAAGAGGACTAATGTAAAAAGTATCAATTAAAAGATAAACATTTTCCGACAATTTATTAGCATAAAAACACGGATTATAACGTTTTTTGATCATCCATACTGTAAATGAAAAGGCATGTAACTTGTTAGTAATAAATAATAAAACTACGGATTGAAAATGCGTATGGAACACACCGAATTATTTGTCTTTTTTTTTTACCTTATAAGTATTTTCCCAAACTTTCCCTCTTCTAGAGCCTCCACTGCAGACGTGGGTGAATCCGATCTAAAAGAAAATGACCTAGTGCCATGAAACACTCATGTTATTCTTCATGTTCATACCACCGTCCTCAACAAACGTGGTGTAATGGTTAAAGCGCTCGAGTTCGAACTCCAGTCGCGTTATTACGTTCATTTTCAAACAAATACTTTTGGGAAAGTTAAACCCTCTGATCTTCTCGTCTATGAGTTAAATAGTACCACTACTGTCCTTCCAAAAAAAATGATGGGTTTGGCATTAACTAACCCGAGAAGATTGATATGCTATTAAATAACAAACAAAACAACAAATGTGGCACATCGTTTCTAAAGTTATTTTAACCAAGACTACAATAAAAAACATTCCTCTCTCTCTCTCTCTCTCTCTCTCTCTCTCTCTTTTTTTTTTCTCCTGTTAATCTAAGAAAAACTGTAATTGCTGTAATCATCTCAATCTTCGCTAGATGTCTCACCCCATTGTTCTTGTGCCCATTTAGTTACTTTTGAAACACTAATAGAAATTTTATTATTCGATCAGATTTTGTGAGCGAGAATAATTAAAATTATTTCAATAACCATACTACTGCATAATCGTGTTTTGATAATGTAGTTTCCTTCGAAAGTTAATAGAAATGCTCTTCTTTCAAATACTTATTCAAATCTCTCTTCACCATTGGTCAAGTCAGCCGACTTTTAGATTTTTATTTATTTATTTATTGCTTCATATTATTTTCTGAAGCTGCCGATCTATACCAGTTTTCATTGTTATACAGAAAAAGGATTCGTTTGGAAAAATGAGCTAAAATTGCAGCTTAATCAATGTCATTATTTTCTTCCCGTTTATCTCTTAACTTACCTCAACTCGATGTATAGCTTTATTAGCAACTGTTTCTTACCAATCGTAGTCTAGTATAACCTTGTCTTTACGACACAGTTCACACGTTTTGAACTCGACTGACAACTTACACGTATTATACGTAGTCTTCAATTACGTAGTAATTTTTATTTTTATTTACTTTCAATTTCTACATATACATTCTTCATTGAAAGGAAAATATGATACCTAACTTAATCCGTTTCATAATTTTTTTTACTTCAAAATCGAATATCATTTCAATTAAAAAAAGGTACTCGCCAATGTTCCGGGAGACCCGGGTTCAATCCCAGGTCACGTCATACCAAAGACTTTAAAAATGGTACTTGATACCTCCTTGCTTAACACTCAGCAATATAAGGTACGTATCGAGGCTAAAGTGAAGTAATCCAGGGAAAGGAGTAGCGCCCTCCCCTACACCTCGGTGTAGTAGCTATTGAAAAGAGAGCCTTCTGATTGCCCTCGACTAAGGTCAACAATAGTTGCAAAATTATGAACGTCCTACAATAGTAGGAATTTGATATACCAATATGCAGGTCAGAATCTAAAGCGTTTTTTTTTTAACAAAGACAGGTTTAAGGTATCGGAAACATCGAGCAAGTCAGTTATATATCCATCCCGATCCAATTAATTTACTTCGTTAAAGATAGGATTTAGTAAGCGAAATACCGCCATGAAAATAAATATTTACTTTGCAATTTGTCGCTGGATTGATCCACGTGATTTACTACCAACAAATAGTCACATGACTCAAAAAGAATGTAAAATGTTACGTAATTGTTCAGTAGAAAAGTTCCGATATATTGAATATTAGCATACCTGAGGATCGAAAGTGCAAAACTCTTGTTTTTATATATGTTTCATATTTGAAATACATTGTGATGTTGCTCTGTATTTTTGTGCTTTGAGTACTTTAAAGATATTACGAATTGAAAATTCTTTTAACGTTGAATTTTCATCAGAATTATATATGTACATGTATATTTTAGTGCATATGTATACACACATATATAAACAGTGTCTATTTCCTGTATGTAAACAATATCATGAAGAGTTTATATTGCTTAAATAGTAATGTAAATGCTGACTGAACATTTTGTTGATCTTTGCAGATATTTTGCTTAGATTAGAACGTCAGGTTTTCAGGAGCGGGGAGAAAAAAGCGCAGAAAAATAGATTAGTCGTTTTACGTAGGCATTTAAACACCGACTTCATTTATGAATTTGATGTGCACACATAAACGTCCACTCCCACCTATTGTGTATGCGCGCCCGCGTTCTCACATAAGTAATCAATTCTGTATTTCATTTATTGCTGGGACACTTAGGCAATTGATTTCCGACGTTTGTGCGCCTGCGTATAATCGACCTATCAGAACAAAGGATCCACTTGGAAAAGCTGAGTTAAAAAGTACTGGTCCTTAACGTCTGCCTTTATTATTCTTCGGGAAACAGTTATGGCGCAACTGGATTTCTCTACGATCTTTATGGGGAATATTTTCCACTTCATAGTGGATTTTACTGGAAATGGTCTATAAAGAAACAATGGCAGGTCTGATTCATGAAAGATCTAATATATTGGCTGTATTTTACTCTTTTTGGTAGGTGCGATTATTACCTTTTTTTTTTCTTTTTCAATCAAGTTTGCGTTATAGTATTATAAGTTATTCTTTGTCACGAGTGGTTTCTTGATTTTATGGTTCAGTTTTATACAGAAATATGTAAATAGAGGAATCGGGTAAAAGCTTAAACTTTGGATGAAATTTTCACAATTAAGCCTTCTTTTTTAACCAGATGTTGATTGCCGATAACTGGACCAATAATTTGTGCTTTGTAGATTTGTTGAGGAAACGGAAGCATAAAATTCGTTGAGTTTCATAGTGACTTAATCTTAAGGAAGATAAGTAAAATCGGTAATCCTCTATGACAGCTATTCGCTAACTATTCACTGGTGCACTATAAGAAGGCATTAGCAAAACCAGCATAAAATAAATGGCTTTTATTTCAGTCGAACAGTTTGGAAGTGTGCGAAATAAATATTGTTTGTTATTAGCTATCATTAAAAATCCAAAAATGATTTGGTTCAAAATATTATCATTAAAATTGCATGTGATATCCATTTAAAATTATGTGAATAACAGATACTATCAGTAGGGCCAGAATGGTATTTAAAAGAATCGAGCCCGGGGGAGAGATTTGTTTAATGTTAGTAAAAACCTGTGTGTAGAAAAAATATGTATATAAAACATTCTTAATGTTTTTTTATGCCTAATGATAACAGACTTAATATCAAGCATGAATAATTAGTTATTGTTACATATATGTCTGTGAAATATCCTTCTGCAACAAAAAAAAAAAAAATCTTTATGTATGTTCATCGAGTTTTCCTCTTTATAAGTGTAGGCATTTGCATCTTTCCTAGAATTAAATCAGACCAATCGGCTAGGCTTAGAACACGCTGACTATTCATTTTCAAGGGGTAAGACCCCACCACGAAAGAGGGGGTGCCCTTAGTGTGATAAATTTACTGAGGCTCTAGTTCTGGAGATCTGTGTTGAGTAGAGTATCCTTTCATTGTCATTACTCCCGGGTCTTCTCAGACTCGAAGTAATAATACCTGTTAGGGTCCCATTTATGGGTCAAATAAATGTGTTTAAAAACATTTTAATTCTATGGGAATATTTGATGCTATATAGCAATAAATTATTTTTTTATCAAGAATAGCAACTGGAAGCTACAATTGTTTACAAACAATGATAATTATTAGTTACTTGAAACCTTAAGACTGTAAATTATTCGTGTTAGATAGGAATATTTGATGTCATATAAGTGTGGGTAAAAATCTATTCAAAAACGAGGGCACAAAAATGCAAATATGAACCCACAACGAAAGCAATTCTCTAACTTCGAGATATTAAACAATCCTACACTGATTGACATGCTGTTAAAATCAATAAATCATTTGATAGCAAAGAAGCAAAAAAATGCCTAAGGAATTTTCTTCCCGTCTTCTCAGTTCATAATTATAGTAATTAGCATTTCCTTCTTTAAAATTGAATATTAAAAACGAGTTGAATACAAAATACAAATTGATAGATATTTCCGTATTTTCATAGCATAAAAAGGTAGCAAAGTAAAATCAAACTCGCGCTACTCACTGCTAACAACCCTTAATTTACTGAGTCAAGTTGTTTTATATGCTAAAATATCTAAATTCCTGTTTTTAAATATATTTTTGTATCGACATACAAATAACACCCAATGACTGTCGCATCTAAATTACACCCAGAACAAGAACATAACAAAGTGACCAGGAAAATGATTGTTCGTATTCGTATAAAAGAAGTATTAATCCCACATTATTTCATATTAAAAGAAGTTTGATATGTAAAACGTTAAAGTTAGTTGAAAGCAGACCCTCATAGGAATGCCGCTAAAATCAGCAGTCGAACACTTCATTTGGCGCGAACACAAAGAGTTGGTACCAATGTAAAATACACTACCAAATCAGCCAGAAAGTAGGCTATTTATTTCCTTTGACATACTTCGAAATTAAGGAAAAATAATCAAGTATAGTTCTCCAGTTTAGATAGTAACACATTCATTCATTCATTCCTTTGGGAACATATGCTAGAAATTTCATTTCAATTTTCCTTGAATAACTTCATTTTTTTTTTATCATCGTCACTCCTAGATTATTTATTCTAGGAACGAGGAAAGGAAGTAAAATTCAAACTTATCTGCATGAACCTCTGTTAAAATTAATTTGCCGAAAGACTACAATATGTAAAAAACAACATCTTCTGTCAAGTAGAAGAGTATTAGATGTGCTGCTCGTCCGTTAAATTCTCTGAATAATAGCAACCTTTACATTAAGTGGCCATCTAATAGCTTTCTAGACTAGCTGACTATCGTAAATTCAATTCTTATTTGGTGCTCCATGCGTTTAACCTTGTGCTAAACTTACTATATAGCATCTTTCATTTTAAATATCGAGAATTACATAAATATTAAATATGAAATCAAGACAGTACCGTCTCTTTTTTTTTTGTTTTGTTATAATTGGTTGATTTTTATCGGCATGTCAACCTTACAGAGGTTATTTGGGGCCAGGAGGTTGAAGAATCCCTTTCATTGTACTTATATATTTACATTTTTATGTAGTTGTTTTACTAATGCTTTGAACACCTATAGAGTTTCAAGTATTCTTATCTATTGATAATTATATGGTTTTGAGTAATTTTTCTAATTTGATAATGCTTTTAGAGTTATATAATTTCAAGTAATTAATAACAGTCCTTAATAATAAATAATAGCATGAAGTAACAATTCTTAATACAAATAATGTACACAGTTATGTATTTACCAACCCCTTCACACGAGCAGCATGCAACACAAGGTCGATTTTGAAGCGAAGTTTAACTGGTTTGAAATCAGAGTTTTCCTTCCCCAAAACCAGTTGCTATTCCAAAGTACACAATTATAGAGTATCAAGTGTTCTAATCAAATAATTTTCAAACAGATCTATTTGACCCATTCACGAGATCTCAACAGGTACTCCCACTTCGAGTCAGAATGAAACAGGGGGTAATGGCAGTGAAGGGGTACTTCAGGTTCCCCAGAGATCCAGAACTGGAGTATAACCATTGAATGCAGTTTAATGTCATACTTAGGACACCTTTTTTTCTGCTTAGGCAGGCAATTTCGATTAGAGAAATTAACGAAATATATATTTTCCCTATTTTAAGGAAGTCCCCAGGTAATGGCTAAATTGCTGGACTGTGACCTCGATGTAAGAGAGTTCGAACTCTAGTCGCGTAACTACGTTCACCTTCGGATCAGTACCCTTCGGAAATCTATAAACCCCCTTAGCCTCTCATCTATGGGTTAAATCGTATCACTGATGTTCTTCTATAAAGACGGATTTGGCATAAATACCCCAAGAATTTTCATATGCCATTAAACAAAAAAAAAAACCAAACAAACCAATTTTCCTATTTTAAACCTCTCAGTCTAACTCAACTAAACTTAGCCAATACCTTATTCATCAGCAAAGATTCTTATCATCTTTAGATCAACCTGAAATATCTACTCTTTTCAAATATTTATTGTGAATATAAACACCAATAAGGAAGAAGCTGGTCTTCACTATCCTATCATTAACTTAACTAGTTCCAAATACTGATCAAAACTTATTATAATATTCCTTTTACCATAACGTCGCATGTATTTCTGAATTCTTTCAAACTCCAGTCACTAAAATAAATCATTTGTTTCTGAGACTGTAGATTGTTCCCATACGTATATATCTGCTGTTGTCAAGCAGATAAAAAAAGCAATGATTAACAATTGAATCTTGCAGAATAATACGTAAGTAAAAGTACTTTGAAAGACAATAATTATAGGTATGCCTCGAGTTTTAAAGAGTTGCATAAATTAAAACTGGTGCCATAGGCTGGAATTTAAAGTTACCGAAGTCAGGATTTCTGATGTTCATTTCCAAAACCTTGAAAAGCTGCTGCAACACAGTTTATATCCCAGCAGATCCTATGTGGGGCGAAACTTAGATTTCTGATATTATAGGAATCCGTTAGTATTCATTATCCAATATTCACAAAACCAAGTTTACTCTTTGAAAGTTTATGTCCCAATTGTTGTGGGTTCGAGGATATCGGAGAAGCTACCTTTTATTTATCAAAGGAAATAAAAATTTTAAGTATTAATTGAACTGTTACTCAAATATTACTTTATTAAAATTTATGTCCATTCTTGTGAAATGTTGTTCCACTGATACTCAAGCACTTATATTCATATATATAATTAAAACAATGTAAATATGATCAAAACATACTGAGAATGAATCTACATTTCAAAGTTAAAATTCGATGATGACATCTGCATAACTGACCAACTTGTATAATAAAGTTCTGTCTATACTGAGACTGATGTATAGATTAATCACTGCCAATTCTTGTTCATTTTTACAGCATGTTTTGGGTGAAACACAGTATTGTGCAAGAATTCCGTTCTCTTTACTCACCAGACTTCTGCACGAATTTTCATTCACACCAAAACTGAAAATTCCTCTGACACAAATGGCAAGTTGAAGACATTAAAGGCAATACAGCGGCGTATCTGCACCTCATACAGAATGAGGACTTTCAGGAGTGCTTTAAACGATAGAAACCTTACTGGAAGAAACCAGTTGTATGCTTCGACAATTTGAAGAAAATTACCGTTTAATCATAGTTTGTTTTCTTAAATTTTTGTCTTGGTAAATAGTTTTGGTCTAAGCTTTTTGAACACCTGGTATCTCTGGTTCCCAGGTATATTGAGTTTTTACCTCTCAGAAAAAAAAAACATTGTTGCTTAATTTGCTACATATTATTTTTCAGATATCCACTTTGGCAATGAACCATTAAATACATTAAACACTAATCTTCCCTCATAGAATTGCTTATTTTTATTTAAAAAATTTCAGAATTTTAATTGTTATTCACTGAAAAGATTAATTCATGCATTGAACAAATTTAGCATCGTACACAGCGATTCTTCAAAAATATTAAAGATTTTCATTGACTATGGCTTAACTTTTTAAAAAAATCACACAAATATTGCACAACCCGTAAGAAGAAGTGTGTGTGTGTGTGTGTGGGTGTGTGTGTGTGTGTGTGTGTGTGTGTGTGTGTGGTTTGGTTTATGCTTGTGCTTGCAGATTCTAAAAAGTGGAATAAATGCCGACTAGAAACACAGAAACATATCACAGAATATTTAGGCGCAATTTCATTATTAATAAAATAGGTAATATAGGTCTTAATTAGTATAGAGATTCTTTCACCCTCACTGCTCTAGCTGCGAGACTTAAAACATATTGATTGCATTCTCTGGAGATGGGTAAGACCAACCGCTTCTCCCTCGCAAATGATATGATATTTATCTGACTGTGCGGCGTCAGGTGTGTAGCTCTGGGAATAGTGAATACCACTTCATAGCCATACTGTTAACAAAGCCTTCTTAGTTATTTGAAAACATAATTGCTTGAAATTTTTAAAGTATAATTGGGTACAAATTATTTGTATTGAATAAGAATACTTGAAACCATATAACTGTGTACAAACATATGATTATTAGAAAATAGATTAATTACTTGAAATCATAACAGGGTAAGAATTATTTGTATGAAGAATAATTAAAGTTACAATTGTTTACAAATAATTATCATTAGTTACTTGAAACTATAATTGCTGCAAAAAATTACACAAGAATGTACAGCTAATCAAATAACAAATCATAAAATCTGAAAGAGATGTTCTTGAAATCTGGGTAGTATGAAGGACCCCTTCATTGCCGTTAATCCTGAGTCTACTTTGCCTCAGGGTTAGAGTCCTATATACTGGCCAATCAGTATTGTAAAGTATTTGTATAAGATCGAATAACTTCATCATCATCATCATGTCGTGTCGCCAGCACGGATATCCCAGACCCTCTCTCGCCACTACTCCCTATCATCCATCGCTTTTGGCAGGTCTTCAGTGTTACATCCCGTATCCTCACATAGCTGCTGTATGTATGTTCGATTGGTACTATTTACCAACCCCTCCGCTCGGGCAGGATATGACACAATGTTCGATTGGTCGTCCTGCTTTTGCTTGGCCATATGCGGGGGTCCATAGGAGTACATCACTGATGAGTTCGTCCTTGCTTCTCTAGCAGTGTCCTGCGTGTCTGGTTCGTCTAACTTGTATAGTTTTCGTGATGGGAGGCAAGTGGCCGTATAGTTGGTGTTTTGTAGGGTGTTATCGCCAGGACTTGTTCAATATTGCTCTCAACATTCTTGTGTAATTGCCGTCTAGTTTCTTCAGCCGATTACTTAACGTCCACGTAGTGCATCATATAGTAGTATCGATACAACCGCTGCCTGGAAGAAACTGCGTTTCATTTTATCGGTCAGGACTGATTTCCTCGTATAACTTGATACCATATAATTATAGATTATTTGTTTTAAGAAATCTTGCTTGAAACAGTAATTGTTTCAGGATTATTAGTTACATGAAACTATATAACTAGCAAATTATATAACTAGCAAATTATTGTAATTAAATAGAAATAGTTACTTGGAATAATATGATTGTACATAAATTATTATTAGATAGAAATACTTGAAACTATACAGCTATGTGCAAATTCTTTGTATTAGGAATACTTGATATCATATTACGGTGTAAAAAAAAACCTTGAATATCTACACAAAAATTATGCATATAAATGTGTGACATACATTATCCACTAACCAATAGGCATAAAATAATGCTACAGTGGTTGACATGCCGTTACAATAAACCAACCAGTATTATATATAACAATTCCATGTCAAAGAAGACTATAGAATTCATTAATCTAATAACTGCCACAAATATAAGGTACATAATTTAAATAATTGAAGGTAAAAACTTCTTTTTATTGTGAAAATCCGGAGTTTAATCGTTATTCACCAAAAACATTGTTTTATTTTTGCGTTGCTCAGATCGAACAAATTGCACTGCGATTATTCGGAAAATGTTTAAAAGATTTTGGCAGACACGTATTCATTTTGAAAGAAACGTTTTTATTTGTACGCCAACTTTTATGAAATGTAAGTTTTTCGAGAACGCCAACAGTTTAAAGGAAGTGGTTCTTGCAATATTTCAATGGGTTTTTTTTTTCTTCTCTTTTGAATTAAACCAAAGAAATTTACTTATATGAATGCTCACTTTTACGTTTATGTCTGCACCAATAGCTACCAATGTTGTTTGATCGTAACTCTGATTCATTTCAACTGCACTTAAAATTAATAAAAAAAAGATTTTTAAGAAATCAAAGTTGGTTTTGTGTCAAAAGATTCCAAAGTTCGGAAACTCATTCACACACACACACACACACACACACACACATACACACGTGTGTGTGTGTGTTTTGTCTCACTTTGATCTACTTTGAGAATGCTCAATATGAAATCGATGGCCTATTTAGAAAAAAGTTTTTCAACATCAATTAAATCAATAAATTCTTGACGATACTAGCAGCTGACATAGGTGACTTGAAACTTTTATCTTGATTATCGACTATAGACGCCCAATATGAAACCTCAACAGACGTGAAACCACTTCAATTGTGAATGTCACTGTGAAAAGTGTTGAATGTAATGTCATTAATAAAGCCAACCTATATTAATAGCGAGAACCTGACAAGCGCGTTTCTTTCTTTGTTTTCCCAACAATTGCTTGCCTTGTTTGTTTTCGACATCAAATCAACTTATTTTTCTACGATTTACTATTCTTAGTTTTAAATCCTCATTTTAAATTCACTATTTTATCCCTTTTTGTAGTGTTTATTTTCTTACGAAAAATATTTAAAGTTGGTCAAAATTTAAACTGTTTGCAATTTCAACAATTTTAATTGAGGGAAAAAACAAGTGTAACAGGATATGCTACCGGTGTACTTGAGAAAATTTTTAAAAAAAGATTGTATCAACATAAACTTTTTCTTACAAAAGACAAAATGAAAATTATTATTGGAAAAGTTTATGCAATATACACGGACGAGCAAGAGTTGGACTAGCAGCTAGAACATATCTACAGCAGCTCTATGCCGATACAGGATATAGCCTAGAAGGCCTGCCGGGAACGATGGACGATAGAGACAGTTGTCGAGATAGGGTCAGGGAAATCCATGCTAACAGCACGATATGATGTTGATGATTTGTTACTACAGAAGTAAAATAAATTCTGTTATCTTTTACAACACCAATCCGCTTCGCTGTGGGACAATGTTTGACTAATTAGTCTAATTAAACATTACTATTGTAGTAAGTTGGACATTCATTGGGTGCCCTCACCCTGTCGGCAAGGATTAGAGTACACTTTATCACTTACAGAGGGATAACCCCCTGGATATGACACCAAACTACATCTGATGGTGAGGCTTATTCTGGGAAATATGAAGTACTCTTTCTTAGCTATAACACCCAAGTTCTCTCTAACCCGGAATGGAAGTTCCTAATAGGATCATATCTATGGGTCAAATGTCTGGAAAAAATTATTTTATTAGATAGGAGTACTTAATGCCATACAAACGGGAATTATTAGTTATTTAAAAACATGTGATATCATCTTTAGGTCAAATAGATCTGTTTAAAAATTACTTGTATTCGCTTGGAGGTTTTTACGGCACACTGTCCTAAGAAACAATGCAAAAGATATAAGCAAAAACGTACAATGAACGCGATTCCCAAATCTGTTGACATACAGCCTCGTCGGCTAGGATTGGGGAAAACACCAACGAGTGTCCTGGATAAACAATCTGATGGGGAAGCTCTAGTAATGCTGGAGAACGCCTTCATTGCCATTGCTCCCAGGTCCACTCAGTCCCGGAGTGATAGCATCTGAAATGGTCAAATAGAACTGTTTGCCATTTAAACTGAGAGCAAACAAATGACCTATGCGATATTGAATTGTTTAAAATAGAACTATTTGATCCTATAAATATGTGTAAAGAAATTACTGATTTTTAGCTGAGTTGTTAGTGATACACTGCAATACTTGGAACAATTTAACTTTTTTGACTTATGTTTACAAATCATATAAATCTAATATGAATGTATAAACCATATTTGGTATTAAATAAACGAGAATGTTTGATATGCCATAAAACAAAGCCAAACCTGTTCACATAAAATAACCCTAGACCTATTGACATGCCATTAAAATCAGTCATTGAGTGCCCTATAATTTGTACCTTGTGCTAGAATTTTTTGCAACTATATATTGTATCCTCGGATGTAAGGTTACATAAGTATTCTTCCATATTAACTATAATTATATAGGTTATAGCGAAAAAGTCGAATTGCTTTTGTCTGGTATTTTCGCTGTTAATAAATAATCATTTTTTTTCCGTAGAGTGCTGCTTAAAAATATTTTCTTGTAACACTTAATTATATCTCTACCTTTTAGATATGTCAAATTTTATTTAGCAATGTGTAAATAACATTTTTTTTTCTTTTTCCAGGTAAGTGCACAACTTTCATAACTTGGAAGGAAATGAGAAACCATAAGGTAAACATTTAGACATTAATTTACTTTTTCAAAACCTTTTACACATTTCCTTATTATATTTTGGAATCATCTTTCTAACTTCATTCGTGTGAGTTGCGCCTGTCAACAAATGTACGCAATGTCTTTGTTCAAATCGGATTGAAACCAAGCAGCCTTTTAATTATGCAAATCGAGTTTCAAATTAGCAAACTGTACTCAACAGAAAAGGTAAAAAGCAATTCCAGTGCTGTTGCATTAAAATTTTGAGAAAAGACACGAAACTGAATTAATTAGAAAAACTACTCGTTTTAAGAGTTCGAAATTGTCGAAGATCTGTGCAAGCATAACTACTCTAGTGATGAGATTCAAGTCTATCCTAGCTTTATTCACTTGCCAAGATAGTCACCGGCTTTCACTTTTTCTTTCCTTGTACTGACGAACTAGCTTCATCTTTTGATCGTCAATTTCAAGAATGGAACTTAATTTAGTGTTAATTTTAAATTGTATCGGTGTTATAACAATAATGTATCCACCTCAAATAGAAGGCTGCATAGTAAAATTGCCTTTTTCCACCTAAAGGAAAACGTAAATTATGTTTCTCTATTTAATCGTATTTTATTCTGTACCGTATTGAATACCAACCTACTATAACTTGAAATAAAGAAACAGGATTTTGTATCATTGAAAAAATGTATTTTCTAAATCCTATCATTTAACTGTTGTGATAAAAAAAAAAGTGGAAGTTTATTTCTAAAAAGACTTTCAGGAAATTTATGACTGTATTTTCGTAAAGGTCCCTATTAACTTGATAGCAATCAAATGTTCCCCTTGTTTTTGGCGAAAGAAGAGCTTGTCAACAAAGTTTTGGCTAAGTGAAAATAATATCGAACAATTTTTTTCCTACGTATTGATATACGTCTAAACAAATCTCCAGACCAGTTTATTAGAATGAGGCATGTCTTTATTCAATAGCCTTTCCTTCTTATATATGAGAACATTAGGAATATATATATATATATATATATATATATATATATATATATATATATATATATATATATATATATATATATATATATACGTCAGTGCCAATCACATTTTTTCTTTTTCTTACAAAAAGTGACATGATTGTTTTTATTCTTCATATAAACAAAACAATTAATAATATATAGGAAATGTTTTCATGAAAATGTGCTGGATGCTATATGAAACCTAAAAATATTAAAATTATGGACGCTTAAGTTTCATGTGGAGCACAAAATCATCAGACGAAATACAAGGGAAGTCGTTAACTAATAGTATTTATCCTTCTCACGTGCTATAATGTCAGTACATGTGACACACACACACACACACACACACACACACACACACACACACACACACACACACACACACACACACTCCAAAATGCCATCTATTATTCAAATTAGAGGTACTGGAATACAGGAAAATAAAATTTGAAATTAGTCAGATGGTAAATATTTCAAACGGGTAACTAGTTTCTCGTTTCATATTAGCACAGAGGTGAGGGTCCGTAGTAATAATTCTGTTCATATTTTTAATTTTAAATATTTTTACTGTATTTTTTTATTTATATGATTAGGGATTTCTTTTTCTAAATTTAATGTAAACAGTTCCTTCGCCTCACTCAATATAAGCATATTGAATTAGTTTAGGATCTCTAAGACTAACAGTTATATTTTGGTAACTGTAGTTTGAGTTTTTTTTTTTTAATAAATGAGATGTTAACTAGTTCAAAATAGAATAGGGCAGACCCCAATTATCAAACCTTGTGTCACATTTTGTAATTTTTACAAATAGATAATTGAGGGAGAGACTGGTCTCTCTTTGTTTTGTTTTTTTAAGTCGTTGTGTTTTCATTTCTATTATATCAACCACGCATTTTCACTATTCTCTCACATCATCTAGAACTTTATCACACCCCTTCACCTCTTAAACACCTATGGTTCTTGTCATTTTATTTTTAATTTCCTATTTGCGAATCCGGTTCACCATACATCGTTAGAGGGTGTCAACATTCTTCGTATCGACGAGTGCAAATTTGTTTTCTCTGCATATCCAGTATAACATTTCAACTCTTGCAAATAAGTAATTATATTTATTATTTAGATAAATAATTTGCGAAAATGGTTATTTACGAAGCTTTGTTTAGTCTGGCTCACAAGCTTTGCCTCCTTATAGTACCTGGTACTTGTAACTTATCAAAGTAGTGAGCAGGTTTATATCTGCTTAACTTGGTTGTTCTGGCTCAAACTGATTCTCTCAGCGTGACTTGACCGTAAGTCATGAATAATATTTTTTATAGACAAATTTACGTATATACATTTCGGTAACATTCTTTTTTTTTTCTTCTACTTTCAATTTGCTTTCCTTGAAAATACAAACATAAATATACATTGTTTTTCAAAACGTTTATATTTTATATTCATTTAGATGTAATAAGAATTTCTTTATAAGAAAAGCTTAATTAAATTAGATGCTTTTAAAAAAGCAATTCATATTAATAACGTAAATAAAAATTTAGTGAGCACAACATTGAATGTAATTCAAGAAAAAACATTGAATATCTCATATAGAGAATTCATTACAAAATATGAAGTCAGAAAAAGAATAAGAACAGGATTTAGGTCATATGACATCCTGTTTCACATAGTGAAGAAAAGAAAAATGATGAGACGAAATCGTCAGGTTAGATTAAAAAAAAAACATCCTGCAAGGCACAATGCTAGGAGGAAGACTAATGAGGTGGGAAGATATCATCTGTGCATGGACAAGCCTGTCTTTGGCTAAGTCGGAAAATGTAGCTTATGATCGAGGTTGATGGTTATTGTTAGATTGTATTCAATGTTGCCTCTCCAACTCCGCCTCGAGTTATGAGACTGTTTTTTTTTTTCCTAATTTTCTCTTTTATAGTTAACCCACTTCTAACCGTTTAGTTAACTTCACATCTTTCTTTTAATTTTTCGTCTTTTTTTTTATTTTCAAATATCATTATGTCATGTCGCTAGCACGGGTCTCTCTGACCCTCTGTCTCGCCATTTGTTTCTGTCATCCATTGCTTCCGGCAGGTCTTCCAGTCTACACCTGGTATCCGTACAGAGCTGTTGTATATAAGTTCTAGTTGACTTCCAACACTTGCACGTCTGTGTGAAGGGGTACATAGGAGAACTTCGCTTATGTGTTCGTTCTTACTTTCATATGATCGATCACATATCGATAAAAGACGCATATTGATGTAATTTTCAGTTGATGAAACGCTGCTACCGAGGTACTTGAAATTGTCCTCCAGTTTCAGAGAACCACGATTTAGAGCGGAAATGTCTCCTTTTTGATTAAAACACATGCTAAAGTGCATATAGATTACATCCTCATGACTAAGAAATAGATTAATACCGCTTTGAATGGTGAGGCATATTCTTCTTTTGAAGCTGTGTCTCTCGATCACAGAATTGTTACAGCTAAGTCTACGCAGCAATACAACACAAACAAGACCACTCCCTATGACTGTTCCTTGCTTAACAATAGTGATATAAGCGATGAATATACAATTTTCAAATATAAGAGGTAATATTTCAATTAAATAATATAACTTTCATTAAAACAAATAGAAATCATATAATAAATCCCATAGACCGAGATTATTTGGCTGTGTCGTCCAGGATCAAAGTTCAGGTACCCTTATTGTGATTTTACTCAGGACTAATGACGAAGTTATCATCTCTCTAAGTATTGAGCGGTCTCATCGCTGCTTAACATCAATGATCTGGCAGAGAGAGATGTCAGCGTGTTTTGACCATAAATCTCGCATTGAATAAAAATGGGTCACAATAATGGACCTTATATACCGAATATTTAGATGTATAGAATCTAGACGTTCTTGACGCACACTTGAAGCCATCTTGATAATAGTAAATCTAGAATTGTCATAATTCCAACACTTGATCTAATCCAGTAAATGATATTGCGTAGATAAAAGGATTTAATTGATTAAGGACTGGAGTCTTATTATGGTTGTTACCATATAGTGACTGTCATTCTGGCAGATTCAATCTTCATCGTGTAGATTCTAAACACACACACACACACACACACATTCTCTCTCTCTCTCTCTCTCTCTCTCTCTCTCTCTCTCTCTCTCTCTCTCTCTTTCTCTCTCTCCTCGGAGCTCTCATACTTTGAATTCTACGAATGAAAATTCAAAGCACTCTCCACTTATCTTTTTCATTAGCATCATGTTTCGGTATGGTCTTTTTAAAAACTATCTAGAGGGTGGTTAAAGTAATAGATTGTGACATTGTTCAAATTACATCGCTTAATTAGGATCAATTTTCGACTAATCCTTAGGGAACTGTATAAAACCCTTATCCTCCTAGCTATAGGTTAAATAAAATCACTGCTAATCTTCTGCAAGGATGACTTTGGCATTAAATAATCCATAAAGGTTTATATGCATTTTATTAAAGAAACCGAAAGACTGTACAACACAAACATAATCTCTCAGTTATAGATTCCTCCTCTGTTGCGAACACCACAATATCTACATACGTTCATTTTTGAACTTTCGGAAAAATAGTACTATGATTTTTTTTTTTAAATCTGCATGAATAAAAATATGATGACTTGAATAAAAATGATTTACTGCTTCAAATAGATGTTTTCACGTTTAATGCAGAACATGTTCTAGTTCATTAAAATATCACATTTAATTTTTTGATGATGAACACTGTCACTTAGTTTCTTTCCTTTCTTTAGTTCGTAACTTCTCGGGTGAGATTAAGATTCTCTCATCTAAGTACTGCTCCAAGACTAATCGGGGGAGGAGTCCCCGAAGCGAAGTGCCAGGAAATGGACTGCGGCTTCGATGTAAGCGAGATCAAACTCCAATTTTGCTATTACGTTCAATTTCGGCCTAACACACTTAGGAAAGGTATGGATCCTTTATTCACCGACCTATGAGATAAATAATTTAACTGCCTATGTTCTACAGGAATAGCTTCGACATTAGATAATCCACGAAGGTTTATATGACATTTAACAAAGGAAGCAAAATTAATCTGGGTTTCTCTCGGGTCCTTTCTACTTAAGAAGAGTGTAGTATTTGTATGTCCTGTAATCGAGTATTAAACTGTTTCACTCGGAAACTTCTGCTTCTGGATGAGCGTATTTTGCTGTGTAACTTGAAACATATCTTAAAAGATATTTAAATAAGAATTAAAATTTAAGAAAAATAACCTTCCCTCTATTCAACTGTTGTTTTTTTTTTAATTTATTTTCATATTTTATTCTATTTTATTTTTTTTTTAGATAGTATGAAATTTTATTCTCTTTACTGTTAGTCAGAAAACATGGAAACCTGAACCATTTCCTTTTCCAAAAAGAACATTTGAAATGTTCACTCTTTCATTTTTAATTAAAGAAAGGTAAGGTCATATTAGATTTATACATTAAAAGAATGTTTGTTATTAATTAAAACTTTGGGTCTCTAAAAACCGATCGGTGTTAATTTACATGTTTTGACGGAGAAAATCCAAATCAAATTCTATAGATATGATCTCAATAAGACGTTTGGTAATTAAAAATTGTTCTCCAGGAAATAAACAAGAATTTATTTAAAATGGTATTTTAAGTGAATGCGTAATGACATGATTTTATGAAAGAATTAATAATTGGTTCACAGATTATGTACAAAAAATGGTTTTATCATATTATTCCGAGGATGAACGATTGATATATTGTTTCTGAAAAGAGATTCTTTGAAAATGTTTCGCTATTATCATTTCTTGATTTAATGGGATCAAACACGCTATCTTCTCCTTTTCTTGAGCAATTCTTACAAAGAAAATTGGATTTAACTGTGAAAAATACCTCGCCTAAAACTGTGATAAGTATTTTCATTTCACGTTTGTCTAGTATGACAAATTAAAAAGTCATCAAAGTCATCAAAGGTGTTTCTATTGCAATTAAACAATTACCAACAAGGAAATAATCGACATTATTAAAGTAAAAAAAAAAAAAGAAATTGAAATTGCTAACTACCCTGTAGGTGAGCCTTAGAATATTCTGACTCTAGTTAGATAAGAACCTACCCAAAAAGGGTTTTCTGATCGTGAGTTCTGATGATCTGGGAAGTGTTGAGTGCCCCTTCATTGCTCGAAATTCACTCTGAGCCAGTGTGGAAGCTATTAAAATACTATTAGCTATTAATCAAAAAGATCTCTCTGGGATGGGTGAAGATATAAGCATTCAATAGAATACGCGAAACCATATAACTCTGTGCAAACATTATTTTGAAATATGAATAGTGTTAGAGAGAGATAATTGAAACCATTCAACTGCCTGCAAATTGTTGTAGAAATTATCTGAATCTATGATTATTTTCTAAGAATTGGTTATATAAATGTTTGCTAATCCTTTGGGTTTGATAGAAATACTTCAATCCATACAAATGTTTGGTTTGGTTTGGTTTTATGGCAAATCAACCAGTGTAGGTTAGGTTATGCCAAATCCATTTTTATGCATATAAACATTTCTATTTCAAACAATTCAATTTACCTTAAGTACACCATTTGAAATGACTAAACAGTTCTATTCCAAGCTATTCAGTTTAGTCAAGAAAGTCAAATGGTTCCAAGTATTGCTATGTATCACTAACAATTCAATTAAACATCAGACATTTATTTAAACACAGCTAAATGGTCAAACAATTCAGTTTAGCATAAGTACACTTCAGTTCAGCATAAGTACACTTCAAGTTCAGTTGTTCAAACAATTCAGTTTAGCATAAGTACACTCTTTGTTTCTATTTAATCCATTGATAGGACCCTGTCACGTGCTACCCTTCTGGGTCATAGTCGACCTGGGGGCAATGGCAATAAAAATGTACTCCGCATTCCCTAAAGAATTACTGGAGCCTCACCATCAGATTGTTCACTGTCATATACAGGGCACTCATTGTGGAGAGTCTTACCCCTCAGCAGAGATGTAGTTTGTGTATTCTACAGCTCCAGCCGTCTGGGCCAGCTATAAAAATGTGTGCAAACAAAGGATTATTGAAAAAAGTTCGATGAAGAAAAAATTCTAAAATGTACAATGGGACATATAGTTATTACATTTACATCTGAATGAAAATTGGAAATTAAATAACCAACAAATTGTTGATTTCCAAAAATAAAAATCAGAATCTCTAAAGATATTGGTTATAATTAAATAGAAAAAAAATGTAAAAATCTAAAGAAAAAAATACACGTTACTTCTTTATTATTTATAGAGTAGATAATCTATTCTTTTGAAAGGAATTAAAAACTACAGGTTTCAACCTATCAATTTCTAAAACGATTATTAGATTTTTCAAATATATAAGTAAAATGTAGGTCAACAAAATTAGCTGAAGAATTCTTGAAATTATGAAGCATATTTAGCGATAATTTTAGAATGAAATCGCTGAGAAAACGTCAATTAATTTCAAATGTAAAAACATTTTTTCGAGTAAGATAAGCTATTCAATGCTGAAAGCCCGAACAAATGTGGTATGAAAAATATTTACATGCTAGTATTATAAAATGCATATTTAATATTTTCTTTAAAATTTTTTGGATTATTATTTATTTATACATTTAACCCTCTGCGTTTTTCAATCTTCCTCATCTGCATACAGTATTCTTTAGTATTTGCGTAGTATGTTTTTCATTTCTTTGTTCTTAATCCCTTCGGCGGTTACAGAACAGTCGGTTTTGTTAGGCTTTGTTCTTGTTTAGGAGATGAAATAGAAAAAGAATTAACTAAAAGAACAAAACGAATTCAAAAGGCCGCTTACAACGTCTACCTAAAGATGGCCGAAGAATATATCTACAAAGATAAATAAGACGTAGAAGAAAAAAATAAGGAGACAAATAAAACGCTTTATTTTTAGAACTTCTGAACAGAATTTTTTTAATGTGCATGATTCGAAGTGGTTAATATAGTTATCTATAAAGACAGCTGCTTGCTGCATGCGAAAAAGCCATTAAAATATACAAAAGATAAACGCTCTTTGATTACTGTAAAAGCCAGGAAAATATGCTACTTGCATAAAATCCCCTTTCTTTTCTGTTTATTGTTGCTTAATATACAACTTAGAATCATGTATCATAAACCTGGTGAAACTTTTACAGGATTTGTAAAAGTATTTACACATAGGCTTATATCTATATACGCATACATCTATATTGTAGGTGCACTTTGCCTAACCATTATGGTTGTTGCCAAGAGAATCGGCAACCGGCAACGATGCTGATTGAATTTAACTTCATGCTAACGCCCTTGGAAAAGGCAAGAATCTATGAGTTCTCTTCTCAGCTATGAGTAAATAGTTGAGTAGATTGGCTATGACAAGAGAAAGAATCTAGGAAAAGGAAAACTGAATTAAAACTAGCAATATTTCATTTAAAAATTGACCTAATGTCGAAAGCTTCCCACCGCAGAGAAATTGGGTAAATTCATGCATCCATATACACATATAAAGGTACATGTAAATGTATGCACATGTACATATATACATATATTTTAGGAGGTAGTTCACCTGGCCGACTGGCTAACGGGCTACACTGGAACATCGTAGTTAGCGTGACAGGAGTTCGAAGTTGTTATTATATTCACTTTAGGACCATTACACTTGGGAAATGTATGGGTTAAATAGTACCACTATTGTTGTTCTACTTAGATGACTTTAGCCTTAAAAGCCTACGAAGCTTGGTTTTACTATTTAACAAACACATGAAACCATATACTCTGTAACACAAAGATGTCTGTGCAATTACACTAGTGTATATTCTGTTATAAGATAGGAATTTGGTAGATATGCATCTCCTGTATATATATATATATATATATATATATATATATATATATATATATATATATGAGCGTTTACCGTGCTATTCAGATGTAGGAACATACAGATATAGACATATGTTCGAAATTCTGAGTAATATATATATATATATATATATATATATATATATATATATATATATATATATATATATATATATATAATGTGTTATATATGATGAAATATTAATAAACTGTATGAAAATGGAATTCTATTCCGCTTGGAATAAAATTCATTTAATGCCAACAAATTTGCTTGCAGAATTTTTTTTATTTTTTCAAAATTATATTTGGCAAAGTCATTCAACGTTCTTATTACGCGAACGTAGAAAACAAAAGAGTTCGGCGAAAATAAAAACAAAAATACGAACGAAAAATTAAACCCGAAATAAAGACCACTTCAACGTCACCTTAGTGCAAAAACATTCACTTCATTTAGCCGCTAGCATTTAAAGTGGAAGCAAAGAAAATTAACATAAACCGATGAACAAAAAGATTCGAATAATGTAGCCTGTGGACTAATGCCGCATGGTTTGAGACGCCAAGATGTCTATATTTGGTGTATTCTTTTTTTGTTTTGTTTTGTTTTTTTTTTTCTGGTAGGGGAGAGAATACATCTCATTTAAAAGCATTTCGTTACCAGAAATTCTTTCTTTTCTTGATTTTTTTTTCTTTTGATTTCTCTTCGCTTTTCGACATAAAATAAGTGCAACGAAGGTTGCAGCACACATTAACGTGTAAAACAAAAAGGATATAAATAATAATAAATGAAACAGACATGTCTTCTGCCAAAACTTTTTATAGAGACTATGAGGCGCCTTTTCTGCTAACGATGCATTATAAGAACGGACATCTTTTATATATTTCCTATTTTATTTTTGTAAGAGAAGCAAAACAAACATCTGTAAATCACCCAGAGTCGCAAATGATTTTTTTGCATTAATATTTAAGACATGTATTTTATATAACTTTTTTTTTATACTGAAAGGTAATTCTGGGGTTAATGGTAAAATATTTGTTATTATAAATTTAATGATAAAAACGGTTAAAATACTTCTGACTGGCGTTAATATATTTAAAAAAAATAACAAAGCATTATTTTAAACTTTAAAAGTTTTTACGTCTTAATAAAGTTAAAAATGCATCAATTATATATACTGGTATTTTGCGTTGTTTGAAATATGATTCTATATTTGTTATAGACTATACGCACACAAACGCACATACAGTATCACCCTTAAATAAGTAAACACCAGTTAGTTTTATATAAAAAAGTAAATTTTCTTCCACACCAAATATACACAGTTCTTATTTTGAATGGAACATAATACAGTCAAAATGTTGATTAATATGTATTATTCATTACCAAATTCTGATGCATTGATACTCGGAAAACAAAGGTAAAATTGTAATATCCCTGTAACCCCCCCCCAAAAAAATTGTATGAATATAATTAAGGAGTATACTTATTTTGGATTTGCTGTATATAATTTTGTTATATAGATTCAGTGTTATAGAGTTTAGTAATCATCATCATCATCATGTCGTGCCACTAGCACGGGTATCCCTGACCCTCTCTCGCCACTCCCCTATCGTTCATCGCCTCAGGCAGGTCTTTAGGGCTACATCCCGTATACTCACAGAGCTGTTGTATGTATGTTCTAGCTGGTCGTCCTGCTTTTGCTAGGCCATATGTGGGGGTCCATAAGAGTACATTTCTTATGACCTCGTCCCTGCTTCTCCAGCAGTGTCCTGCGTGTCTGGTTCGTCTAACTTAGATAGTTTTCGTGATGGCAGGCAGGTGGCCGTATAGTTGGTGCTTTGTGGGGTGTTGCCGCCAGGACTTCAATATTGCTCGTAACATTAAATGATAACTAATAATATCCATTTAATTATATAATTAAATCTTAGAAATAAGTGCTAGTTCATTAGAAAATTAACATTCTATTACAAAAATTTTAGTGGGGTACTTATATGATACAGTGACGTCAATATTCATATACGTGAGGGAGTGAAAAAGTAATGCCTTTTTCTTTTGTACAGGAATAATTACCGACAAGGGATATGTATCATACATCGAAATGAAACTGGTCCTACGTGAATCACATCCCTTCTTCTTAAAATCATCACCGTTTCTCTAAAAAGCAATTTCCCCACTTTGAATGATAGCATGTATCCCTGCCACGTAAAATTTTGTTGACTGTTCTTTTCGACACGTTATCATTGCAGTTTTCTCTCCATCGTCACTGGCATTATGTTTGCTTCCTAAACCTTCTTTCATTGAGCTGAAGAGATACTCATTTTAATGCGCTAAATCTTGCCAATTGATAATGCAGTAGGCGACTACATGAGAATACTTGACAACACGCGAACATTAAGACAAGGGAGACAATCACCTCATTTAGGTGGACAACTTAACCACATCCTCAATACTCACCAAATTTAGTGCGTTCAGGCAATCATCACTTCAGCTCCATGAAAGATGGTTAAAGAGGCGAACATTATCCCAATGATTTTTCCCTCTATAAATATTATCTTACAATCACGCAATGATTCATTGTTAACTGCTTCATCATCTTGTTTTTGTTTTTTTGCTTGTTTTTTTTTTTTGTATTTTTGAACATATCTAAAACTCTGTACCTTTAGGTCTTGCTCAGATATAGTTCCGATATAAAAACTTCACAATTTTAAACAGTACCTTTATTTTCATTCTACTGTGATATATTACAATTTTTACTTCGGTGACTTCACTATGAAACTTTGTTTAATTATTCTTATTTAATTCTCTGCTCAACTATTCTGCATTATTTCTGCAATACCTGACTAAGAATTGAAGATATATCTTCCAGAGAAAGTTCCAATATACTTAAGTAGCTATTTCCTTGACTAGATCATTTCGCGTACTTATTAAAGTGTGGATGCAAATAAAATGCTTCTTGTTAACTACAAAGGTTTCCTTTAATATGGGACATTTACCTTAGCTAGCTTACAGGATCTGCTGTTTGCTTAAGTAGTTACTCATCTCAGGAATTAACAAAATCATTGCTGCTTAACTTTGGTAATCTAGCGGGAACCAGTGATTTCAGTGGGACTTGACGGTAATAAAATGCTTGTTCTTTCTTGATTGGTTACTTTATATATATATATATATATATATATATATATATATATATATATATATATGCACGTTAGCTTTGATGTATTTTTAATCCCAAATTAATCATACGTCGGTAGCTGTTGACATTGAGTGCTCAAATTGGATACTCCTACCCTTTGGATTTCCCCCTCGGATTATATATATATATATATATATATATATATATATATATATATATATATATATATATATATATCAGTAATACCCAGTCGGCATCTGAAGACTATGGTTATGAATGATTCATGTATAGAATACATGAGGAATTCCTAATAAATGTGTGGGAGTGCTCGATGTATGGCTATTGTTATATATTCCTTTTGCAGTATATATAATAAAACTCACAAACTCAACCACGGTTAAATTGTCATTATAAATTTATTTCTGTGAAGAATATAATATTCGTCTCTTAAGTAATCTAAAAGGAAGAAGATCATATTCTTCGCCGAAATTAATTTATAATGACAATTTAACTGTGGTTGAGTTTTCTTCCTGTTTCATTGTATATATATATATATATATATATATATATATATATATATATATATATATATATATATATATATATATATATATATATATATATATATATATAAGTGAAGGTTTGCGGATTAGAGAAGTTAATCAGGGCATATATTATGTTGCTTTTAATCGTCTTATTTTCTACTGTTGTTCCTTGGCAATCATTTATTCTTTTTCGGTATTTGTATTTTAATGGCATTCCTCTTCCTTGCAACACCTAATGTTTTTGCTTACTTAGAAGAATAATTCATTTTATTTAAATAAAGGCTTGCAGGATATTCTTCAAAAGTTTCTCGTTATTTCTTTTAGTTTTATTTCATAATCATTATAATTAGAAATTCTATTCTTAAAATTAGCATATTCATTAGTTCATCATTTGAGGCACTTTTCTAAAATGATTTCCTTGTATTTTATTCCTGCTTAATAAATTGATACACTTACGGTTTCGTTTATTTTAATTTATTTTTTATATTTCTATGGCACTGTTTTCAGAATAAATGACTTCAATGCAAGATACATCTTTTTTTAGTGTCACACTATTAAAAAAAAATCAACAAAGTGATTTTTTTCCTCTTCCGTATCCGTCAACCCTAGCCTGGGTGAAAAAATCGGAAGTGAATTGCTTTCCGTTACTGGCAGACAATTACAGGTAGAGATGTATTCTGAAAACCGAATTTTAAAGGAAGTATTCTATGTCCGTTGTTTGAGCAAAATGCTTCCATACCTTCCGGAAACGCATGACTTTGTGTGACCTTGTAAACACGTCAGCTATATGCAGATATTAAAGGAAGTTTTTTATATCTTTTTTCTTTTGATTTCTCCATCGCCAAACAATTTTGAAGAAACGTCGTAGAAAAAGTTTATCAGGGAATCTTGGCGCTAATATCCAAATATTAATCATTCGTTCTTCCCAAAATGATGCTACGTTAGCACCAAAAATATATTAATATAAATAGCAATAATCCTTTAATAGTTGGCATTGTTGAGAAACTATAATAATCAGTGTAAGTGCTCAACACTTTTCACTGTTAGTATAACATTACAAATTAGGGTTCGGATAGTCTTATTTTCTTAGCGTATTTTCAATAATATCCATACAAATATCACTACGGCTGGTACCGCTCTGGTTAATGTACTGGACTTCAAATTCGCAGTAAGTGAGTTCAAAATCCTATCGCGCTCTTGTGTTCACTTTCGGATAAATCTTTTTTGAAATGCTATAAACTCCCTTACTCTCCCAAGCTGCGGGTTAAATAGCACACCAGCTCTCTTTCTACAAGGATGACTTTGGCATTGAAAAAACATTCGAAGATTGATATGCGATTAAACAAAGAAACCAAACCAAATATCATAATAAGACGTTTTTGCTGAGTTGTTGTAGATATAGATAAAAAATATATATTTTATGATAATGATATTTTCCTGAATTCTTTCATAAGTTTTACATCAAAAGCTTTAATCATTGCATTCCTCGGCCTTCTTGAAGCTGATTTTACATTTGGTCTTCTTTGAAAAGAAGTTCTGGTTGACAGAGACAGCGAACTGAGTTAAAATTTTAATTGTATCTGTTTGCATTCACTTCGCACTAATACCTCAACGAAATGCAGTTGAATTCCTTTTGCTATATAGTCTAGATAAAAGAAGCTTTCACGGAGAAAAAATATACCTCGGATGGTCGTCGAATTAACTAATGAGGGTGGTGGTTAGCAACATGGATTGTACAAATTTAATTTCAATAAAAAAAAACAGATAAATTTCAGGAGTCAGAGATCAGCTAACGAGAGATATTCTCCGTGATAATTATAAAAAAACCAAGAAAACAGAAATGGGATGAAAATAACTGTATTGAAACCTCAAGCGATAAACTCGGGAAGTTGTATGCAAGATGACCATCGCTAAAATGGGAACATCTCAAAAGAAATGGAATACTTCTTCATAGTAGCACAAATGTTATCATTAGAACTAATTATATCGTAGCAAAAATTGACAATACGCAGAAGAATTGCAAGTGCAGTTTATAGTAATGATACATTTACAGTGAAATGGCACAAAAGGAATAGAAGATTAGGCCCAACTTGGAATGAACAGTTGATCGACAGTGAATTCAACAAGAAAAAGCTCAAACCAGAATTTGTCGTAGAAATTTAAGTAAATAAAATTCTACGAACTTTGAGATAAAAAGAAAATCAATCCCGACGAGAAAACCAAATCTACTAATGACTAGAACAACATAACTTGTCATCTAGTAGATTTTTCCATTCCCGATGACCATTAAGGGAAGACCCTAAAAAAAGCAAAAAGATAGACAAACACTTGGATATTACAAGAGTCCTGAAAAAGCAATGGAAAATGAGTGACGTTGATATCAATTGGGCTTTGTGTCCTTGGAACGGTGCCCAAGAACCTGGACAATTGACTGAGGGAACAGAAGATCTGAAGAATTATGAAGACCATCCAGACCACTGGTCTGTTACTGTTGGGTTGAATACTTATTCCAAGCTAATTGAGAAGACTTGCTGTAACTCAGATTTTAGAGTAAACAAAAATCGGGTAAAACGGATGTAAAAAACGCATGGGGTTGATGGTGATAATCTTATGATAATGAAGATTGCGTTTGTCTTTGATCTAAACTACGTCATAGCTGGCATTACAATTTTCTTAGTTATTTACGTCAAACTCTCCATGATTTTATTTAAATAATATCTATTCAGAGAACGGTTTATATTATTTATACTGTTGGCCTTATTTACATACTAATAGCATTCAACTGTATTTATATATACAACCAAATAGCAGTTTATAGTGTAAATGGGATGTCTGATTTGAATATTTATCTTAAGAATGTTATTTTGATAGACATATGCTTACTATTGTTGATTTCTAATTGATTTGTTTTATCTTAAATATGAACAGATACCCCGTCGATCAATCTTAAAAGAAATCCATTAACAAGAAAAAAAAATTATTTTCTGTCTTACTTCGTTATATGATGAAAATTTAGGAATGAAAGCTGGAGTGATGAGAAGAACTAATTCATTGCACTAAAATCGAAGTTCATTTTTGCTAGTAATAATATTAATATTGTGGCCAATGGAAAAGCATTCGTAATTATGAAAAACTTATATATTATAAAAGTTGTGGGGAGCTATGATCGCTCACCTGCTGAAGGGCTATAGCACATACAGGATTTCTTTACAAGTCCTTTTACTTATGTTCATAGCTTATTTTTCTTTATCTTAATGGAAACATCAGAGTCTAATAAAGACAACAACGTTCTTTTACTTAAGAAGAAAAAATGATGAATCGATACAACTATTAGACACAACTGGGAGTTATATCGACAGAAGAATAAATCGGTTAAAACCTTGTTTAAAACGGCACATGAAAAAATTTAAAAAAATAAGTTTTTTGTTTGTTTTTGTTTGTTTTTTTTTTACTCATAAATGAGTAATAAATTTCACCATTATTTTCCAAACAACTTAGTATATGAAATAATGCGTCCGCTTTATCTAAGAAATAAAACAAAAGAAGTGGGTCAAAAGAAATACAGAAAACATATTGGCAAAAGTGGTGTGTTAAAAACAGAAGAAAATATTTTCAGCAAAATAGATGACAGAATAAAAGAGTTTAAGCACTAAACTTCAGGAAAACATTTTTTTAACCCGTCTTTGATTTGAAACTTCGCTATGTTTATAGGAAAACAAACTAGAACGCTTTAAGGCAGCTGTGTAATTATCCTCCATTCTTTTATAGTGAGGGATTATTATTCTTTTTTTTTAATAGGATTTTTTCTCCTTACAAAAAAAAAAAAAATTTTAAATTGTGAAAGCAAAAGACATTTTGTTAGTTTCAGGTTTTATCAAACAATCGTTTCAATCTTGTTATACACTCCTCCTTGACGTCATATTAAAAAAAAAGATAACTTTACAGTTAATATTTGAATAGCTTTATTGGGATGCTTGGAGGTAGGGAAGATATTTAATCGAGTTCTTTCTCACCTAGAACAATATAAGCATTACTATATACATGATATACTAACATTGTACAAAGTGAGAGGGAGGATGAGATAAATTTAATTGTACCTACAGAGATATTTAACCTCCCATTGACCTAGTGGGTGTTTGCCAATAGTTTGAGGTTCAATCCCAGAAGGAGTTATACCTAGGACTCAAAAAATGATACTTGATGCGGCCTTGCTTAACACTCAGCACAATAGGGTACGTATCAAGGGTAAAATCGAGCAATCCAGGGAAAGGAGTAACGCCCTCCCCAACACCTAAGTATTATAGCTATTAAAAAAGTAGCCTTCGTATCACCCTCGACTACTGTAGCTAATTTTGCCTTTTTTAAAAAAGCAGTACCAATTATATTACGAAGGAAGGATAGATCAGTATGTCTCAACAGCTAAAAATATGCACATACTTTTATATGAACAAGTAGTTTGTGGAAGGGGTGGGATAAAAACGTAGAGAAAAGGCATTGATAAAAAGTAAAAATAATATAGCTATGCGGCTTTACGGCTGCATGGCAGGGACAGGAGACAGTTTCTTCTGTTCAATAAACAGGTAAATCAGGTCGAGAATGCGTTACGAAACACCTAACAAACACGCCCGTTCTACAAAGACAATTACTTACTGTCTCTATAGAACTTTAAAAAAGTCTTTTTTCCTTTTTCATATTCGAAATTTTATAGGATTTTCTGTAAAAATTTCGTTTGAAACGATAAAGTGTGTAGTTATTTGTTAAAATCACAAACATACATAATGTAATAACGTGGTTGATTAGGAGGCATATGGGCACGAAACATGCTTAGAATTATTTGGACAAATACTGTCCTTAATTTTTACTGTTCGCTGGTCATTTCACCTTGCACTTTATCTAATCTTCTTTAGGTCTAATATTAAACTGTATAAGGAAGGAATCCCTTTTTCTGATCTCTTCATTTAGATGAACAAATATTTGAGACCCTCTGAACTGGAGTAGTAGTATCTGTTAGGAAGCTATATAAAGATCTTATTGAAGAATTGACAAATCATTAAAAACCATTAATATTCGATAGGACCAAATGAAAAAAAATACTTAAATAAACAACACTAAAAAAAAATGTACACGGTTCCCTAAGCTTTATGCTTAAAATAACCCAAGACGGTTTTACATGCCTTTAAAATCAATGCATTATGTCTGAGACAATATCAATAATGGATTTAACTAGTCATTTCTAACCTTTGTGTCTAAAAATGCAAATACTATTCTTATCGGACTGAAGTTCAATTATAAAAAAGAAATACTGTCGGAAAGCTGAAAAAAATTCAATGACGCAGTATTTAACTAAATGCCGTAATTTTCATTTCACAAGATAAAGCAGGGGGATGGATTGCTATGAAAGAAACGAAGAACAATATCTCAATAGATAAACCTTTTAAACGGGATATATTACACATATTAGTGAAAATGTTCTAAAGCGTTACTGTTAACGTTTCAAAAATGATGATTTTTGATTTGTGCTACCGAAGAAATACAAAAGAAAAATATCATCTCCTTTTACAAAGGTCCATTAAACATGATGAAGTCCAGAACAGGTCAACTGTTTGAATAATTCTTCCTATGTCACTTACCATTATCAACAGTATAAACACATGTCATGAATTCATAAAAATCAAATACACTGATATGTATAAACATTAATACATCATAATCATTGTGTATTTTCATAATAGGTTTATTTTGTTGATTTACAATAATTTAGGGTGTTTTCATATTTTTATTTTAGCTTTTTAATTTTTTCCTTTGTCATACGACTGAGATATTTTTAAAGTTCTTTTTTAAAAATCTATTTGTACATTTATTTCTTTGCATAAAGACCTTCAAGTCGATGTCTAGTTTCCATACAAGTGACTAATGACTAGATTTGTTCTGAGTGGTTTAATTTCAAGTGATTTTTTTTTCTTGAAAAGAACTTTTTGTACATAAGCATTATGGAGAAAGCAGTAGGCAACAACAATAGACATATCGATTTCTTTATGAATTTCTACATGTGGTATAAAATAAACGCGCTCCTCATACAGTTTTATTCGGATTTATTCAGTCTATAATTTAACGCTATCGGTCGGGGCTATTTGTTAATAATTCCACAGTAAGATACATTTCTTGGATTCTAAAGAGCAAAAATTATCAAATTGAATGAAAGCAATTTGCAATTTTTTTTCACGAATGTTTTTAGTATTAAATTGAATAAAATCTATTTTATTTTTCTTTGTGTCTTGGTGTTTTTAACCTTCATTCGGTTTCCGTTTTACTTTTTTTTACCAATTCAGTATACACAATATGTTTAGTCATTTAATACATTCGTTTTTTTATCTTGTATCTCGAGGTCACGAACAAAAACTGAAAGTGTACGTATGTATATCACAGTAATATAAAACGTTTATAAGAAATCCTCATTTTACTGTACTTTCTTTTTTCTATTTTTATCTAATTTCATATTTTTTTCTTAAAAATGTGTCTTTTCATAGGTTCTTTCAAGTTCATTTTATTTCTTATTTCACTTTTTTTTATTTCCTTTCATCATTCTTTCATTTTTTGACTATCACAATTAGAAAATTTTATCTCAAAAACCCGGGTTGAATTCTTCCTTAAAATTTTCGCACGTTTTGTCTATTGGATTTTTTTCCTTGTCTTATTTTGTGATGCTTTTTTTTCACGAGTCCACATGCTTTTACATTTTTTTCTAAACATCTTTTTTCTTAAGTCAAGAAAGCAAACTATTAGCATTCTATGACATTTCCTTTCATAACTAACTCACTTTCCCTCTTATTGTTCTTTCACTCTCTCGACGGTACTAAGAATACTCTCACTATCTCACCTGAAAAAAGGTAAGTCTCATCCCGCAGAAAATTGGTGAGCTGAATATGACACTAAATTGCGTCAGATGGTGAGGTTCCAGTTCAGGAACAGGAATGATCCTTCCTTGTCATTATTTCCAGGTCCACTCTGACTTGGGCTTTCATACGATCCCATCTATTGATCAAATATATCGGTTTAAAAATCAGTCGTTTTAAATATAAGTACTTGATATATAACCGTATGCACGGGACACTGCTGGAGAAGCAAGGACGAGCTCATAAGTGATGTACTCCTATGGACCCCCACATATGGCCGTGCAAAAGCAGGACGACCAGCTCGAACTTACATACAGCAACTATGTGAAGACATAGGATGTAACCCTGAAGACCAGCTGGAGGCGATGAATGATAGGGAGAAGTGGCGAGAGAGGGTCAGGGATATCCGTGCTGGCGGCACGACATGATGATGATGATGATGATGATATACGTGATTCACTAACGACATGACTTAATGATATAAACCCAGATGATTTAACATGTCGTTAAAATCGGTCTGTCTTATTGATTTTCTGTTCATCAGCTCATTCTCCATATTTGACTTGACCTCTTCTCTGTTCATCACCCACTCCAATTGTTTGTTTCTTTTTCCTTTTTTGCATCTCTCTTTGCTCCTCACCCTGCTACATAGTTTTCTTGTCTATCTACCTCCCACCTCTCTTCATTTATTATCTTACCTTTACTCTCCCACCATCCACTGTTTCTTTATCACCTCTCACTCATAGACATCATGAGTTTTCTATATGTGTATGATTTTCTATCCCTTACCTCTGACAAGGGAGTCCTGCCTTGATTCACACATTCCACTCGGTAGAACGCAGACACATGGCATGTTCCACTCCAGTAGCGTTCTGCTGAGGTTTCGGTTTCTTTGATTAATGGTATATCAACCTTTATGAGTTATTTAATGCCAATGACATTCTTGTCGAAGAAAAACAACATTAAAATTTAATCCATAGATTATGTAGTTGATAGAGAGGTTCATGCCTTTACCTAATGTATTAGTCCGAAAGTGAACAACTCCGCATTTTAGCAATTATGCCGCGGGGGCTCGCCCAGTTGGCTGGGGCTGTAGAATACACCAACTGCACCCCTGCAGAGGGGTAATATGCCTCCCTAACGAGTGTCTTGGACATGAAATTAAATAATCTGATGTTGAGGCTCCAATCTTGGATATGTGGGTAATGCGGCATACCCCTTCCTTACTACCGCTTCCAGATCTACTCTGGCCCAGAGAGGTAGCACCTGATTGTGTCCTTTCTATGGGTCAGATAGAACTGTTTGAGAGAGAAATGCTTGAAATCATTTAACTGTGTGCAAAAGAATGAGCATTGACTCGGTTAAAATGTTATCAAAAATATGTTTACATATCATATTTAATGCATATGTATAAAGAGGATTTAACATTAAATAACTAACAATGTTTAATATGACTTAAAACCTAACCAAACCACGAGGACCCCGCTTCCTCTGCTTCTTAAAAAGCACAGTGTAAATCATCGCGAAATACTAAGCTCGGAAGAATGATCAGATATTTTACACATTCTACGCCGTGAAAAGAGCACAATGATTTCAGGCAAGTCACTCAAATACGCTGGCACTGATCGGAAGCGAGCAACTAGAGTTTAAAAAGGCAGAGAGCGCAGACATTTAGTACTAAATATACAAAAAAAGTTGTCGGAAAAAGGGATGATAGTCTGTCTTGAAAATGTGATATATAGTTAAGCTTAGCTTAGATATGGCACAAAGCCATGAGTATGGGCGTCCAGAGAGAATGGAAAAAAACTAACAATGTTCTGTTTATGTAGTTTGCGAATCATCGCAGGACGTGAGGGGCCACACACACACACACACACACACACACCAATAGACAGTTGTAGAAGGGATGCATTCTCCCTTTCCCTAAAAAGGGTGACCTCGGATTAGCCAATAACTACCGAGACATAACACTTACATCCATAGCGGCCAAAATATACAATGCTCTACTACGAAACCGCATAGAACCCAAAATTGACAACATTCTTAGAAAAAACCAAAATGGCTTCCGAAGAAATAGATCCACAACCTCACAAATATTGACTATCCGTAGAATCCTTGAAGGCGTATGGGCAAAAAACCCACGGGCGACAATACTATTTGTCGACTTTACCATTCACTGAGGGAAGATGGAACAAATTCTACTAACATACGGCATATCAAAAGAGACCGTCGCAGCAATAACCATTCTCTATAGAAACACCAAAGTGAAAGTACGTTCTCCGGATGGAGACACTGACTACTTCGACATAGTAGCAGGAGTACTGCAAGGACACACACTAGCCCCATACATCTTTATGATCTGTCTAGACTACGTGCTTAGAACATCGATTGATAAAATCAAATAAAACGGCTTCGAGCTGACAAAGAAAAGAAGCCGAAGGTACCCATCAAAAACAATTACCGACGCCGACTACGTCGATGATATAGCGATTCTGGCAAATACACCCGTCCAAGCAGAAACACTACTGCATAGTCTGAAACGAGCCGCTGGAGGCATTGGCCTCCATGTCAATGCGCACAAAACGGAATACATGTGCTTTAATCAAACAGGCGACATTTCCACACTTGGCTCACTGAAACTTGTAGACAAGTTCACCTACCTAGGAAGTAGTGTCTCATCAACCGAAAAGGACATCGATACGCGGCTAACAAAGGCATGGACAGCTATCGATAGACTATCGGTCATACAGAAATCA
Organism: Sepioteuthis lessoniana; assembly: GCA_963585895.1. Classification (NCBI taxonomy): domain Eukaryota; kingdom Metazoa; phylum Mollusca; class Cephalopoda; order Myopsida; family Loliginidae; genus Sepioteuthis; species Sepioteuthis lessoniana. The sequence continues at coordinate 35,016,589 of OY757924.1, forward strand.
GACCTGACTGATGAAATGAAACGCAGTTTCTTCCAAGCAGCGATCGTATCTATACTGATGTATGGATGCACTACATGGACGGTAACTAAACGTATGGAGAAAAAGCTTGACAGTAACTACACAAGAATGTTGCGAGCAATATTGAATAAGTCCTGGAGGCAACACCCCACAAAGTCCCAACTGTACGGCCACCTACCCCCCATCACGAAAACTATCAAAGTTAGACGGACCAGACATGCAGGACATTGCTGGAGAAGCAGGGACGAGCTCATAAGTGATATTCTCCTATGGACCCCTTATATGGCCGAGCAAAAGCAGGACGACCAGCTCGAACCTACGTACAGCAGCTCTGTGAGGATACGGGATGTAGCCCTGAGGGCCTGCCAGAAGCGATGAACGATAGGGAGGAGTGGCGAGAGAGGGTCAGAGATATCCGTGCTTGCTGCACGACATGATGATGATGATAATGATAGTAAAGTAAAAATGGCGATCGTTGTCGATGGTGACCAGAAGGCTCCCTTTTCAATAGCTACAACACATGGATTGCTCCACTTTACCCTTGATACATACTTGATATTGCTTGGTGTCAAGCAAGGATGTATCAAGTACCATTTTTATAGTCTTTGGTATGACGCGACATTGGATTGAACCCAGATCTCCCGGACCATTTGCGAACACTCTGCCCACTTGCTCAATGAGCCGATAGTTTGTTTTTTTAGTAGCATGGCTTTAAAACTGAACGTCATGTTTGTACATATCAAATGAGAATAGAGAACGTAATTTGGTCTTATGATTTACATAAATGTACGATTGAATAGTCTTTACGAAAGGGATATATAAAAAGAAGCGACAAACAAAGTATATGGTGGTAAACGAATAAGCTGAGGGATATTTTTCAATTATATCATGTGGTCGGAGGGTTAGTTAAAAAACAGGATACTTAGAAGGAAAATTTTGATTTCGAACCAGCTATATTCACTTTGAAATTGACTTTAAGTTGAATCCTGTTCACCGTGTAAGTGTTGGATGAATAGAAAGTTTTTGAGGTCTGGAGAGCGTGGAGTATTTTTTTTTATTGACATTACTTCTAGGTGCACTCTAATACTGAATGTTAGTGCCTGTTAGGGTCTGATCTATTGCTTAAAATATTGGATTTGATTGGACCATCTGCCAAAAAATCCCTCTTAAGAAACTACCAGAAATATGAATATAATTGTCCAATGAGAGCGAGTCTCTAATCTCATATAAATCTGGACGGGTTGACATACCGTCAAAATCTATTATTTATTGGCAGCGTTACCACTAAACTCAGATCACTGGTTTCTTGGTTGACCTTGAATTTCATGCTATTCAAGATTATCCTCGCTGCCTTGTTTACTAGGGATGTAGAATAAACTAAGTATACCTCTACGGAGGGGTACCCCCAAACGAGTAACCAAGATATGACATTAAACAGAGAGCGAGACCACCGGTCTGAAGCTTTAAAGAACATGAAGTACCATTACTATTACTCTCGGGTCTATAGTGACCCGTAATGGTAACACTTGTTAGGGTCTAATCTATTTGTCGAATAGAATTATTTAATCATTTCCTATACTTGAAAGCTTTTAACTGTGTGCAAGCAAATGATTAATATCCAATTGAATTAATAATATTCGATAGAAGTTTTTTAAACTATTTACCTATATGAATAATATCAAATAGAATTATAAGTATTAAACAGCAACACTTAAAACCATTTAACAAGGTGCAAACTAATTAGCTCTAATTCGTTTAAAAAGAATTTTACCAGGATATGATTCGTTTACAAATTATATATAAAGAGGCGTTAGCATTGAACAACAATCAAATGCCTTTATGCTATTAAGCCAAATAAATTAACCTTTACTGGAACATTAACTTTGGTTTCTAGAATAGGTGAAAATGAAGAAACTTGCATTTACTTTTTAATCAAAAGATGAGCAATATGTTGCTAAGAAATCTGAGTTGCAGGATTTCTTAAAACCCTTTTAGAAAGTGCAAATAAATAAGTCTTTAAAATTTTAGCAGCAAATGTTATTTTTACTCAGCCGTAACATTTACGAGGTTATTACTTTTATGCTCTAGTCATTAAAATTTATCACCAACAATTTTATGAGCTGCTAATATATTTCTCTGAGGAAATCTGATTTTCAAAACTTTGCAACAGTAATATTACTAACAAGATTGTTTTTTTAATACTCATACTAAAAGTTTCTGAAATTGAAATAGTTAAATGTATACTGAATTCGTTCCAATCAGGTTTTCCTTAAAGTAGTTTATTCCCACTACGTTGTGAGGATTAGGAAGCATATCTTTCGAGCAAATTCGGTTTTCACTATTTGCTCAACAATTGTTAGACAGTGTGTTATTCCTTATCAGCAAGTGGGATCAGTATTCGAACCTCAGTAATGAGCTGCTCTTTATGGGGCAATGTTTACCAAATTAGTTTCAAAGGCTGTTTACTTATCTTAGTTTAGCATTAGGCCAGGAGAATCAAACTCACTATCAATGGTCAGTTAATCTAGCTTGCTAATAATTAAAATAGGAAATACGAGAGAGTTGCTCGTTTCAAGAGTTCAGTCTTCACTTGGTGATCAGTTATTATTGTTTTATTCTACGGATTTAAAATATATTGATTGTATCGCCCGCAGACAAGTAATACTTCCGAAAAAAGATGTCCTAAGTATGAAACTAAACTGCATCTGAATGATCTGCAGTATCCCTTCATGGTGTGATACTTTTCCAGGCCTAATGCTATTTCGTCGGTGACTGTTTTCTATTCAGTGACTTTTCTGATGAAAGCCGAAAATTCTGAAGCTTCAGGCTAGGTGCAACAAAGGGAATAAATAAAAAAAGTACCACGAATTGAATCAGTTGAACACTTTCTTTATTTCCATATGAGACTTAAAATCACGATGGAAGGCCGGTATATGGCCCCGATTGCTAATACCAGATAACAACAGAAGGAACTATACGATGCTATCTCAACAGATAGACGAACTGGGTCCCTACTCTTCCCGATACATATCTCGTCACTATTTCACCTCTATTTTGCTCCCAGATCAAAAAAAAAAAAAAAAAAAAAAAAAAAAAAAACGCATAAAAATCTGTACTTCTCCCATCGTTGACAAGCCAGAAGCCAAATATAATAATATCTCCTGACTGTATGTCTCCAGTTCACTTTCCTGAGGATGATAAATGTTTAACTCTTTCAAGTGTCTTTTAAGCAGGTCTCTTAGTAATTTTCACTCTTAGTTTAGCTTTATCAGAGGCGGCCATATGCACTAAAAATATTAATTCAGTGGTCATTCTCACTTTCGTAAATCACTCTCCAGATGGCTTTGAAGATTCTACTTTCCTTTACTTAGCTTCCAATATCAGGTTGATAAACTATACAGCTGTAGTATTCAGTAGGAATACTTGATACCATATAACAGTAAACTGGATTAAGAATGGTTTACTTGAAAATATAATTGTTCACTCGGTAGTGTTATTAGATATTTGAAAACAAATGACTGTGTACAGAAAAAAGGCTATTAATAGAAATAATTACTTGAAACCATATAATTATTAGTATTTGACAGGAATACTTGAAACCATAGAACTGTGGACAATTTTTTTGTATTAGATAGGAACACTAGATATTAAACGGCACAATAGTTTTAAATATCATCCGATCCATCAATCAAGACATTATAGCAGAATAAATCTTGAAAATGAAAGTTCTTGGTTTTTTTACCCGACAAATAAAAATTGATATGTAAAAAAAGAAAAACTTAAACAATAAATCCCGTATAATAAAAATTTGATTCGATTATTATCTGTTATGGACAATAATTAAGGAAAAAGATATTTTCAAAATTTAAATCAAATTTTAAAACCTTATGAATAAAATTTTTTTAGCTATTCTTATCTCCCCTCCCTCGCTTTTTATCGGTGATAGATTTAAAGGTTAAAGCCATCACCTATTTCAGGGCGTAAAGTGACATTATTGGATAAACTTAGCAAATTTGATTATAAAAATCTTCCTCTAAACAATTGCCTTTTTATAATGATCCTAAAAGACTAGATTGGAAACGAATAGCAATATACATTTATAAACCATAATGTGATTTTATAACTAAATGTTCAAATTAGCTATCTCAATTAAGAAATAACTGGTAACGTGACCAACGTATGAATCTTGCTTGTTTCCATAAAAGATAATTTGTGTCAAAAACATCAATTGATCTTATTTTGACAAACTGATTTTTATACTCTTTTTCTCATAAATAAATGTAAAATATCTCTTAAACAAGTTTGGTTAAAGATAATAAAATTTTCCTTTTTTTATGATCTTATTCAGTTTTTTTCCAGTTTTCTTGCTAGTTTGTTTATATCAAATTCCAATTAATATAGATGTCGCCATACGTTCTACTTACAAGAGCTTTCGATCATGTCGAGTAATCATCTTCAAGGAGATTTTTATGAAAACATTGTTCATTCTTCTATCGTTTGGATGAGATATTTATTTTGTTGGAAGGGCTTATTATCCGTGGGGTGCTTTAATAAGGATGTCAGTTGTTGAAGTTGTTTAATATACCAGTTTTGAATGCTATTTCATTTGCTGGATTGTTCATTTTTAGATAAACAAATATTATAGTATCAAAAATAATGTGAACGTAAATAAAATAATATTTAACCTTGTCATCAATATATTCAACTGCTAACATGTTAACTAAAACCACCCAACAAATTATAAAGCCTTCCAAAAGATAAACATCACACCCAAACAAGTCAAAAAACCCCCAAAAACTTCCCTGAAGACAATCAATCTATTTGATTGAAATCGCTTCGAAGCAGACCTCAGAGAAGCTTCTCAATCAATGAGACCCTGATACAAAGAAGTTAGCAAAAAAAGTAAAGAAAAAACATAATCTCATAAAATGAATGTTCAGTTGTTTTTAACAAAACTTTTATAAACAATGATTTGCTGCCTATATGTATATATAATGCAAGTGATAAGACAAATAGAAATTTCTTTAGTGTTATGCATTTTTTCATTGATCTCGACAAATTTGGACTTTTTGGTAATCGTACGAATTTTTGTTTTTGTTTTTGTTTTGTTTTTTTCTTAAAGGTTTTGAAATATTTTTTAAAAAAATTGATTTAAGAGAAGCGACGAAAAATGAACTGGTGACGTAGAATAACCATTCTTTGAACAAAAATTATTTCCTGGTCGTGTTTGCAGATTCTCTGTAAATTGAAATGCATGTTCGAGACGGCCCCACAAAGAAAGAAACAAGGTGAAAGCACGAAAATTTGAATAATTTTTTGGAGAGAGGAAAAGTATGACCCTTTGCAACGAAATCCTGTAACTAAAAAAAAAAAGGATTCTCAGCCTATTTACTTGCTCAGTCAGCTGGGGCTGTAGAATACACTGACTGCACCTCTGCAGAGGGGTAAGACCCCCACTAACGAGTGTCTTGGATATGACACTAAACAATCTGATGGTGAGGTTCCAGCAGTGCTGGAGCTTTGGGGGAATGCGGAGTACCCCTTCATTGCCATCGCTTCCAGGTCCACTCTGGCCCGGAGTGGTAGCACCTGATAGGGTTCTATCTATGGGTTAAATAGAACTAACAGCATACTTATGCTAAAATGAATTGTTTGAGTAAACTGAATAGCTTGAAATAGAAATGTTTTTGACAATTAAACCGTTCTAACATTTAAACTGCGTGCTTATGCTTAACTGATATATTTCAAATAGAACTGTTTTTGACATTAAAACTGTATTTACACTTAACTGAATTGTTACATATAACTGCTTGAATAGTTTGAAATGGAAATGTTTTTGACAATTAAATTGTGTACTTTTGCTAAACAGAATCGTTCTAAAAGGAACAGATTATTTACATAAAAATGGATCTGGCGTTAAATAACCTACAAAGGTTGATATGCCATAAAACCCAACAAACCTAACCAGCCTATTTACATGTCTTTCTAGCTCTGGTCCCCTCACATTTTTCTCCGCACATCTGTCTCTGTCTCGTGGCCAACTCTCTTCGTGTGTTTTCTCGGACACGCATGCCTCTTCTGACTGACTGGCTTCCTCTCTCTCTCTCTCTCTATATATATATATATATATCCATATATATATATATATATATATATATATATATATATATATATATATCCTTTAATTCCAGTAGCAGATTCACTCGTTTTTACTATTCTCCGGTTGACCTCCATGTCTCTCTCTTCTAATGACCAGCTGACTCTGTTCTTGCTATTCATATGAATAAGTGATCTTTTCTATTTCCGGACCACTATATGGACACACCCACACATATGTATACGCATACCCAAGGCAAACCCGCAACTACGCACACACACACACACACGTACATAGAGTTAAGCCTATATATAGTGCCACATCATCTGTGGCTCAAGTAAGTCAGTTTAAAATTAACCTTAATAAACAACTGCACAAATGTAAACCTGAACAACAATAAATGCAATTCCCTGACCTCTATGCATTGATGACCTCTAGGCATAGAATGACTCAAATAAGCTAACATACCGTTAAAATAAATCAAATAAAGAATATGCACCCGCTTAGGCATATAACCAGTTTAAATCATAATTAACTGAAACCTCAACGGTAAAACATTTGTCCCGGTAAGGTTGATTCTCTAGAATATAAAATATTGATCCGAGCCTTGCTAGTGGTCTTTTTCCCGGATCAATATTACAAGCAACGATCTTGGAAAGACGACCAAGAATTAGTGGGGAAAAATATTAATTTAAAAAATTACAGTTTTTAATTTAAGAAGTTTGAATAATAAAACATCAACATATAATGCTCTATTAGAAGTCTAGAGAAAGATTTTGTTTGTATAAATCTGTTTGTCACAGTTCCTAATGTGAATAGCGTTGCACATATGAACAGAGCTCAATCATGTGAAGAGAAAAAATATCGCCAAGAGCTTTGCATATTGTCTTAATGCATTTTAATGAACCTAACATTAGAGAAGTTGTACATTTGAAAATATCAGCGTTGTAAACATTCTTTTACCTCTTATTGTTTTAGCGTAATGTTCAAGTTAAAATTTTGCCTTTGGCATGGAATTAGTTCGAGTCAGACCCTTATGCTTAATATGTACGAAATTAAAAAGAAAGAATACATGTAACAGTTAAATTCAAGTCAGCTAAGTATATATATATATATATATATATATATATATATATATATATATATATATATATATATATATATATATATATATATATATATATATATATATATAGTTCTATTTAAAACTTGATTTTTAAAATTTGCTTATTTATAAGCTCACCGAAAAATTAAAATCTTAAACTAATTCCTAACATTCTAAATAATCGTTGTGTTTCAGCCAAATCGCTTTACATTCTTCATCAGGCATACATTATATAAAGATGGAAAGTTTGATTTCTTTTTATATATTTGATGAAAGCTTGCTGTAAGAGATGAGACAATCGGTATATTTTGCGATATTATGTAAATATAATGTGTGTTTGAGTGTATAAAACCATCTTTCTTTGTGCATTGAATACCTGAAAAATACATTAGAATATATAAGCCAAAACATTGTAATTATAATAAGAGCCACATAAGTGATTAATTCACTTGTTCAAACAACTTTTAGAATGATAATGAAATTGCAAAAAATTGACTGAGTTACCTATACAAAATTTGTCACCCTGTCAGTAAAGCTTACAATATGCCAACTTCTATTCTCTGCAGATGAGTAAGATCCCTGGTGATGAGACTAACGTATATCCTGTGGTGATGCTCCAGGTTCAGAGCGCTGAAGGAGTGTGGAGTTCCCCTTTCATTGTCCTTACTTACTGGTCCACTTGTATCAGGAATAGCAGTACCTGTTTGAGTTCCACCTTTAATTATTTACTATACTTGAGGATATTTAACTAGGTGTAATCAGATGATTAATATTATGATGAATTGCTAATGTTAGATAGCATTACTTGAAACCATTAACTGTATGAAAAGAAAATTATTATTGTTTGATAACAATACTTGAAACTATTTAACTGTGTGAAAACAAAGAGCTCTCGCTCGTTTTAAAAATGCGACCTACAAACCATTCACGTCAGAATCTAATGTGTAAACAGGATTTGATATTAACTTACGAAAGTTTATATACTATTAAAGTAAATAACCTAACAAGAATTATTTGTAAATAGAAATAGTTGCTTGAAACTATATTATTGTGTATGAAATATTATTATTAGATAAGTGAGCTCGAAATCATATAACTGTGTGCAAATTATTTTCATTTGTTAAGAATACATGATATACAAATGTGTGCAAACATTATAAGAGCTACCTTTTTAAGATTATACAATTTAGAATAATGTAATAGAAAATTCAAAGTACAATGATAATTGCAATCAAACATTTAAAAATGAATCAAATATTGGCATTAAATAACCCGTAAGGAGTTGATATGCTGTGAAATAGACCCAACCAAATCAAACCTGTGCATATTGATGACCAAATAGACTTTTGGGGTCAGGTTTCAAGTCTTCGTTTCTCTTTGTTTACCTTTCTCATTAATTTTTTTGGCTAAATAAAATATTTTTTAAAAATTAGTCAAATTTGTGCTCAAGGAAACTGACAAACTGTGTCACATTATATGTAAATAACATAATACTTTAACGAAGAAATTATACAGACATACATACGTATGTGCATACTTTTCGGAACAATCACTTCTGAAAGTGCTAAATGATTATTCATGGATCAGCAAATAGATGGTTATTCTAAGCTTAAATCAAGTTCTATAACATCTTTTAATTAAATGGTAACGGATACAGACACGATGTTGTGATCCAAGATAGAACACTGGGAGTGCACTTTTTCGTATATATACAATTCCCAGAGAAGTGTTCTTGGTTTGTTTCTCGTGTAATCAACTGATTTTTTTTCTTTTTTTATCCCATTAATTTCTATTTAGTTTCGTAATGTAAAAAAAGAATCCTGAAGAATGTAGCATTTTCTCGAAACCACTCAACCTTCTTTTTTTTCCTTTAATATTGTATGCTGAAACTATTACATTTCTCTCAAGTAATTGTGTACTTCCTTAGGAAAATATTTTAAAATACCTCATTAGTAAAGCACATTGAAATATAATTATATATGAATTAAGTGCTGTTCTATTATATGCCCAGAAGGCTAAATTCCGCCAGTAAACGTCAAATGTATCAATAGATATATTAATTTTATATATTCGATGTTCGCATTAACGTTGGCGTGTTTTGTTATCTCGATAAATGATATAATTCAGTACAAAATTAAAATGTGAATCATTGATATGTTCTTTTCTGTTCTGGAAAAGATTATCGTTTCTTAAACATATTTTATCAGAAAACGGTACTTGTCGATACTACATCGAAATTTCAAGATAGTCATTATTATAAATAAATGATGAAGACGCAATTTTATTTGTACTTACAGAATGTTTTATTTGTTTTTTACTTTATTAATTATGGGTAACTGAGTGTGGTGTACGAAAGAGGACTACTAGTTCGTTTAAACATTGGGAAAAAAATCAACAAATAAGATTAGCATTGATAAATATTTCGAATAGATTTTTAATTTCATAATTCTACAAACTTGGAGTTGTATGAACTTAAATAAAAAGAAAAAAAAAACTTTTTTTCTGGAGTCGGGGGTTTCATTTCAACGGCCACTCGATTTTGGTTTAAATAATTGCATATTCCTAACGGCCAGTGTTTGGTATCTGAGCCAGGACTGTTGAATGCTCAGTTTTAAAGCGAACAAGTCCCCAGATTTGGAAGACTACTGCTACACAATCTTCAGGCTCTATTTTCCTGATTTTGCCATTGTACAATTATAAGTTTGGTGAATATCTTTATATTTAGGACGGATCTATTTGGTTGGTAAAATTTGTGTGTCTTTTACGATTTAAATCAACAACCTTTTGATACACTTGAAAAAATTACAAATACATTCTATGTTTGACCTGTTCGTATAAATGTCAAAACTCCGTAAAGAACTATGTTATAGCCATTATCTCGATTTAATTTCTACCAAAACAGCAAATTCTAAAGTCGTTGAACTCGTCCAAATTTAGCGGCTCTTGAAAAAAATGAATTATTTATCAAACGGAAATGATTTCCCTAGGAAACTTTTCCCTAGATCTAGTCCTCAAAGAGAGTCTAAGTGCATGTAGAGAGGAAGAGAACCATTTACATCTCTTAACGATTACCAAAATAATCATTAGGTAATAGTTAAGCACTTTGAAACGGACAATTTTTACAGCGAGTTGGGATGTTAAGTCACATTCCACCAAAAACTCTAGTATTAGACGGATCTCAAAGAACATTTAAAAAAATCTTAAACAAGACTTTAAGAATTCCAATTAATTTAGTTGAAAACTGAATAAGAATGGCAGAGTTGAAGCTGCATACATAGACAGACAGACGGATATTAGACTTCATCAATAAATGTGTCTTAAAAATACAAAATCCTTAAGAAGGCACATACATTAATACTTTGGGTTTCTAAAGTTACATCACGAAACGACAAAGAAAAATATAAATTAGATTTTACGCAAAAATGCAGTTTGTTGAAAAATCTCGTCTATTTAGCTTTCAGTTCATTCGTTTGTGACTGTAGAATACAGTGAGTACATCTCTGCTGAAGATTAAGACACTCCCATCCTACGAGTTTATTGGATATGATACTAAATTGCATTTGATTATAAGACTCTAATTTTGGAGCTTTGGAGAATGTAGAGCACCCCTCCATTGCCATTGCTCCCAAATCTAGTACGGCCCATCTATGGGTCAAATAGAACGATTTAATCATTTAATATACTTGAAACCATTTAAGTGTGTGCCAACAAATGAGCAATGTCTCGTCAAAAAATAATCTTAGCTAAAACTGTTTGCTAACAATTCATGTGTGTGTTTGCGTAAACAGAATCTAGCATGAAATAACCCAAATGGTTTGATATGCCATAAAAGACAATCAAACCACACTATCTGGCTCTAAAGTGTAAATACATAATATTTTTCTTAAGATATTATTACTGACTGGCTGTTATCTGTTTCCAAATAAAACATAAACCGGTCATATTTACTATTCAGAAATTAATAATGCCTAAATTTGAATGACTAAGTCTTCTTTCATCATTAGCATCAAGTTGCACTGACAGCACGGATTTCCCTGACTCTCTCTCTCTCTCCCTCTCCTTATGATCCGGTCTTTTAAGTTGCATCTTGTGTCCGTACAGAGCTACTGTAAAATAAGTTTTTGTTGGTCTGCTAACATTTGCACATGCATGTGCTGGAGTCCAAAAGCGAGGGTCGGTAAAGAGTGCGTCTTTTTTCGTCGCCAGCAGACCCCTTCGATGTCTTGTTGGTCTTACTTGAATGGTTTGAGAGACGGAAGGCAGATAGCCATACAGCTGCTTTTTTGTGGGTTCTTGCTTCCGGGATTTGTTAAAGACAGTATGCATCATTCTTGTTTAGTTCCCACCTACTCATTTTGTTTGTGTCCATGAGGTGCATCCATATAATAGTACAGACGCGGTTACAACTTATATGAAATCCTGATTTATTTTTTAATCTGATAGATTACATTTCCATATGATAGATTATATGATAGCATCCCAAGACTTCGTAGACATCACTTTCGGGAGGTGAGATGTTGTTGCCGAGGTATATGTAGAGGCCAATTTCTGCTGCTTGTTCTAGGCTATAGAATAAGCATTCTGCTTGGGTTGGTGTATTTGCGAGATGTGTTTAGTCATCTGCTAAGTCTGTCTTTTTTGTTTTTTGCACGATATCGTCTACATCCTGCCTCTTATATTTGGTATACTATTAAAGTAATCATTGAAGAACCAACTCACTATCAATAGCCTGTGATACTAGTCCATTATTGCTTTACGGCAAGTTTTCAACAATAGCAAGATAATATTTTTTTAAAAACATTAATAATTACTAGGGATGTGATTGAATCTAAAACAACCTCGACTGCTTGGCAGTTCAGGTGACAGTTGAGTTCTTTTTATACTTGTTGACGATAGTTTTTTTTTTAGGGAGGCGGTAAATGTTATGACGCTTGTCTGATTCTGTTGACGTTACTGGGAATCGTATTGGAATTCTGGCACATTAAATTCCAGATTTGCTGCCAGTTAATCACTTCATAATGAATCTGAAGATTATCGAAAAGAGAAATTGGAAACGCTTTCCCCGCAAAAACAACAAATGCAGAAATCATTTGTCCAAAGAAGAAAAAAAGCTGACATTAAAAGAAACTCAAACAAAAAAAAAAGCTGCAACAATTAAAAGAAAATTTTGAATGAATAATAATTAAAATTAAATTTGTTATAGTAACAAGAGGAATTAAGATGGCATTAAATGACTGCTAACAAAATGGAAGACAAAACAAATAAAAGAAAGTAGAAAATTTCAGTATTCAGACTAAAATGGTTATCACAATAAAGGCGAAAAATTACTTAAAAGAATACAAGCCTTGTCAGAGAGGCTTAGAATACACTGACTATATCCTCTGCAGTGGGGTAAGCTTGACCTCCCCCCCATCAACCAAAAGATTGTCTTTGACACTAACTTGCATCTGATGATAAGGCACCAGTTCTGGAGATGTCGAGAGAGTAGTGTACTCCTTTATTGTTACTCCTCTCAGATTCCCTTTCACCCGGAGTGGTAATATTAGTTAGTCTCATCTATTAGTCGAATAAAGTATTTAAAAACTAATCGTATTCACAATGACGGTGTGCACACAAAAAAAACCCAACCAAACAAAAATTGTAAAATTGACCCCAAGATAAAAAAAATAACCCGGAACGGATTGACATGCCGTTTAATAATCATTATAAAAATACCTACTGCCTGAATTTCAATAGTTATACTTACAACTATCATATGTACAACACCTGTAGACTAATGTCATTTTAACCAAAATAATAGTTTCAGACTTGTTATTTATTTTCCCTTAGATGACCGTAACAGGAATATAAAAGATGGATATGGAATATTGGGTTTTTACAGAGCAATATATGCATTTACCCAACCCCTCCTCAATGTGTAAGATGTGATACAAGGTCAGTTTTTAAGCGGAATAAAGCTAATTTGAGTTTAAAGTTTTCCTTCTCCAAGACTGCTTGCTTAAACAAAGCTAAGGAAGCCAGTCAACCCAACTATTAACCCATAGCTAGGGAGAATTAGCAATAGCAGCTTCGCCCAGGATTTTAACAATAAGTATGCCTCCGAATAAAAACCCTCAAATAACAATCGTTGGAACTTTAAATTCAGAGCCACTCAAGGCTGTATAGCTCAGTGTGCTCTGCTGTTTAACCTAAAGCTAGAAGGAGAGATGGATTGTTTTTTACATAATTGAAAAGGGAACACGAACTGCCTCAGCTGGAATTTGAAGTTGTCTCACCTGTTTTGTAATCCTGTTAAGTGTCTCTCCACCTGTATCTCCAAGGAGGATGTCGGCAGGATTAGAATACTCTGACACTATCCTGGAGTAGAATTATAGATCTGGCGTAGCCCTTCATTGCTCTCAGGTCCACACTCACCTGGAGTAGAATTATAGATCTGGGAAATGTGGCGTAGCCCTTCATTGCTCTCAGGTCTACACACACCTGGAGTAGAATTATAGATCTGGGAAATGTGGAGTAGCCCTTCATTGCTCTCAGGTCCACACTCAAGTGGAGTAGGATTACCTGTTAGGTTCCTGTCTATGAGTAAAATTTATCTGTTGGAGAAGAATACATGAAATCATACTGCTTTGTGCAAATTATTTTTATTAGAAAGGAATACTGTAACTGTCAACGAAAAACGCTTAAGAAACATCTAAGACTAAAGTGTAAATATAAAATGTAAAATGAATATGATTACTAAACCTCGAGATATGAAGTATCCCCAGATTGGATTCCTTGCCGTAAAAATCAATTTCATCATCATCATCATCATCATCATCATCATCATATCGTGCTGGCAGCACGGATATCCCTGACCCTCTTTCGCCACTCCTCCCTATCGTTCATCGCCCTAGGCAGGTCTTCAGGACAACAACCTGTATCCTCACATAGCTGCTGAATGTACGTTCGTGCTGGTCGTCCTGCTTTTGCGCGGCCGTGTGTGGGGATCCATAAGAGTACATCTCTTATGAGTTCATCTCTGCTTCTCCAGCAGTGTCCTGCATGTCTGGTTCGCCTAACTTGAATAGTTTTCGTGATAGGGGGCAGGTGGCCGTACAGTTGGTGTCTTGTGGGGTGCCGCTGCCAGGACTTGTTGAGGATTGCACGCAGCATTCTTGTGTAATTGCCGTCTAGTTTCTTCTCCAGCCGTTTTGTTAGCGTCCATGTAGTGCATCCATATAGCAGTATCGATGTGACCGCTGCCTGGAAGAAACTGCGTTTCATTTTCTCGGTTAGGTCTGATTTCCATATAGTCGATAGCCTATTGATAGCTGTCCATGCTTTCGTTAACCTCGTTTCGATGTCCTTTTCGGTTGATTCGACGCTGCTTCCTAGGTACGTGAATTTGTCTACTAGTTTAAGAGGGGTTCCTTCTAGAGTGGAGATGTCCCCCGTTTGGTTATAGCACATATATTCCGTTTTATGTGCATTAACATGGAGGCCTATGCTTGCTGCTGCTCGTTCCAAACTATGCAGAAGTGTTTCGGCTTGGTCAGGTGTATTTGCCAGTATCGCTATGTCATCGGCGTAGTCGGCGTCGGTAATTGTTGTTGCGGGGTATCTTCTGCTTCTTTTCTTCGTCAGTTCGAAGCCATTCTCTTTGATTTTGTCAATCGATGTTCTAAGTACGTAGTCTAGACAAATGATAAAGAGATACGGAGCCAGCGTGTCTCCTTGTAGTACTCCTGCTACTATGTCGAAGTATTCTGTGTCTCCATCTGGTGATCGTACTTTTACTTTAGTGTTTCTATAGAGGATCGTTATTGCCGCTACGGTTTCTTTAGGTATGCCGTACGCTAGTAGGATTTTTTCCATCTTTCCTCTGTGAATGGAGTCGAAAGCCTTGGTAAAGTCGACAAATATTAATGTCGCTTGTAGGTTCTTTGCCCGTACACCTTCAAGGATTCTGCGGATGGTTAATATTTGTGAGGTCGTAGATCTATTTCTTCGGAAGCCATTTTGGTTTTTTCTAAGTATGTTGTCGATTTTGGGTTTTATTCTGTTTCGTAGTAGGGCATTGTAGATTTTGGCAGCTATGGATGTAAGTGTTATGCCTCGGTAGTTTTTGGCTAATCCGAGGTATTTCGCCAAATATCAAAGTAGAGCCAGTTTGGTTTATCTGTCTACCTCGAAATTTAACATCTTGTATTTTAACTGAGATACCACACTAACGAGCCCTGTCTCTGAGAATTACGAAATTAATACAATCACCAAGTATTATCAATGTTTACATAAAACAAATAAAGAGCGTGTTCTTTTTCTAAATAAGATCAAATGTGAAGAAAATAGATGTCTCAACATCAACCACAATAGACTAGGATAAATATTCCACTGCCTCAAGAATAAAGTAGTTTAAATGGCAAAATGTATAATGTAAAGAGACAACGAATACTTACCGAAATCATTTTAAAAAATTGTCATTAAAATATATGAAAAAAGTAAAAAACGGCTAGTAATCTTAGTTTAGTACGAGACCCGACGAAGGGAGCACCCAGTGAGGATTGAACTCACTAACAATTATCTGCTTGTTTAACTAGTTAACCATTATTCTCCGTGAGGTGGCTTAATAATTCTATTGTTAT
Source organism: Sepioteuthis lessoniana (assembly GCA_963585895.1). Taxonomy (NCBI): domain Eukaryota; kingdom Metazoa; phylum Mollusca; class Cephalopoda; order Myopsida; family Loliginidae; genus Sepioteuthis; species Sepioteuthis lessoniana. Next base: position 35,032,430 of record OY757924.1, read on the forward strand.
TACCAAAAAAGGTTGGTCGTTTTGCAGGAAGAGAAAGAGAAAATTAATAAACTAATCAGACTGGCAATTAGTTTGATTAATGTTAAAACAGGAATACAAATTTGTCACTCTAATTGACAATGATGGAAATAAAGAAGCAAGACATAGGCACCAAGGTAAATAAGGACGTTGATGTCAAAAAAAGACAAAGTTCTTAGAGCTATAATCAAATCTACGGAAGATTTTCTTTCCTCCAGATATTCGGCGGAATCATCATAATTTTCCTAACTAAACATCCAGTATCAAATAATTTACTGTAAAGGAAAACACAAAAACAATACCATTTAATTTCTAGATTAGTCAAAAACAAAATAGTTTAAACGTTATACTTCGGATTTAGCTTCCGTTAGCTTAAAATGTGAAATCATTATGTTCATCTTTAATCAACTTTATGGGTTAAATAGTATCATTTTCCCCAGAGCTAGTAATTGGTGTCTCAGCCCAGACTGTTGAATTCTCATTTATAATGCACACAACGTCCTCTGATTTAGAAGCCAGGACCTACACTATTATCTTGCTCTATTCCTCTAATTTTGTTATTGTAGTTATTTATTCAGTGTTGCTTAGTTGTAGCGCAAAACCTGGGGTATTGAGTACTCTGTGAAACTTGGACACGCTTCTAAGGGTTCACAAGTATAGCTTGTTAACCTTTACAACACAAAATATGCTTGTAATTGTACCATTCTATACCTTTTCCAGTTCAAAATGGGAGTAGTTCGGTTCAAAATGGGAATAGTTCAGTTCAAAATGGGAATAGTTCAGTTCAAAATAAAAAAAAATTATTATAATTATGAAATGTTAACAATTTTATAGCTAAAATAATTTATAAAATATTTTTTATATTTATACTTATAACAATTTTCCCATTTTGAACTGAACTATTCCCATTTTGAACTGAACTACTCCCATTTTGAACTGGAAAAGGTATAATATTGCTCATCTGCGTAAACAACAATATCAGTACTTTCTAAATTTTTGTAAACAAGTTCAGTAAATATTATCATATTTACGACGGGTCTATTAGGTAGGTTAAATTAACGTGCGTCTATTACTTCAAATGACACTTTTTGATATGCTTAAAATATAACAAATATTTTCTATACGTCTAGCCTGTTACTACAACTGTCTAATCTGGGCACCTTGAGTAGTGTAATGGTTAGCAAGCTAGACTAGCAAACCTTCTCAAGTGATTGGTTTGGTTTCTTTGTTTAATGGCATATCAACCTTTGTATTTCTCAAGTGAGTTTGAGTCTCATTGCGTGACTCATTCATACGATCTTGTTCTCCATCTAAGCAGAAAGCTTAGTAAATTACTGCAACTCTAAATAACTATGTTATAGCAATTAATTATTTTTAATTTCATAAACTCAACATATTCTAAAGCTGTTCAACTCAACACAAACAGCAATATCCCTTTGTTATCCGAAGTCAACCCTAAATTTGACCTACAAAAAATACTGCCGGTGAGAAAAAGTTGCCACAGTATTTCTCTCACTGATTTTAATTTGCCTGAGGTGTTGCTTCAAGTCCATACTCCCGAATATCAATAGAACAGGCGCCAGTTTCAAATGAAAGTTGTCCTCAAGACTCTCTACTTTTCTATGATCGTAAACTTATCCAGTCTGATTGCATGGCTTCCAGTTGAGCCAATGTCCTGAGTTTATCGGTTTCATTCTCTATATGGAGACTGTAAACTTTGGAATGTCTGAAAGAGCAAATAAACCCGTCAGGTTTAGGAACTTGACAAGTATTCAAAGTTCCTCGAGGCCAATGTGTCCATTTCCTTGGACTTGATTTACGGAGAAAATATTGTGAGATGCTGACATCTACGAAACAAGAAAAAGAAAAAAGTCTAACGTTAATAGATAAGACATGAACAATAATCGAATTTGATTGATTGATTTTTAAGAGTATGTCAACCCGTCAAGGGTTATATTATGTCTAGAAATTATGGAATTGCGTTCATGATGCATTTATGTTTACAGTATCTGTGTATTTGCTTTTTTTAGTCTATTTGTAGACAGTCATGATAGCAAGTATTCTTATCTAATAAAAATTATCATATTCTCTAGCAATTATTTCCATTTAATAATAGTTATTTCGTTGTACACAGTTATATGGTTTTTAATAATTATTAATAATCTTTTGAAAATAATTATAACTTCAAGTAACTTATCTTAACAGAAATAATTTACGTTGGTATAGTTTTTAGTATTCTTCTTGAATACGAACAATTTGCTAACAGATCTATTTGACCCTAGGATGGCCACCTTGTAAGTAAAAGCATTCTGAGTGAGCCTAATAGAAAAAAAAAACGCATTCTGAGTGAGCCTAATAGAAATGGTAATAAAGGGGTACTCTACACTGCTAGGATTTCCGGGACTGAATACTTATTTTCAGATGCAGTTTTATGTCACAATTAGAACACCTTTTTGGGAGGATGGATTCTTATCTCTTTGTGGATCAGAGTATTCTAAATGCCACCAAAATATCAGAATCTAAGGTGAATTAACTTATGGCAGTAGCACAACAGAAGTATCGTTTTTGGAACTGGTCTTCGAAATGGTCAGAATATAGTCATATCCTCTGGATATTTGGTGTGCTTAATTGTCAGATTAATTTGATATTACCTAATGATTAATGTGTCATGGATTTCCGTGTCTGAGTAAAGCTGATTTCGCCCACATAGATGAGTGCTACCCTGTTTCCTTTTACTCTATTTTTGCTCCGTACTTAGCCGAGCTAACATTACGATATATTTGCATCAATGTGATAGAAATATAAAGTTAGCCTTGAGAAGACATTCGGCCAAAGGGGGAGAAAGCAAATGTATATCTGGCAGAAAGACATGATCACGTACATGAGACAGCTCAGAGAATTGAACGCTCCAGCACAGCCCAAAGCCGGATCCCCCAAGCAATTAATAGCATTCAGCCTTCATTTTCTAAAATCAGGATTACAGTTTAAATTTTACATAGAAACATAGACGATATACTTATTATGGTTGTATTTCTAAATCAGGAAGAATAGTAGTTACTCAGAAAAGAAATTTAAAAATAATGAAACAGCTGACAGTATCAAGGTGATTTGTTTAATCTCCTTTTATGAGATTAGAAAGGCAAAGCTTAGGAATACCAAAGCATTAGCTTAATAAGCAAAACTTTATTATTTATACAATGGCTATGTATATGTGTTTATATATGTATGTGTATATATATATATATATATATATATATGTCTATGTGTATTTGCACACACACACATATATATATATGTATATATATATATATATATATATAAAGTCCACGTATGCTAACTATAAAAATATTTCTTAAAATACATCGTGCCCAAATGAAAATAATTGACAAATATATTTTTCATTACTTGATATATTTTAACAAAACAATCTTTTTATACTCTATATGTTAACATTGTTGGCCAGTTGACGTATAGGCGTATAAATGTGTACGTAATTTTCGAATACACTTGCGTCCTTCACTAGTGTACACTCTTAGACTTTAGATTTGAAATTAAGCATTTATAGAATTGGAATATTTATTTCTTATTATAAAAAAAAAAAAATAAAAAAATAATAATATTAATCATAGCTGGAGGGATTTATACTATTCCCATGGTGTTGATACTCTTGGGAAAGAACTTTTTCATAGCAAAAAGGAGAAAAACTGTTTTTCTCCTTTTTGCTATGAAAAAGTTATGGGATAGACAGGACTATTAATCTCGGGACAACCAGTCTAAAAGAAGGAGAACTCTGAATTCAAACCTGTTAAACTCCGCTTACAAATTGACCTTGTATCTCTTTGTGCTCGAGTGAAGGACTTGGAGATAGATATATTATGATAGTGTAAGAGTAGCTCACAACAAACGTTTATAGCAAAAATCTTAAAGAATAAATCTGTTGCTTGTCCTATTTCTATCATAATTTGGAAGTGCAACTCTATATTTGCACTTAATGTCATTTTCTTATGACAATTAACATCCTTCATTTATTCATCTGATTTATTTATGGTTTGGGCAAATGAATCTTTGGAAATCAACAAAACCGTATGACTCTTGACGAAAAGAATGTTGCTTTATATGATTATTATTATATTAAGGTAATAACTGAATGTATTTATAAATTCAATTCCGAAATCGGACTTTTTGAATCTGTACACATGTATATTTTGAACGGTGTTTTAAGTCGCTTTTAAATTCGATACATTTTATTTTCTTTGAATCTCTAAGATGAGGAATTATCTTCCTTTTCTTTTGTCTCAATTATCTCAGATGAGGAAATGTAGTTATTCTCTGATGTTCTCATCTTTACAGTTGTTGTAATTAAAGCTTTTCTTCCTTTGCTCCTTTCGACCTCCAGACACTTGAAAAATGTCTGTGAGTACAACGACCGAAATGTTATGACTATGATTACAACCAAGATGAAGACACAAGTGCATTAATGAATTATAGTATTTACTTGACTCTCCAAATTACAGGACCTTTTCTTCTCTCTTAACCGCCACCAACATTCACTTATTTGTGAGTTTAGAATCACCGCCTCTTAATGATTATTGAAAGTGTGCTAAATAGTATTGAACTTGCATGTTCTGAGATTCATTGTTTCAACGGAACCACCTGAAACAGAACAGTAGAATTGCCCGGAAGCAATAATTTGATTAGTGACAGATAATTGATTACAATCACCCTGAACTTCAATTGGGTGGATTTTAAACGAAAGAGAAATAATAGGAGCTTACAGAATACAAAATATGAAAGGTGTAGCACTAGTTTAAAGGAAGGTAAGAAGAGCATCTATGCCAAAAGAGAAGCCGAGTTCACCATCTATCGTATAATGATTAGAAATCATTAGGTTTCGACATTTTCTAGCAGAGTGAGTTCGATTCTCAGGGATAACTTCGACAATCTCGCGTAGGATGCGACTCAAGGTCATTTTTAAGTAGAGTACATTTGGTTCAAATTCAGTTTTCCTTCTCAAAGGCTGGTTGCCTTACCATGGCAAAAGAAGCAAGTCAGCCATATTATTTATCTGTATCTTTGAGTATAAGTGCAAAGTAAACGCATACAACCTCACCCAGGATTTGAACTTAGTTCGTATGTTCTATTTTCAATGACTATAACCGTTATGCTAGGTACACCTCCCGAAAATAGCACAAGGATTAGTAAGCTAAATAGCGGAGAGACTCGTTGTATTGTAGGTTTGATCCTCAATAGTTTACTACTGCTTTTACGGGTATAACTATTTCATATCCCACCGTGTCAAAATATGGCATTAGGTTGTTTGATAGTGGGATCACACACGAATCGAGACTTATGCTAGGCAGGCGCAATAATTATTTGCACCAATGGCATTCCCCTAATGGGTTGCCTCAAGAAACAAGCAATAAACTAATTGGCTAAATGAGCTGCACAAGTTTGAATGTAAATTTCAAAGTATTTTTAATTTGTATCATTTGGTAAGTAATACAAAGACTAAGTTTTAGATGTGCTCGATAACATTAAAAGCGTATACAATTCAGCTTATTATGTATAAAAACCGATAGACTGGATTTAATTTTTTTTTTTTAATAAATTTGAAAATTCATAATTTTCCAATAACCAGATAACCAAATTTCAGATTGTCTTTGAGGTAAAAATGTGAAGCAGGAAACATTTTAAACCTAAGATGCTTGATTTTCCACGAAACAACTACGTTTGTCCACTGAAGCCGCTGTCAGACGCCGTTATATTCACTAATTCTGTTGCAACTATTTTCGTATCTACTTTATCTATGTCTACTTGTTGAATCCAGAATAGGAGCAATTCGACTTCTCGCAGTAGCAGTAGTTTGAGATGTATGAGGTTTTAAGATTACATATTGTCTGGATTTTACATAGTAAAATGAGTAGGATACTTAGAATATTAAATCCAAGTTTGATTTTAAAAAGAATATAAATAAATCAAAACGAACGGATGTCTAAATAAAGAAATAGTGCATGGGAAATTGACAAACTGAAGGGCGAAAAACCGAATTTAAGTCATAAAACGAAAAAAAAAAAAATTGAATTGACAAAAAAAGTAGCAAACAGATGAACAAAGATAGAAATCGTGTTGCTTTCAAACGAACCATAATGGCCTTACTTTACTCTTTTACGTCTTTGAAAATCTTTTCGTCTCTGGGAAGAGACCAGTGGAACGTTATGAGACAAATTGACGACCGCGAAAATACTATTCAAAAAGGAAAAGAACACATTAAAAGATCCTCATGCAGATAAGAGAAGAAGAAAAACGGGAAGATGTATCAAAACAAATAGACAAAAATATAAGAGGATTTATTGCAACGTACATGTAGGTGACGCTTGTGTCCTTATCAGATTAAGTGAAAAGCAAGCTATTCAGTGTAATTTAATGAATGTAGTTACCGAAGTTGAAATGAGGCACATGGGAAGATGTACGCAAAATTGCCGAAATAATTCGGTTGAAGGAAAGAATATTTAGGGAAAAATAAGCATGTATTTAGAGTTTCTAATGGCTTCCCTGATAGTGTGATCAGAAAAAGACAATTCTAAGAACCGGTTTTAAAATTCAAATTCAGATAGAATGGTCAATTGTATTCATTCTTTATTCTTAAATATCAAATGTAAATGCTGAACTTTACAAGAAATACCATTTTTTATTCTTCGAAGTTCAAAATATTGCACTTTTTTGTATTTCGTGAATTATTTCAGAAAACTAATTGATCAAATAAAGTTCACAAGTTTAAACTACGATTTTTCATACTTATTTCAGGTTCAATTGTCTGGTTACTATTGTTTAGCTGCTTGCTTGCTTGGTTGTTTTGTTTTACGGCGTGTCAACCCTTTTCGGGTCATTCAACGCCGAAGTAAATTTAAAACAATTCAGTTTAGTATAAGTATAGGTTTTGTTTACAAACTGTTAAATATCATAACAGTTCTATTTCAAACAGTTCAGTTTAGCAAAAGTATACAGTTTCAATGTCGAAAACTGTCCTATTTCAAGCAATTCAGTTTAGCAAAAGTTCAGACAGTTCCATTTAAAACAGTTCAGTTTAGCATAAGTACGCAGTTTTAATATCAAAAACAGTTCTTTTTCTAACAATTCAGTTTAGCATAAGTATACAGTATAGTTCCATTTTACCAATAGATAGGACTCTATCAGGTGCTACCGCTCCGAGTCAGAGTAGACCTGGGAGCGATGGCATTGCCCAAAGCTCCAGTATTAGTGGAACCTCACCATAAGATTGTTTTGTGTCATATCCAGGATACTCGTTAGGGGAGTCTTACCCCTCGGCAAAGATGCAGTCGGTGTATTCTACAGCCCTAACAGCATAGGCAATACTATTGTTTATATACCTATCGGTGGTTACTTAGCTACGAAAGCATGATCTAAGGCCAAATGAAAGTAGGAATTTTTGTCAGTACTTCGTGTACAGACGATGATCTTGGTTATATGATCAGCCTGTTAAATCCATGAGTTCGAATCCCTATTTTAGACATTGTGACCTGGTTGTGATACTAAACTGCATCTGATGGTGAGGTTCCTGTTCTCGAGGTCTGGGGAGCGTGGAGTATATCTTTGATGTCATTACTCCCAGGTTCATGCTGACCCGGAGTAACTGTCAGGATCCGATTTATGGGTCGAGTAGATTTCTTTGAAAATCATTCCTATTCAATAGGACCGTACTCAAATAAAACACTTTAACAACAATCTGAAAATGCAAATTTAAAGTACAATAAACGCTATTCTCTATCCGCCAGACATGGAATAAACCTAGATGGGTTGATATGTTGTTAGCGTTGATCAATCGCGGGCTTTACTTAAATAATTATTTTAATATATGAACCTTTGATTAACTGATAGTGATTTAGCTCGGAAATCTGATTTCAGGATCCCATGGTATTAGCAAAATTTGATGATTCCAAATCAAGTTTTCAAAATTAAATCATAATCGATCTTTTGAAGATTTTTTCGTCTATTTTACTATTGTGCATGCAACACGATGCGTATGAATGTACTTTGACAGGCTAGTTGTATGTGTTTTTGAGCAAAGCGTTTGCTACTTTTTCTTTGAGGTTCTATGAAGAAAGCTACAGTCTACGAGGTAAATCTTTCTTAAGATTATCAAGAAAAAATGCCAATGTCTTCTTTTGGATCAAAGAGCAAGTGGCCTAATAACCCGGCGATTATAATTTTTATAAAATGATGACACTGTTCTTAGCTTCCTTTCTACACAAAAAATATTGCAGCTTTCTTCTTTTCGTAAACATTATATTTTGATGTAGTCAGTAGGTTATAAAAGCGATAATAATTTTTTCAATATTTTCAAGAGACGGGCAAAATGCTTTTGTTTTGTGGTTAAAAGGGTCATAGTCGATAGATGATAATTATATGCTTTTCTTGGTCCGAAATCCGCCCATTAGACGAATTCAAATCAGTCATAAACCACATGTCCTTAGAGAGTCGTTTCTCCTGCCTACTTCCCTGGACTAAGGAGGTTAAAGTCAAGTTTCTGATCTCGCAGTGAGTACCTCATCAAACTACTTAATCACCAAAATCCAGTTGTTCGTCTTGTTTATTCGCAGTAATTCATTGTAGTCATTACTTGCAAAAGTCATATTCATTGCCGCATTGTTACTCAACAAATTATTACGATACATTAATAGTTTCGATCAGGGGCTGCTAAAACGACCAAAGGAAATCCATGACGCCAAGAGCCAAAAGTGCTATACATGGAATAAATATGCTCTAAAATCTTATGGAAGCAACAAAAATTGAAGATTTGTATTTTCACTTGATGAATGCCAGAGTGTTAATTCAGTCATGAATATAATTGTTTAAAATTAAGATATCAAATATCCCACCAATAAATTCATTACACTCTTTTCAGTTAAAAGTTTGCAAGAAAAAGTGCGTTAGGCTACTACTGCCAAGCAGAACTTTTTGAACAATTGGGGATTCCTGTGGATTCAGCGTACAGAATAGTATATGATCTTTCTTTTTTTTTTAAAGTCAGTTGTTCTTGTGTTCCCAAAATATTGACGTAAGAGCACAAAGCCTCCTACTGCAATAAAAATAGAGGAAACCAACTTTACGTTTAGTTGAGAACAGATATCGCATTCTCCTTACTGTACAAACCCGGGCGCTTTTGATTTCAACTTGTTCGGCCCCTCAGAGAATTTGTGGGTAGAACAAAGTTTTCAAGCAATAAAGTGAGTCGAACAGGAAAGAAATGGCTAAAACCTTAGCACAGAGATTTCTCTGCTGAAAAAAATCCAACAGTCACTTTTTCGATGGGAAAAATGCATTTTAAGGAATGGATACTATATGGGAAAATAAAGCAACATTTTCAAATGCATGTTGTTTTATTGTAAAAGTTACCTGAATCATTGAATGATATTATATATATATATATATATATATATATATATATATATATATATATATATATATATATATATATATCGGAAATTTTCGAAAGTCATTTTGAAATAGTTCTTTAAATCAGAAAAACAATAATTAATTAAATAGACCTGCGTTTCGAGATTGATTATATATTAAAAATCAGATAAAAACGTCATAATCAATAAAATTATCATTTTTTCTTTTTTCCTTGAAATAGCCGAAGAAGATCGAAAAATACGAAATCAATACATTTACGGACATTATGAACTTTACATATTTTTTTTCATGAATCAAATTCTGCTTTATAACCACCAAATTGGAAAACAGAAGCTTTAAAAAATAAAAGTTCTCTGAAATTTTTGATAAAACAAATAAAAAAGAATCGGTCCAGCTTGCACACACACACACACACACACGCACACACACACACACACACACACACACATATATATATATATATATATATATATATATATGTATATATATATATGAAAAGTGGCTAGCGTAATAATCATCGGCGCCAAAAAGGAATCCTTTCTAGCCCAAGATATTAGTGTTCACATTACAGTACGGGCTGAATTCATTTCTGTCCCCTCTATGGATAAATAGTTAGACAGTCTGAGTTCTCTCTCCTTCGTAGAACAACTAGTATTGAAGAACAACTTTGAATTCAAGATATTTCCAAGAGTGTTATCTTTTTATTAGGTAAATCATTGAAGTATGCCTGGAAAAAAGTATATTTTCAATGCGTAAAATTTCAATTTCCACAAAGAGAATACGTGGTGCATTCAATAAGTTTCCAGACTTTTTTGTAGAGGCATTTAAAATTGTCGTAGACTCTTGAAAATTCAGTATGTTATTGCTATACATCTGGGATGACAAACCAATTTTTATGATTTCAGGTTTAAATGAACAGCTACAACAGGAATTGGAATACACCCTACTAAAGCCTAATTGTCACAGCTAGTGAATTTCAAAAATGCAATCTGACACTTTAGAAGAACGATATGCAATAAAATTGTGTTTTAAACATGGAAAAAAATGTCACAGAAACGTATGGAATGCTTCAGACTGCTTTTCGACCATCTTGCATGAATTGAGCATCAGTTTTTGAGTGGCATAAGAGATTCAAGGAAGGCAGGAAGTCTGCGTGGGATGATGAGAGGTGTGGGAGGAGTAAGGAAGTCAATACACCACAGTTGATTGGCCAAAGGGTGAGGGTTAGGGTTTTTATGTTGAGGTTTTAAGGAAGTTCAGGAAGCGATTCCGTCGGAAGAGGCCAGCACTTTTCAAATCGGGTCCATGGCATTTCCACTTGGAAAATACACCTGTCCACAACTCCATCCTTGTCACAGACTATTTGACGAAGATGGGCATCAAGACAGTTCGTCACACTCCCTATAGTCCAGACCTTGCTCCCTGTGACTTTTGGTTATTCCCTAAGCTCAGAGGCTGTCGTTATGAGACAATTGACGAGTTGAAAGAGGCTGTGACGAAGGTTATTGACATGTTCACGAAGAGGACTTCGATGGGGCCTTTCAGAAGTTGTTGGAACGATACAACAAGTGTATTGCAGCCGGAGGAGATTACTTTGAAGGGGACTCGAGTTTCATGTGTGTACAATCAATAAAAGTGCCCATACGAAAAAAGGCAGGAAAATTTTTTTATAGTCCTCGTATCCATTTATTTATAAAAATAGAATAAAATTTGCATGCATGGTTCAAGTTAATTGATGTTTCTTAAGAATTGCTCTGTTAAGTATGAGGCCATATCCATGAGTCATTTGGTGAAGACAGACTCCCTTCAATAGTAATTCTATATGAAGAAAACTTTTCATCTCATTTTACGATAACCAAAAGGAAGGGTTCTTCTAGATATATCACTAAACTGCATTTGGTGTTGAGGCTCCATTTCTGGAGCGTGTGAATTACCCTTCATTGAGATTATCCCAAGTTCAGTTTGACCCAGTGTAATTATACCTATTAGGATCTCATTTATGAGTCACATAGATCGGTTTGAAAATTATTTATATTAGATAGGAATATTTGATACGATATAACTGTGTTCAAACGAATTATTATTATCAAATAGAAATAATTACTTCAAATCATATAGAGTTAAAATTATTTATATCAGATAGGAATATTTGTTCAAACGAATTATTATTATCAAACAGAAATAATTATTTGTATTAGATAGAAATATCTTATATCATAACTGTGTGCAAAACCCTCTAAAGATACAACTACGCGAAAAAATGTAAAGAAAATGAATGCAATTCTCTAACTCATATGCATAGAGTCAATACACCAGAGTTGATTGCCCAGTCGTTTGACATGCTATTAATAGCAATCTTCACTTTACACAAACAACAAAACACAGGTTTCAATAAAGACCACGAATTAAAGTTTGTTGTTAGGGTGTTAACTTTCGAACAAGCAACACAGAAAACACCGAATCTACACATTCAGTCTATTCATGCCCTTCTTTTGAGCACCAGGTCACATGATATTTCATTGTCCACCTGAATGTATTAATGAATGAAATTAGTTTTTCGTGTCTATGGTTTCTTTATAGATTTAAAATCTACTCTTAAATATCTATTCTATTAATTTTTATTCATGAATTTTTGTCAAACTAAAAAGCTCATCATTTTTCCCTTAGACATTACATAACCAAGCAAAGTCTCTATTACTTTGAATATTCCATATACCTGAGGGTTAGAAGATAGGAATCCATAATACCAAACAACGATTTAATAAATGCTCTGTATTCAGACTAAGTGTAAATGCTCTTGTTGTACCTTTTAATACATTTAGATAACAAGTCTTTCTGACATATCGCTCATATTTCTATTGAAAAGGACAAAATAATATCTGATACAGCAATCAATCGAAACCGGGCCCATAGTACATAAAAGCGTCAAACCAGAGTCCGAAGAGGATATTTAGATCAAAGTAAATAGCAGAGTTAGTTAGTTATTCGAAACTTATTCTCATAGAAGTGATTGAAGTTTAGAGAAACCCACTGATTATGTGGCCTGCAGTCTCTTAACACGTTAATTTCATTCTCAGTTGGACGCCAGCCATTATCAGTGACCAATTACTTATTGACAATGAAAGCTTTCTGCTCTCGACCTGTAGCGCAAGACTCGGTTGTTAAATTAAAGGCATGGTTCGAGGAAAAATCTGAGGTCAATCACCCAGCTAAGATCTGCTTTTGACATAAATTTATTCAATCAATAATTGCAGGTGGGTTTAGTGAACCAGTCGTTGGCGATGACAGATTATTGACCAACTTCTTGTTCAGTTTCCTTCTATGCCCTATTACAAATACTTGTTATTGCAAATTATGTCTATGACACTAGATTACATGGAATATTTGTTATCTCTCTCTATATATATATTAACAGAGAAAGATAGACAGACAGACAGGCAGACAGATAGACAGACAGAAGGTTTATGTGTGTTTTTATGTATATTTATACATATGTGTGTATATTTATATATGCAAGTATATATACAGGCATATTTCGACTAGTCTATATTTGGATTTTTATTTACTTGAAGAACTTTTTTTTTACAATGAGAGAACAGTAATCTCATTTAAAACCCTGAAGCTAAAGAGTTAATAAATTCATCATTATCTTTCTAAATTTTGCTCGTATTACTCCACAGTATTCAAAAGTAATTTAAGTTCACTAAATCAGATCAGATCTTCTGAATGCAATAAAATGGTCATATATCATATAACAACCTCCAAGATTATTCGAAACCAAAGCTCTACCCTAAATTAAAATGGTGTAACGTACCATAATATTTTGTGACCTTTAACAGCGATTAAATTGACCGGACTTGAAGATTGAAAAGGTTTGGTTTGATCATGAAACATGTCTTGGATTTTTGTGCTTAAAACTTACTTTTTTTTCATGACTGACCAAGTAGTCGCTTCGTCTACATTTTATGACATGGAGCAAATCTAGTCTATCAAGTAGTTTAACGCAACAAAAGATAAATATAACTCTCTATCGGTCGTCTTACCTCAATCTATCACTAAACTAAACGCATTGAACAATATCATTTTAATTCATACTTTTTCGAGTTTTCGCCTTCATCTTTGCTTTACGATGCGTTTCATCTGATACATCATTCAGCATTCATGTATTTGATAAAGTTCATTCTAGTCTAAATAGTTATAGTCGGTTAGGTTTATCGCTGTTGTTTTTAAGACATTTTGGCTAACAAGTTTTCAGTAATTTTGATATTGTGAGGTTAAACATTATTATAATTTCATGTTTTTTTAAACTGACTAAACCCCGCTAATGTAGTGAAGGCAAGATAGCGTGTCGGCAAAAATCGCCGGGGTAGAGTCCCCACAATTTCCAATTTATGTTATTAATGCCACTGTGCACAAAGAAACTTTTGCCGGTGGTAGATGAGCGTCATTTTTCCACTTTTCGCTCTTCGGTAAGATCCTGCATACCGGATCACAAAGTACGCAATGCAGCTAGAAATTTATACATGTTAGCAATAATTTTCATTTTCTCACGGACGTATTACATCCAGCAATATTTCGAAAGCTACTGTGCTTCTTCTTCTTTGTTTTTCTTTGCTTTAAATAGAAGATTACAGCGTAACTGCGCTGTAAGACTGTGTCATGCTCTAGGGTCTGTCTAGTTCGAATAGATGGAATAAGTAAAGTAAAGTTGGCGACCGTAGTCGAGGGCGATCAGAAGGCTCCTTTTTCAATAGCTACTACACCGATGTGTAGGGGAGGGCGCTACTCCTTTCCCTGGATTGTTCCACTTTACCCTTGATACGTACCTTATTTTCTGAGTGTTAAGCAAGGAGGCATCAAGTACCATTTTAAAAGTCTTTGGTATGACGCGACCTAGGATTGACTTGCACGTAATTTATGCCAAGAATTCGGATAATAGCTTTAATTGTAAATTTATATCATTAGAATAATCAGACTGTGCTTTGCAGAGAAGTAAGACTCCCCCGCCACAATAAGGGGTCCTAGGTATTACACCGAACGGCATCTGACTGTAAGGCTCCAATTCGTACGATATAGGAATAGAGTAATTCTTCATTACCATCACTCCCAGGTCGACTCTGTCCCGGAGCAGAATTCACCGTTAGTCTTATGTATTGGTCAAATGAATCTGTGGAAAAATATTTGTATTCGATTGGAATACTTGATGCCATATAACTTTATTTGTATTCAAAATAGTTACTTTAAGATTTAATTGTCTACCGAATATTTTAGTAGTTATTTGAAGCTATATAACTGTGTGCAAACAAATGACTACCTAATGGAAATAGTCTTGAAAATCATTAGTATTACATAGGAATACTTGAAACTATACCTGAGGGTGCAAATTATTTGTATTAGATAGAACTACATGGTTTACCTTTGTGCAAAACAAAAAACTTAAGAAACAACTACACAAAAAATGAAGATATAGATATGCAATGGAAGCGATTCTTTCACATCTGGGCATAAAATAACTCTAGACGAGTACGCATGCCGTTAAAACCAATGAATCAATCACTATTATAACAATCCACTTCCGACAAACCCAGGAATTTAACAGCAGACACCCTTCTGTAAAATAGAATTTATGTACCGATTATAACATTTCTATTATGCATCAAGTAGACAATAGAAGACAGTGTGCATTATTGGCACAATTATCTGAATATAAGGGAGATGAATAAAGAAATATCACCCGAAAGATTTTACCGACACTAGAAAGAAACAATAAACAAACGCGCCGAATGAACTTGGGTCAATTGGTACAGAGAAAAATATAATCTAACTTGTTTCGCATCGCAAACGGTAATTGGCTTTCCACTTTTAACAATGTTACACATAATTGTAAAGCAATCTATGAGCTTTAATCTGTTTTTCTGTTACTCATTTACTTCCAGATATCCACTTTTATTTCAATCATTTGATTGCTATTTATTTAAAGATAAGTTTTTGTCGACTATGTTTATTTGTTTTTATTTTCTTCATCATTTCATTTATTTTTTCTTATCTTTTTGTTATTAATTTTTTCTACTTATTCTTACTTTTCTTTCATGTCAGAATATTTTTTCTCTTTCCTGTCCCCTTTTCGACTTCACTTTGCTTCACCTTCTTTTGCAGCAACGTTTTTCATTTTGGTTCATCTCTCTCTCTCTCTCTCTCTATCTATCTATCTATCTATCTATCTATCTATCTATCTATCTATCTCCATTCCTATTTCCCTCTTCTTTAGTCTTCATTCTACTCCCACTTTCATTTAGTCTTCGTTTTTCTCCCTCTCTTTGTTTTTTCTTGAACTTCTCTCTCTATCTCTCTTTTTATATCACATCTCTTTTTCTCTCGCTTTCCCCTCGTCTGTTCTTCTATATATATCTATCCTCCCTTTTTATCTTTACTGTCTGTATTCATTCTCCTCCCCTTGCTTATTATCTTTGGTTTCTACCATTCTTTTTCTTAATTTCTTTTCTCTTTATATTCCACCTTTGTTTCTTTAAAACTTTTCGGTACCTTAATTCCTTTTCTCTCTTTGAGTTTTTCTAATAATCTCTTTATTACTTTTGTATTTTTAATATTTTTTGTTTCCTTTTTCCCTCCTTATTAACTCTTAACTCTCTTTTCTCCCTCTTTATGGTGTAATTTCTTTCTTGTTCCCTTTTTGTTTCCTTTCGTTCTTTTTACCCTCTTTATTGTTCCTTTTCCTTCTCCCTCTTTATTCTCTCCTTCCTTTCATTTTCATTCTTTATCATTTCCTTTTATTCTTTTTTTTTTCTCTTATTATTGTCTCATTCCTTATCCATATTTTGTTTACTTCTTTTCTTCAGGTAGCCCTCCAACTTTAGTGCTTCTTTTTAACCAAGTTAGAAACATGCCCTAACAATAGCATTCTTGTCTTTTTGATTCTGTTGTAACATCTTAACTTGAACTAGACAAGTGAATGCAGCTATTCTCTCAAACATAAAGATTCGCATAATTTTTTCTTGTGAATTCATTTGTCAGTTTTTACACGTTCCTTCATATTCTATGCTTGTCTTCATTTCTATTTGTAACCGTACACAGCAGTTAGTTTAGGGGTAAAGATACTTTATCATTCGACGTATCTATATATATATATATTTTTAACTATTTGCTTTATTTTTTTCCTTAAAGGAATCATTTTATCAAATATTTTTTAAAAGCGTTTTTTATTTTTATTTACGTGAAAAGACAAATATTGTGCAGTCCTCCTACTAGTTTCTCACCCTGTAAGTAGGACTTAAAAATCGCTGGCTCTATCCTCTGCAGATGGGCGAGACTCCCAAAAAGGGTGTGTCCTGAATATCAGATTAAACTGCATCTGATGGGGGAGGCTCCAATTCTGAAGATCTAGAGAGTGTTAAGTACTCTTTCACTGTCATTACTCACAGGGTGACTCTAACTCGGAGTGGTAGCACCACCTGTTAGGGTTACATCGATCGATTTTAAAATATCCAAATTTGATTGAACCGTGTGCAAATAAAAAAAAAATAATACAAAAAAGATATGGACGAAATTTTCTAACCCCCTAAGCATAAAATAACCCTCGACAAATTGACATTCCATTTCAATCAATTAGACAAACTAGTGTCTTTTTATCTAAAGTGAATATACAAAGTGTCCCAAGAGTCTGGATCCATAGTTTTTTTATTTATATTATGGGTTTTTATTTATTTACTTTTCTTACATCACACTCTGCCTAAGAAATAGATCGGAAGGCACAGCTCATTCAAATGTTCTCCCAAGTTGCCAGACCTAACACCATTCGATATTTTTCTTTGCGGTTATCTGAAGTCAGAAGAATATCAGAATTGGCCCAGATCAATCTTTGCATTAAAGAAGAGAATCATCTTTGCATGTAACAACATCAGTTCTGCTATATTAAACCAGTTCAATGTTCTTACATTCAGCGTATATACAAGTGTCGTCAAGTGCAAGGATGTCAATTCGTCCATTTACTGCGCAAGTCTAGAATAGGAAATATCGTGTAAAAGAACAGACAAACATTAATTTACAAGGTAAACAAAAATAATTTAAATGGATTTTTAGCTAATCGAACCATAATTGTGGGACACTAAGTAAAACAAATTTTTATTTTTTGATGTTCCTTTGACATCATCTTTATCAATTTTCATAATGTTTGATTTCCTGAAAAACAATCTTTGCATTGGAACGGGATTTATTTCCTGAATAGGGAGATTAGATTATGAACATCAAAGGCATGACACAAAACAACATCTGATAGTGAGGTTCCAGTTTCGGAGCTATGGAGTATGAGCAAAGTACGGCTTCATTGTCCTTTTTTCTAGATTCATCCTGACTGTAATACCAATTAGGATCACATCTAGGGTCAAATAAATCTGTTTGGATATCATTCATATAGGATAGGAATACACAATACCTTATAACTGTTCAAATAACAGATTATTACTAAATAGATAGAGTTACTTGATTCGATATAAAAATGTATAGATTTTGAGAATTAGTATGGAATACTTGAATTCAAAATTATATATATATATTAAATCAAATATAAATAGCCAACTTTCATAACGTTTCAATATAATTAACATAGCCTGTATTTAACCACAAACAATATTACAAGAGTCTGGGTAATATATAAGCTAAAGGCAAAGGATAGAAGATGGTGATAGTCTCACACTATACTGCTAACCGCCTCATCATGCTATATTGGCAGAAAAATTATTGTTCGTGAAACTAAAAAATATAGTGGTAATAGACGTTCTATTAAAATTTAATAATAATTTTAGGGAACAATTTACTTAGACCTACGCTTAGAAAACCTGACTTGAGTATGTCATCTCTATTTAGAATGGAAGATATGATTTTTTTCATTACACACGGCCGGTCACCATGTTCCCTTGTGTTGGAAGATGCCTACGCCATTACAATACTTATACTATTAAATGTATGCGTAGATTTTCAGGCAGGGAGTCCGATTGTCATTGTTATTAATTACCTGGTGATTTGAGTTTGAATCTTCATTACTTCTATTAAACTCCAACATTATATATATATAAATATACCGGACATTGGCATAATGGTTAGAGTGTTCGCCAATGGCCCGGGAGACCTGGGTTCAATCCCAGGTCGAGTCATACCAAATACTCAAAAAATGGTACTTGATGCCTCCTTGCTTAACAATCAGCATTATAAGGTATGGATCAAGGGTAAAGTAGAGAAATCCAGGGAAAGGAGTAGCGCCCTCCCCTACACCTTGGTGTAGTAGCTATCGAAAAGGTAGCCTTCGGGTCACCCTCGACAATGTTCGCCAACTTTACTTTTACTTTATATATATATATATATAATTCCTTTAAGAAAAAAACAAAATCGGTTACATTAGGATTATAAATTTATTTCCATCCTGTTATGTGTTTTTTATAAAATCAAAGACACGAAAAAAAATTAACAGGACTTCAGATCAAATGGATAAAATCCATTTTATCCATTAGATCTGAAGAAGTCCTGTTAAATTTTTTTCGTGTTTTTTGACTATCAAAAACACATAACAGGATGGAAATAAATTTATAATCCTAATGTGACCGGTTTTGTTTTTTCTTAAAGAAATTATATATATATATATATATATATATATAATCAACAAAAACGGCGCATTATAGCGAGACATTCATTACAATATTTCATGCAACTGTACACTCATAAAAAAATCTCGGTGTGTGCAGATTTTACTGGGTTATGATAACACAGTTATACTACCAAAATGATTATTATGTTTATATATCTTTATATATCATTTGGTACTTCTAGAGAAGTACTGTTCATCTTTTTCCGTTTAGAAGGAATTTTAGACTTAAAAAAATGTATATCAAAATTAAAACATATACATATAAACTAAAAATCTCATGTACGTCTGTAAGTGTTACGCAACCAAAATGGCACGTCAAATATATTTTATTAAAACAATACACGGAAAATTATCTTTGAAAATAAAGCAACGTCCAGTCCAATTTACGTTTGGAACGTGTGCTTAGTGAAATAGTTAACGTTGTGGGAAATTGAATCTACACTCGGATATAAACCTGGTCCAAAGTTATTTGTGTTCCACTTCGGGCAAATACATTTGGGAAAGGAATGAACCCATCTCTTCTCTATCTAACAACTAAACCGCTGGAAAAGAAGATAGGTGGCAATTACACAAGAATGCTGCGAGCAATATTGAACAAGTCCTGGCGACAACACCCCACAGGGCACCAACTATACGGCCACATGCCTCCCATCACGAAATCTATCCAAGTTTGACGAACCAGACATGTAGGAAACTGCTGGAGAAGCAGGGACGAGCTCATAATTGATGTACTCCAATGAACCCCCAAATATGGCCGAGCTAAAGCAAAACGAGCAGCTCGAACATACATTCAGCAGCTATGTGAGGATACGGGATGTAGCCCTGAAGACCTGCCAGAGGCAATAAACGATAGGGAGAAGTGGCGAGAGAGGACATGATAATGATGATGTCCTTTAAACTTTTGTAAGGAAACCATCTGTACTCTGTTTAAAAATTAACCTTATGTCATATCCTTTCCTTGCTGGAGACATATAAATGCACACATTTGCGCAGAACGTTGGTTTTTAATCATTCAAATTCTCGATTATAACCGCGATAACTATGAAATACTCATTAGAATCATTTATTTCCGTGAAAACATCAGTATCATCATAGAACGCTCTTATCATAAAACCCTGATGGTTTACTGGTCGTTAATAACTATTAAAAACCACTAAGTACTATGTAGAAATTGCTACAAAGTGAAATGTTACGCTTGAGAATTTATATTTTTATGAACCGTTTGTTTTTTATGGTTATTTTTTTAAGTTTGTACTCCCTACCGAATAACTGATTTAACGACTTAGAGCAGAAAGTTAATGAATGCCCAACTTCAAATATCAGTCCTAAAATAGTGATGCATATTTCCCGCGTAAAGTTCTGATTGTCAGTTGATACAAAGATCAAAATTGCGTCAAGTAAGATTTAAACATAGAAGCAAGTCTCAACGCAACAAACCAACAATAAAGCCTGACTTCACCCATTTTCAGAGAACATTTAACTAACAGCGCTGTGACCAAGATTAGAAACGAGTGTGCATTTCAGATTAAATCGGAACCGATCAATGTCATGAGATTCCAAAATAGAATTGAAACTGCCGAATTTCTTGAAGTGCGTTCAATGAGTGAGGTTTGAAACAAGTATTAATAGCAATTTGATTCACGGGTATTTTGAGAATCAACTTTGCTCATGCATTTAATGAGGGGTATTTAAAGTCGGTGAGGAAACTTTGGGTTTTAACTCACTTGTATTTCAACACGGTCAATTTCTTTGATTACAGCAAGCCTTTAAAGAAAAAAAATGAAATGATAATTTTGGGCGAGCATATTTGCAACAATACTACGCCATATTATGTGAATTACTCAGATTTGATTTAAAGAGATATGTGCTTCGTCTATTATACACGTCGGGTCTAATATCTGTCTTCTTTGGATTAACCCCTGACTTTCACAAAGAACTAATTACCTTATAAAGGGTCCGCTGAATTTAGCTGGAGCAGCAACGTTTAACAAATGTAAAAAAATATTTCAGCAAAAAATGGGCCAGAGAATACATAACTAAAACGATGTAAATACGCAAAAGAATAAAGACGAAGAATTTAATCCAAAGCAATATAAAGAGAATGATTAAAATATTTCACCTAATAAAATTCGGTCAATAACAATACACCTTATAAAACTGATTTAAATATATAACATAATCCTGGTTATATTTAGATACGAAAACTGGTGGTAAAAATATGGTTCAGAAGTATTACGTTGGATCGATTTTAACGGCATGTCAATCAATCGGAAGTTATTTTAGGCTCAGAGGATAAGGATCTGTGTTCAGCGTACATTCATATTTACAATATTTGTGTAATTGCTTAAGCGTTTAACACAGTTGAGATATCAAGTAGTCATATCCAGTACAAATAATTTCCTCCGTGTTATATTGTTTCAAATAACTAACAATAATCTTATGTAAACAATCATAATTTCTCAAAACATAATATAGTTATATGGCATCAAGTACTCCTATAAATTACAAATAATTTTCAAGTGGATCTAGAAGACTCATTCATGAGACCCTGACAGATACTACCACTTCGGATCAGAGTATATGTAGGAGTAATAGGAATGAAGTAGTTCACAATTCTCAGGTCTTTCGAACTGGAACTTCACAATGAAATACAATTTAGTCTCATTACTAGGACCCACACTTTTTTTTGGTGGGGAGAGGTTTTACTTCTCTGAAATAATTTAAAACATTCTAAGTCCTAAGTAAAGGGAATTTCAATATTTTTCTTGATAAGCGAACCTCCCGTCATATATAGAATTCCTATGTCTCAATCAAGTGTCCTCTTCATACCAACAATATTTTTTCAGATTAAGTTAATAATTTTGCCAGTTACAAAATAAATTCCGACCATTGTCGGTCTTACGTAATTATAGCAAGACACGCTTCGTTACAATGTTAAAAACAATGGTATCAAAAGATTTTGGAGAAAAGAATACATTCAATTTCGATTAATTATAGTAATTACGTAATCTACTGTAGTTCGAACTCACTACTTCCCTTACCACAGTGGTATTCATGGGTGTGCAGAAGATCCACGAATGGTAAATAGAATATGTCATCCATAATTTTCACATTATTACCTACGTCAATAATTAGAATAGGCCTTCTTTATTCTTTGGTAGTTCATGCAATTTTTTTTTTATCTTTACACATATGAAATTATGTTGTATACATTTCGTTGTATCTGTTCGCGCCATTTTTTATCTTCCAGATTGTATTCCCCTCGCTACCTACACTGTCATAAAAGAGTATGAAATATTACTTGAATGGATATAGATGGAGCCTAAGCCATCTCCTGTCTCCAAATATTTCTAATATTTTTCAGTAGCTGTAATCATGTTTGTTGTTGTTGTGTTGTTCGTTTTTTGTTTGTTTGTTTTTTTTGGATTATATCTATTCTAAATGCTCAGCAACAGGTAACCAGGTCCTTATTCTTATCTCAAGGGTAAAAAATGTCTCAGCTGCAGACAAAAGACTTAATTAGTAAAAACTAAAAGATTAATTAAACAGCCGTCACTTTCATGTGAGTACCTCAAGGCTTGATATTAGCGTTTGTCCCTGGAAATCGATTTAGCCTTTACGTTCTTTTTGCCCGCAACTACAGATGCAGGTCAATGTATTCTTCATTATTCGTACTAATTGGCAGTGTTCTTTAAATTAACACCACCGGTGTCTCGCCGTGTTACAGTCATTAGCAAAATAGACTTGTATACCATTAATTCTCTTGTAAGTTTGATTCTTAATAGTTCCTCCATTTGTAACTGTTCGTCTTGAACAATTTTAGTTTTGTAATTACGACTCTGACTTATTACAAAGTACTCGTACTTTTGTCATTTGCAAAGTAAAGATCTAATATCATAGACCAAATTTCTAGCGCAGTGAACATCCAAAACTAGTTACTTTATGTCAGAGTAAGCTTAACTGCGACAATAGATATGTTTTAAGGAAATCAGGAAAACCTTGTTTGACAATGGAAAACGTCTAATATAGACTGTATTAGCAAATCCTTACTAAAGCATTTCTCAAATAAAGTGTTCAAGTACAGGTCAGTAGACCAGGATATATCTTGTGACAAAGCCTGCCTAGTTGGAGGCACAGATAAATACCTAGTAGTAAAAGATAAAGCCTAAAATAAATTGTTTTCTCACATCCTCATGTCGGCTTTATTACAGTTTCATTTATTTGAAAAAATTCAATCTTCAAATGAAAAATGATGAGATAAATAGACAAACAATAGCTTATAGATACTGAATATCACTCGCCTAACGCAAAAAATATTGAATGGTGTAGGAGCAGAAGTTTGGGTGGAGACAGTAGGAGTAAACCTTCCACCATCACGAAATATATCAAAAGTTAGTAATAAATTGGTCCTCGGGTATAGAGGAGGAGGATATGCTGACTATATTGTTGTACATGAATAGACGAATAACAGCATTGATGGAATTTTCAAAAAAATATTTCCCATAGAGACAAGTTTTCCTATATTAATGAAAGTAAATATGCAGTGAGAAATAGTAAATTTTCGAAGCAGGAAGAAGATATATATAAAATATATATAAAAAGGTGATTCATAAATACTGTCACTTAGTTTCATGAGTACTCTGATAATGCTGCGAGAACTAATTTTGCATCTTTATTCTTGTTTTGGTTTCTTTGTTCAATGGAATATCAACCTTCATGGGTTATTAATGATAAGGTTATCCTTGAAGAATAGCAGCAGAACTATTGTTTCATATATAGGCTTCTGGGTGGATTGTTTTCTTGTTCTTCTTTGGCTTGTCGTCGCTTCTCACCGCCATATTGTTCTCGCTACCTCCTCGTTGTTCTATCTTCTTCCGTAGACACTCAATTCTCTTCACTTGGATGAATAGCAAATACGAAGTCTTCTTTTCTTGTGTACATGCACACAACTACTTTATTCATTTCATGTTGCCGGCCCCGTACACAGCTCGGGAATGCGGGATCACAAATAGAAACGTTCTATTCCTTCGAATGGTCTCAGCTAACTTAAGTTGAAATCTAACGCCAAACATTTTTAGTCACATGACTTCACTGTTCTCTATGGACAGTGAAGCTCTCAACTGTCCTTATATTTAGTATTTATTAATCACGCTTACTTGACACGAGGTATTTATCCCGACATTTTAACGGTTAAAAGAATTCTACACTAAATGCCAAATAAAAGATTCACTCAATCTATTACGTATCATTTTTTATCGCATAGCTGGGAGCTAAGGAAGTTAATAACTTTCCTCAGTCTATTAGAAAGAGAACGTAAAAAAGCGCAAACGGAGTTCGAACTTGCTTGCTACGATATAACAGTCTGGCACATTGGCCACCACCCCACAGGGAATCCCGTATTTTTTCTAATTTAAAATCTCGGAAAAGTCTGTAAATAATTAGATAAAACAGATCTACAAATTCAAAAAAGTATATCTTAAACATGCGTGAAAAGTGCATTCATAAACAATAAAAGTCACTGTATCTTTTTTGTAAATAAGATAATGCCTTGATATGGTTTGAAAAGAACGAAAGTTAATTGAAGTTTTCAATGTTTCAAATCTAAAAAATATATTTTGCGTGTGGAAAAGATCTTTGTGTTGGTATGTCACTATGTAGAGGACGATATTAGTAAGAACACAAAAGAAGTAAACAATGTTTTCGCCAGTAGAAAATAATTCAGTGTTACTGAAATTGAATTGATTCTTGAAGGAAAAAGAAAGTTAAATATCACTCAATAAAGGCAAAAACTAAGTAGCACCAGAATTTTCTTTAACGCTAGTCAAGTTTAGTTTATTATATCATTTTATTTATAAGATTTAGATAGGTTCTAAATAAGATAAAAGGGGATTAATTTATCTATGATTCTAATTGGTTAGAGGAGACCTGCTGTCACTCAGACTCCAGTGAAAAACCATCTGCTAACGCTGATGTGAAAAACCCTAATGAGTAAATAATAAGTAGATATATATTAGTTTTTATATGTATTTAATAGCATGGAAGCTTGTCTGTGACCTTAGGTTTCATGCTGTCTTACGAACGACAATCATCAGGCAGAAAAAGAAAGATATCAGAGAAATCGAAAAAATCGAAAAATGCAATCAAAAGAACGTTAGAATTTGTGTATGTGTCTTTGTCTAGATTATATTTGCGTATCATTGTGCGTGGTCATACGAGTGATATTTAGAATGTGTGTGTGTATGAAGATACATGTGCAGGGTGGCAAATCTGATGTCGTCTCCAGAGTATATGAACCTCGATGTGTAGCGAAAGTCGCGACAGTTTGACCGAGAAAAGATGTTGTATTCGTATCAGTGTGTGGGGGTGGGTGGTGATGATTTTAACTAAGGAATAAATTATCAACATTGCATTACGAAGAAAATAAAGTTTTGATTTGTAAGCATAATAGACGAAGGAGTATGGTGGATCAGAACGCAATCAGTATCGTGGTGATGAGACATGTTTTACTGTAATATACAATGGAGTACTATTTGTTAATTTATATATTTTTTTTTAATTTTTTTTAATTTTTTGTATCCGTGTGTAGTGGTGATTTTAACTGAGGAACAAATTATCATCAACGTAGCATTACGAAGAAAATAGATATTTGATCTATAAGTATAATGGACGAAGGAGTATGGTAGATCAGAACGTAATAATATCGTGGTGATGAAACTCGTTATATTGTAATATGCTATGGAGTATTATGCAATATTATTATTTTATGCTGGAATATGTTTTGTGTTAGATTGCAATAATAGTTTGTATTAGTTATGATGTGTTAATGTTATATTACGTATATATCATTGTGTTTGTGTGTACGTAAGGAATATGGTGAATATAGTGTGTTAAGACGTTGCAATAATTGTTTGTATTAGCTATGTGTTTTTCAATGTGTGTGAGTGTGTGTGGTTGGGATTTTAACTAAGGAGTACATTATCATTATTGGATTAAGGAAATGAATTTTTGATTTGGCGTGTAAGCATGATAAGTCTGGGGCGTAAGGATAATATGTAGGGAGTTGTGTTGGATTACGATAATAATTTTTATTAGCAGTATATATTGTGTTAATGTTATATTACGTATATGTAATATATGGTGGTGTGTGCGTTAGGGATATGTTAAAGATAGTCTGTGTAGGCATATATCAAACAATCATGAAAAAATAGCTAACATAATGTCACCAGCTTGTGGGGGTGCATGGAGATAGATATAAAGTTTTTATGGGATTGCGTTGGGTGTACTGTTTGATGGAGGAAAGTGGTACTTACGGTGCGTCGGGTGTGTTGTGGGGTTATTTTGGGGGGAAGAATTTTAGTTGTGGAGTTAGTATACGTAAGGTGTTGGGTTATGTGTATGGGTCGACATGTGAGAGTAGATGTTTGTTATTATGTCTGCATGTAGATAGAATTTCTGATTTTTGTTTAGCGGGGTATTTTTGATGGGTGAGTGATGATTGCTAGTTTCTCGTGGAGGCAAAGAAGGCATTTTTTGATATCTTACAGAAGGCGGGTGCTAGTTTTAGTATTTCCCAGGTGATGGTAGATGAGATGTTCATGTCTTTAAGGTGCCTGATGTGTGTGGATAAATAAGTGTTAGTTGAGTAATTCCTGTTGGTGAACGAAAGTTTGTGTTTTTTTATTCATTGTTTTTTGGTACCCTCCGTTGCATCTATGTACTGCTTGAGTGAGTTGTTGGTTTTTATAGTGGCTCGGTACACTACATTTTTTCTGTTGGCAGTTTCCTAGTAGGTGGCATGTCTCTTAATCCATACAGTTCCATTGTTTGTCGAGGGGTTTTTCTGTGGATGGTTTCAATCTTTTTGTTGTGGCCTTTTATGATTTGAGATATGTTACATGTACAACTGTAACTGACCTTTATATCGTTTCTGTTGAAAATTTTAGCTTGGGGGCTATATTACTTATTAGATTTAGGAAATCCCAACCGATGTTTGATATTACGCATTAGTTATAAGGCGGGTTGAACCAAGTTATATTTCTATTTCTGTGTTTTGGTTTGCTTTTTGGAGGTATATATTTTAGTGTTTGTTTATAACCGCTTTTTTATAGGATGTTGTCGTATATGTGCTTGTTTTTGTTGAAAATGTCGATGTTGGAAGAATTATCGGATAGTCTGCGGCTAATTGATTTTGATATTTGTTTGATGATTGAGGTTGGGTGGTTTGAAGAAGTGTATATGTAGATGAGTGTATCGTTTTCTTGTTTATAAGGATCAAATAAGCCTTTCTTTAAGTTTAGTGTTACATATAAGAAATTTATTATTTTTAAGTTTGTATATATGGTAATTTTAAATCCCAGTAATTTTTGTGCTTTAGATATCCTTTTCCTGTAACTATCTAGTTTTAGTTCGTTTGAGTTCCTAATGATGATTAGACCGTCGTCACTGTATAATCTCATATCGGTGTTTTTGATTATGTTTGATAGTTGGGAAAGTATCAGGGCACCGACCTGCTCGCACACCTCCGCACGTCAAAGCTACTCATGGGTACGTCAAACAGTTCGTTAATAAGTTATTATATATATATATATATATATATAATCTGCAAAGTGGTCTCCTCATACCGTGAAGAGAAAGTCTGTTGTTACGCTATGTAATGCAAAAATGTCTTGTGTACTCCAAATAATTGAATCTCTCATTAATCAGTGCTGAGGCAAGATTGTTAGTACATTTTAAGATATTAATAATGATTAAAAATACAAAAATATGAGGAATCATTTTTTAAAATTTGTTTTCAGTACATTGTGAATTCAATCATAATGCGAATTTAATCCTTTATGATTGTGTTAAAGTAATTCTTTAGATATTTCTTTATCTTATTCAGTCTTTTTCGCTTTAATTTTTTAACTTTAGAAAACATTCACATATTTTTTACAATGACGACGTCCGAGGAAAATCTAGACATAATCTATGAACTGGATAATCCAAATCTAGAGAAAAAGGGTAATAACTATTTCTCACAATTTTCTGGTCATCCAGACGGTTAGTAGCCTCATCTTTTTTACCGCAATATATAAGATTATGACATGTTCATGTTTCTTCGTTGACCTGTCCGTTACTGTTTTCTAGTATCAACGTAGTATCGGTAAAGTTACTCTCTAAAGTACGTACCAAACATTAGTACACGGATCCGAGGCATACGTGTCAACCTATACGAAATAACTGTTATTCTCCTACGACAACTGTGATTAAAAGAAAATCAATATCTAGCATTCTGTTTTATATCAAGAACTACAAAACATCCTGATTTTTGATTTTTCATATTACTGTTTATTTCATACTCTTAACACTTCTTCAAAAATGGTTGAGAAATTTAGATTGGTTTAATAACTTCAAAATCTATTTTCTATTTTCAAACAATGTAATTCCTTTCATTATTTGTGAAGATAAATTTTAGTTGCTTTAGATTGCATCTACCCAGAACATTAATCTACAGCAGTCAGTAAACCGTGAGAATCAACGATTATCATAAGTTCTGTGGGAAATTTAAATGATCAGATTTTTCGACCAAATATAAATGCTCTTCTAGCTCATGTAATAGAGCAGATGGTACATTTAGTCGTTTAACTTCAAAAGTTTCATTTTTTAAATAATCTGCTATATATAGCAAATACGATAAAATGAATGCAAACGTTGGTTTGAAAACTAATGGTTTTAAAATGTATTCAAAAGTTAATTAAGAAACCCTGTCCATGTCACAGATCGCAAAACCAGCTTTGCTAGATATAAAATTTATATTAAGAGTTTACACGACCAGTTAAAAGCACTTAACTACCCTAAAAATTTTTCTCATCTTAAAAGTGTTATTTTTAATGAAACAAGTTAAGCACTGCAATGGTTTTCATTTATGATAAGTACAAAAATTCTTGTGTCACATTAGATATAAATTAAGCCCCCCCCAAAAAAAAACTTAAACTTTTGATTTACATATTCTCGGCATTCTTTCCCCCAAAGAGTGGACGTAGACTGAAGATAGTTCCTGCAATAGTTTCCAGAGTTGAACTACATTTGTGGGTTGTTAGCTCTGGCTTTTCGGCCAAGTTCATCACACCCCAGTTCAAATAGATTTATGTCCGCTGATTGCACTGACCAAGACATCAGTTGAAGAACTTGCTGTTCCTCATTGCTTTAATGTACACCTGTCAGAGTTTACTAGTGTATTTTGGTTCATTATGTTGCATAAGTACAAATGCTTGACCACAAACTGTGTCCCAGATAGGATCGCATGATCCTGCCTTAAGCTGTGAAAACCGGTCTGATTCAATTTTGCCTTCATCTGGTGCAAATCCCAGACTTTGCAGGTGGCAAAATCCCCACCCCTATAACAGAGCTTTATGGTTGGTATGATACAGGAGTTGCACCTCTTTCACGGCACATAAACCCTCCCGGCTGATCCAAAGATTTCGAACCTTGATTTGTCAGTCCAAAGGACTTTATAGGTTATTCTAAGATCAAAGTTACTGAAGAAGACTTGTATTTAGTATAATTAATTTGTAATGCTAAATATTTCATTAGAAATAACACTTTTAGGATGAAAAATATTTTGGGGGGTTGCTACATACTTTTGGCTGGTAGTGTATTTACCAAAAACATACGTTACGATCAGGATGCAAGAAAAAGACATTTTTTAAGAGGAATACAGCCGATTTGAAATCAGAATTTTCCTTGTCTTAGATAGCTGTATCAAGGCTTAAGAGCCAAATTTACCCTATTTTTCCATAGCTATTTCCTAACTGCATTCACTGCGTTATGAAACGCAAACGAGCTCGTCCAATATTTGAACTTCAATGAGTCCAATTAAGCCAGAGCCTTGTCGGCGATTGTATCTCAAAAAAGAGTGCCCTGGTTATGTCACTAAACTGCATCTGATAGTGAGAAACCTGTTCTTGATTACAGCGAAGTATGGAATACCTCTTCATTGTCACAATCTCAGGTCTCTTACGACACGGAATGGTAGTACCTATTAAGGTCATATGCATGGGTCAAATAGATCTGTACAAAAATATTCATATTCGATCAAATCATGAGAAAAAATACTTAAGAAACAATCACAAAAAATGTCAATATGAACGCACAATGAACGCAATTCCCTAGCCTCTTTTCAGAAATTAACCCTAGCTGTGCTGACATATCATTTAAATTAATGGTTAGGTATGGACAAATTGTATTCAAATTTACCAACCCCTCCGCTCGGGCAGGATATGACACAAGGTCAATTTTTAAACGGAGTTTAACAGGTCTGAATTCAGATTTTCCTTCTCCTAACCAAGGCTGAAGAACCTAGTTTGCCCTACTATTTACCCATAGCTGGGGGAGAATAATTAGATTCATACCTTTCCCAAGGGTATTAGTGCTATGTGAAATGCAATCAGTCTCAGCCAGGATTTGAACTCGTGTAGCCGTGTCCATTTCCTACGACGATAACCATTACACCACGGACACAAATTTAATTAAAGAAAACTATGCTCTGTAATATACTAATCGCTCATTTTCAATAAGAACAACGATAAACTTTGCAAACACATAATAATATATGAATACAGCTTTCCTGGATGGGCTAAGTGCAATGCAGTGTCCTTGTATAATGTATAATGAGAATAAGGACAAATTTTCCGGCGAAATACGCTGAATAAATCACCAAAAATCATGAAACATTTGTATTTTAAATATCAGACATCAATTTCGATAAAAAAAATTCAATTATTTTAGAAAGTTCAATCGTTTCTATTTAAGTGGAAAATGTACTTTATGAACTCGGAAAATTCTCGTTTTATTTTCTACAAAATCAAACCCTCTCCTCAAAAAAAATTCATAAAAGAAAAATCAGGAAACTATTGTCTTCTGTCCCTTTCACATTTCTTTGTCCTTTTTCAAGAATTATAGTTTCTCAGATATTTTACACTTTTCACTAATATAATTCATTTCTGTATTGTTTTCAAAGATAAAATTCTTTGGTCAGAACATCAAATTAAATAAAAAGCACGAGGAAAAACCATTTTGTAGCGCACTGTTTATTTCATTCTATTGATTCGCCTCTATTGTAGTCAGACTGTAAGCAGCTATTTTGAATTCTTTGATCGTTTTCAAACAGAAATGGTTTCTTTAAAACCTTCCTTTTTTATTTTTTATTTCATTCTTGTCTGGTTGTTTTCAAAACATAAACCCTGTTTATATTACAAATACAAGGAATATTGAACCCATCGATTGTCCAGGTTCAGGAGACTTCCAACCGGACTGCAAAACAAAGTATATAAGGAACATTTGATCTCTGTTTTCAGGAAATCGATTGTCATTAAAGAAGCGTTGCTAAAAACGCCTGGAGTAAAAGTTTTGTTCAGTTAAATCACTACACGAAAAATAACATCCGTTTTCACAGAACCACCTTCCGATTGATTGAAAGACCATTCCTGATCTTCAAATCTATTAAAAAATGAACGTAAAATCTTTGAGAAAAATGAAATATGCTCGCATTAGAATTATTTTTGATAGAACTTTTTTTGTTACTGCTGCTTGACACGGATTATTTTTTTTCTACATGCGCCTTCAGGAGAATTTAAAAATCTCGGATTTTATTTGATTACAATATAATGCTTTCCATGATCAAATCAAATAGATCTTTACTATAATCTATGATTCCGATATTGGTGGTTGATAACAATGGTGTGGGTGCGATTTATCACAAAATTCCAAACTAGTTTGACAAGGAATGGTAATACCAGGTTGGGTCCGATCTAAGGGTAAAATAGTATTAACAGAACAAAGAATGTAAACGTGAACCTATAATGAACGCGATTTTCTAACCTCAAAGTATAAAATAAGTATAAATGGGTTGACATGCCATAAAAATCAAAGTTCAAATTAATCATTTTTTTGAAAAGCCAGCGACATTTCTCTACACAGCATTCAACAACTATGAGACTTTTCTTCGACTTTTTGAAGACATTATGTAATATTTTCAAAATCTGCACCCGGCTCTTTGCATTTCATATAGTTATTTTGCCACCAGGTGTGGGTAAATAGTAGGGCAGATTTTGTAATCCTGATATGGTAACTGGTCTAAGAGAAAGAAAACCTTGAATTAAAACATGCGGAGGTGTTGGTTAAATATGTATATATTCAAATATCGTAAAATGACAATATCTAAAATATATACCCTCTCTCTCTCTCTCTCTCTCTCTCTCTCTCTCTCTCTCTCTCTCTCTCTCTCTTCTAGGAAATAATACCAGTTTTTCAACCCGACCGCAAATGAAGACCAAGAGCTATAAATTGAAGTTGTCATATATTCACTAATATTAAAAGGCATTTTCTTTTCCGCATGATTTCTACAGTTATTTGTTCATCCAAATTTACAAATTCTGTAAAACTTCAAAAATGTTAATTTTCTTCTCACTTAGACCGGAATGTTTTTAGCTCACAATCTTAAAATTTTGAATCATGTCAGACTTTCAGAATGACTATATTTTTTAATACAGCTTTTTGTCGGAGGAGTTGTTCATTCATAGTTCAAAGTTCGATCATTAGTTAAAATATAACTCTTTTTATAGGAACGATTCTCTGCCTTTAAAATATTTTGATAATTTTACTAAGTTTCTCTTGGCCTAATATTTACAGCCGCTTTGTCTGCGAGCCTTGGAACATGCTGACTAAATCTTCTGTAGAAGATCAAGACCCGTCACAAAATGTGTGGCCAAGTTGGCTAGGGTTGCAGAATACACTGACTGCATCTCTGTTGAGGAGTCAGACCCCCTGAACAAGGGTCCTGATTATGGCACTAAACAATCTGTGGATGACACTTATTAGTCAAAAAGAATTATTTGACATTTAACTTGTGTACTTATGCTAAACTGAATTGTTTGAAATAGAACTGTTTTTACATCTAACTGCGTGTAAACAAAAACCTGTGTTCTTATGCTGAAGTGAATTCTTTGAAATAGAACTATTTGATCATTTAACTGTGCATAAACAAATGACAGATGTTTGATTGAACTATTAGTGACACATAGCAAAACTTGGACCCATTTAACTTTGTTAACATGCTAAACTGAATTGTTTGAAATTGAATTGTTTGATCGTTTAATTGCATGTAAACAAGTGATTGGAGTTTAAATGATCTGTTAGTGTTAAATAGCAACACTAAAAAAAAACATTTAACTGTGAGTAAAGAAATGATTAACATTAAATTGAATTATTCCTATTTGATAGAAATAAATTAAACTATTTAAATGTGTGCAAAAAATGAGCACAGGCTCGTTTAAGAATGTAATTTACAAAATGTGTTTAGAAATTAGCTTAGTAAGAGTGTTCGCCAGTGGCCCAAGAGACTGGGGTTCAATCTCAGGTCGAGTCTTACCAAAGACTCAAAAAGTGGTACTTGATATCTCCTTGCTTAACACTCGGCATTATAAGGTACGTTTCAAGTGTAAAGTGGAGCAATCCAGGGAAAAGAAGTAGCGCTCGGGTGTTGTAGCTATTGAAAAGGGAGCTTTCGGGTAGCCCTCGACTACGGTCGCCGACGTTACTTAATATATATGTGTAAAGTAGATTTGGTATAAATTACCTTCAATGGTTGATATGCCATAAAACCAAATCAAACGGAATAAAAAAAATGTGTCCTGAATATGACCTTTAACTGCATCTGGTTTTGAAACACGAGTCTTTTAAGTTCTGTGGAGTGTGGAACACCCGTTAATTGTCATATTCCTTGGTTTTCTCAGACCCGTTAGGGGCAAATAGATTTGTTAGCAAATTACCTGTATTTAGTAATGATACTTGATATTATATAACAACTGTCTACAAAAGACACATAAGCTACATAAATCTACAAATATAAACGAACCATGTACGCAATTGCTTAACTAGACATGAAATAACCCCGGACGGGTTAATGATAGTAGTTAAATTAAAAAACGATGACACGTATTGTTTCTTAATTTTTTTACCGTAAATGTTTTGGGGTTACCTGTGTTAATATATACACCAGTAATTAGTTTGCACCGAGGTAGAAAATTAAATTATGAATTATGAAAATCACAGAAAGAATTTAAAAAAGGTACATATAAAATCGCATAACAAATATATTTATTCAATGAAAATATCTAAGCATTTACCCAACCCTTCCCTAACAAGCAAGATGTGGCACAAGACTATTTGTTCAGCAACGTAGTGCTGGTTTGAATTCAGTTTTCCTTCTCCAAGACCGGTTGCCATACCAAGGTTAAAGATTCCAGTCTTCTTTACTATTTACTTCTTTACTCATTGCTTGAGAGAGAGATAGAGAGATTCATGCTTTTTCGAAGAGCATTGCAGTAAAGAGAAAAGAAAACAGTTACGGTAGAATGTGAATTCTGTTGTTGTCTCTATTTAGGAGATGTGGCTTAATGGTTAGTGCTTGATAGCGACCACGAAGTAAATGAGTTCGAAATCTTGTCACACTATTATACTCACTTTCGAACTAATTCTCTTTAGAAGGCATGAACTCCCTTATCCCTTCAGCAATGGTTTAAATATTAGGACTACTATTCTTCTACAAGGTTGGCTTTGACACTAAGGGTGATATGTCATTAAAGATAAAGAAACTGAAACCAAATTGAGTTCATTTCCTAAGGCGGTAAACATGACGCTATGTGCCACCACAATTCATCTAAGTTTTAACTGAACATAATTTTGTGTCATTAACATTTGGGTACATAACCCAAAAACCACAAATTATTTTCGAAAGCGATCAATTTAATTTTTGGACAATACTTACCACAATATATAAAAGTATTATCCAAATGTTAGATTGTGCACTCTCGACCATTTTCACAAAAAATAGTCAAATGTTTCGGGTTTCATTAAATTTTTTTCTGATTGTGTGAAAGTGAAATAAAAAACGAGAGAGTGGTAATTCTTTTTTCGAATTCTCCTTTTTGAAAATCAGAATCAGATTTTGATATTTTCTTGTTTGTGTCAGTATAAAATGAAAAGCAAATAAAATCTTGATAAATTTATAATTTTTTTTTCCATTTCCATGCAAACAGTAAGGTAAACAGTGTTTGTCCTAGTCATAGTTAGGCAGTGCTTAGAATTTTCACTATCTCCTGCAGAGGATTAAGACCCTTCTCCAAAATAAGAAAAGGAATTATGGGTATGAAACTAAACTAAATCTGCCGGTGAGGCTCCATTGCTGGAAATCTGAAGCGTACCTCTCCATTGCCATTGCTACCAAGTCAACTCTGAATCGGAGTGATAATACTTTTTAAGGCTCCATCTATAGGTCAAATTGATCTTTTTAAAAAGTATCTAAAATGGATTGAACCGCGTGCAAAAAAATCTTAAGAGAGAATTATACAAAAATGTAAATATGAACGTACAATGATGACGAACCCTTCAAATCTCCAGGCATGAATTAACGTTAAGCAGGTTGACATGCCTTAAAAATCAAGCTATCTGATCCCTATTCGTAGTGGAATTATTTTTGATATGTTTAAAACAAAACTTCCAAATATTATTTATTTGATGTCAATAGAAAATTAATAACTTGTTAAAAAGAATTTTGTTCTGCATTTTAAATCTTTTTAATCGGATATTTCGAAATGAGTTAATCTCTTTCACCTCATGACGGTCTTGTAATGGAGATTTTTAAGAGCTGAAGAGCGGGAAAACTGCAAACATTGCTTGATTTGAATTGAAAATTTATCTGACCGATGTCAATAATACATGGAAACATAATTCAAGCCACAATAAAAGGAAAAGCTGAAAAAACAAATGGCGTCACGTCCTCCGATTGTCCGGATGTAAAAAAACAGACACCCTCACGTAAATGATTCAATCCGCTTGCTGAACAGCGGCGCCAAAGAACAGACGTGCCATGTGTATTTTGGTTTGATCCGAAATCTGTTAGATAAAGGCCAACCAACAGATAACAAAGACAGGTCAATTAGAAATAAAGTAGACTGTGGTGAGGGTTTTTAAAAATGTTTTTTTTTTACCTTCCGTTTAATTCTATTTCGGGGGAAGTAGGGAGAGGAGGAATGATAATGATAATTATCATTATTACTATTATTAGTATTTCTACTGCTACTTTCAATTATTCGTTCATCTCATTGTCGTAATCTAATCATGTTTTAAAACTTTACTTTATTACGATACTAGAATATTGTTGTATATTATTGTTTCCACCAAAGATAGAATTGTTTTATAATTTTCTGAATCGGATGTCCTGTATAGAGCACAAATTTGCATCTGATGGCGAGGCTCTAGTTCTAGAGATCTACAGAATAAGGATTATCCAATCAATAATAAAAACAGGATTTAGCATTAAATAACCATCCCGGGTTGATATGTCGTTAAACCAAATAACCTTATCGTTATTTATATTACTCTCAGCTCTACTCTGACAGTTAAAAGAAGTTTGGGTCCTCATCTATGCATCAAAGAGATCTATTTAAAAACTAAAATTCATATTCAATTGGAACCTGTGCAAAAGAAATTCTCGAGAAACAACCACATGAAAAAAGGCCAGCATGAACATACAACATACGCAATTGTGTAAACATTGCCGGGGATAGGTTGATATGCCGTTAAAATCAATCAATCAAATATCCAACTATTTTGGTGACAACAATACCTAACTTCTAATTAAGATCGGAAAACTGGCCTTGATGAATGCTCTAAGTCTGGTTATTTCTAACTCTGTATCCACTCCATCCCCGCCCAGGCAAAAAACTCAATATTCCCTATATGTTTTTCTTTGGTAAATTACTAGTTTATGAGAAAAATATGAACTTACTACGGACTGACTGGTATATAATGATGATTGCGTAATGTAATTGTTAAAGTTACAAAAAATGGAATCGGTAAGTTAAGTCCACATTCTAATTCGCATTCGTTTTACACATAGATTGGAAGAGAATGAGATAGATAGATTGATAGATAGATAGATAGATAGATTGGAAGAGAATGAGATAGATAGATAGATAGATAGATAGATGGATAGATTCACACAAATGCGCCATTTGGGTAAAACAAGTGAGTAGACAGGAATCTTGGTTGGCTAGTTGTCTTTTATGGTATATCAACTTTATAGGTTCTCTAATTCCAATTCCTGTTTACTTACACGCACACACACACACACACACACACACACACACGCACGCACACACACACGTGAGTGTGTTTGTGATTTGTAAGTGAATAGTTTGTAAGTAACATTTTCAAAACGACTCAGAGATCATTCATTTGCACGTAGCTAAATAGTTTCAAGTATTGTGATCTAAAACTAAAAATTCTTGTTATTATTCATCCTTCGTGTACACAGAGTTAAGGGGTTATAAGTAGAGCAAATGATTAAACAGTTCTATTTGACCCTTGGATAGAAACCTAACAGGTACTAGCACTTCGAGCCAATATGGATAAAGAAGTAATGGAAATGAAGGAATACTCTACACCGCCCAAAGCTTCGAAGCAAGAGCCTTACCATTAGAAACTTTACTGTCATACATAAGACACTCGTTAGGGCGTGGTCTTATCCATCTGCATAGGTGCAGTCTGGGGGTTCTTCAGAACCATCTGACAGGGTGAACTGGAGTCTTGATAGCAATTAAATATCAGTTAATTCATAAATCGAACATAATAACATTTAAAATGTGTCTATGATTTCAAAACCTATCTACTAATATCTTTTAGACATCTTTTAAAATGTTGGCATATCAAACGCTTGCTAGTAATCTACTTACTTTTGTCTTCATACTAACTAACATAGAGTAGTATGTATGTGTATGGTTCTACACATATTCTTGAACGAACATTTAGAGGTCATCAGTAAAAAAAAACGTAAAAAGATTTTATGTAGCATGTACCAAACGGTAACATTCTTAATTTTCTTTGAAATTCAGTGAGAGCATTAAAATACCAGTAGCAGACAAAGGTGAAACACTGAGCTTCAAATTAATACA
Source organism: Sepioteuthis lessoniana (assembly GCA_963585895.1). Classification (NCBI taxonomy): domain Eukaryota; kingdom Metazoa; phylum Mollusca; class Cephalopoda; order Myopsida; family Loliginidae; genus Sepioteuthis; species Sepioteuthis lessoniana. The sequence continues at coordinate 35,070,530 of OY757924.1, forward strand.
TTTTTATTTCTTAAAATTGAGTGAAAAGTTGTTGAAAGAGAAGTCACACTCTTTACTTGTAAGAAAAAATAATAACTGTCAGAGAGTAAATAATTTAAGAGAGAAGGTAAAGATTCAAGAATCAAATTTGGCAGTTATTGTTCGTCTAAATCTAAGTGAACATATTCCGTGTGTGTAAAAAGTCTATGCATTACACTGTCCTAATGTAGTGGGAAAATATATTTATGCATTAAATGTATAAGCAGCTGTTACTTTTTTTTTTATCAGAAAGCGATGGGTGTAATAGCTGTATTAATAGATCTATGTAAACAACAACATATTTATTCAGTTTAAGTTAATTAAATGATGTAGAAATTAAATGCATTCTTGAAAGAAAACAATGGAAATTTTCACGTAAAAAATAAACCGAAAGGTTGTTGAGTAAGTACGGAAGAATTCCAAACTTAATGAAGAAAATGTTTATTTCTTCGCTATTTGTAAGACCAGGCAGGCAGGCTCGAAATTACATAAAATAGTTTATTCAGTTATGATTCTAATTGGTAGAAAAATTATCTTAACGATCTAGGCGGGAAAATATTTCTTAAATTATTTTGAGTTATGATCCTCGAAGTTTTTCGTGGCAAGTCAAATATTGTCCTCGGCGAGTCTTCAAGAAATTTGTTGTAAACTAGCGCGTACACACTGAGTAATCAATAAATGCAAAAAAAGATACCTAATTACAGAATCTTGAACCTATTTCTTGCAGAAAATTAACACCTTTTAATATTAAAATCAGTTTGTTTCCCATATACCTGCGTATCAACTCATAGCTTACTTAATACGAATTTTTTTTAATTACATCGAGAAGAAGACTGTCCAACGCATTAAGGGAGTTGCTATGACGTTGTGGCTAATGTGCTTCAGTGTGACATCGTAGGAAGCGATTTCGAACTCCAATCACGCTATTACGTTCACTTTCGGACAAATACTCCTGAGAATGGTATGAACCCTCTTATCTGCTTATCTATCAATCAAATACTACCACTGCTGTTCTTCTGCGAAGATGGCGTTGGCATTAGATAACTTACGAAGGTTGATATGCCAAATAAACAAATAAACGACATCAAAACCAACGGCTTCTCAAACTGTTATATAATTACGGAATGATTTTTTTATATTAATCATTTTTCGTTAATTATATTTTATCATTCGGTTTAGTTGGGCTTTGAACTATTCGGCTCTTAGTACAGGTGCACATACACTGAGTACAGTTCACGCTCGTGCGCAGAGGATATGACAATCACAAATGTCATAATAAAAACCCCAGATAAGAAATGAGACTGGGGTTTGAATGACGTCATGCCCGGAAGTGACGGGCTGAGAATTTGGTGATTTTGAAAGAAGACGTTAGTTGAGATTCGACTCTGGGCCGGGCCAGTTGAGCTGTGGGTTGACTGTGGACAATGTAGGAGAGAGTTGGTTTGAGTGCCATTGAGGCAGACAGTTGAAGTTGAAGTCTAACCATGGAGTTCTGCAGATCTCTACCGACAGAGATCTTGGGGGCTACGGTATGCGCAGTGCGTTTGTTGGGTCAGATAGTACAGTCAGCAGAGTAAAAATTGTGTCTCTCTCTCCTCGTGTCGAAAAACTAAAGTCAAGAAGTCAATAAACGTTTCATACCTGAACAACGGAGAGTCGCCAGTGTTTCGTATTTCCTTGCATCTGTATATTTGTATAGTTATATTTTTGTAACATACCCATGATACGGATATATGAAACGTACATAGAATGTTCATAACATATATACATAGAACATAGGAATCCCGAAACACGAAAAGCACTTACGACTTCTTAGTTCTGGTACGAAACTTTTTATTACCTTTAAGTTAAAAGGTTTTTAGACATGAGGAGAGAGATACACCTGACTTTTCCATCTGCCCCATACCACGTGTGCACCCGACACAAGGCCACGGGGAGCAAGCAAAAGTCAACCGTTTTCTCCCGAGGGAGAACTCAACTCGCTGACTTTTCGGTGCTTGACGTTACTCACATCCTTGGTCATATCCTCTATCTGGGATTTTTATTGTGACATCTCTGAATGACACGTCCGCTGCGCGTGCGCGCATGTGAACACCTGCGCTCATGTTTGCACCTAACAAGCCCATGCACTGAGCCGAAAGGTTGTCAGCCTAACTAAACCCAAAGTCAAGATATATAAAACGAAATTCCTTGGCCATTATATTACATTGTGTCTCTACAACAAAACCACCACCTGATACAGGCAATCACCTGCTTCCGATGCTGCATAAAGGTTTTATTAAATATCTTTTTATTATATATCAATAAGATCATCATAAGAACAAGTTTTGAAAAAAGAATATGATGCTTTTTCAGTTAAGTAGATTAATTTTTATAATAGTTTGTTCTCAGTTACCTGATGCATCCTCTATATATAAAATTCGCTTATTTGCAGATTAAAACTGTTTCAAATTTGTATTAAGATAATATCAACTTAGATATTTACCCGTTTGATATTTAATTTACAAAGGCATATTCTTAGACATAAAATGCGGTTAAAGTGTTTTGGTGCAACGTTATGCGTTCTTTGTTTTAAACAATGCTGTGTGTAGAATACTTGTTTTGTAGCATGAAATACAAATGATTTTTTTAATTCATAAAGACTTGACAACTTGTACAAACCACGCGGTTAAAATCATTTTTCTTGGGACGTTAAAATTAGATCGAAGAAAATAAGCGAAGAAAAGAGCTTTAATTAGCAATTTCATCTAAAGAGTCAATTTGCTTTAGAATTGCTGAACTGGAGAGACATTAATTACAAAAGAAACACAACCAAAAAAATAATTGAAATTTAAACTGTTGTACTTGTTCACATCGTGCATCCATCGACAAACATCTTTTTCATTGATTCTTATATTATTTTCCTTTGTATCATTATTTCTTCGCATTCTCTTTGCTCTGCTATAAATTTATTTTCTATCATTCTGTCTGTCCTTCAGCACGGTTGCTTTATTCCCCACCACCTTTCTTGGCTTTTGCCTCAATCGCTCTTTCTACAACCACTTCCGTTATGTCTGTTTCCTTTATTATTTCTTTCTATCTTTGCTTCAATTCTTTCCAATTTTTCTTTTCCAACATTGTTTTCTTTAACTCTCACCCAGTCTGTAACGCTGTTTGCTTTCTTTCCCCAAACTGTTTGCCTTTTTTTCTTTTCCCAAACTGTTTTCTTTCTTTCTTTCTTTCTTTCTTTCTTTCTTTCTTTCCCCTAACGGCTTGCCTTTTTTTTCACTCAAAGTGGTTTACTTTCTTTCTTTCCACAAACTGTTTTTTTCTTTCCTTCCCCTAACGATTTGCTTTTACTCTTACCCCAAGAAATTTGCCTTCTTTCTTTCCCCAAACTGTTTTCTTTCTTTCTTTCTTTCTTTCTTTCTTTCTTTCTTTCTTTCTTTCTTTCTTTCTTTCTCCTAACGGTTTACATTTTTTACCCAAAGTAGTTTGCCTTCTTTCTTTCCTTCTTTCTTTATTTATTTATTTATTTATTTCCCTTAACGGTTCGCCTTTTTTCTTTCCACAAACTGTTTTCTTTATTACTTTCCTCAAACGGTTTGCCTTTTTTCTTACCCCAAACTTTTTACCTTCTTTCTTGCCACAAACTGCTTCCATTCATTCTTTCTTTCATTTTTTCTTGAAATCTTTTCTTTCGCTGTAACACTATTTTCTTTCTTTCTCAAAACTGTTTTATTTATTTATTTATTTATTTATCTATTTCCCCAAACTGTTTTATTTCTTCCTTTTCCCAAACAGTATTCTTTCTTTCTCCAAAATGCTTTTTCTTTCCTTTCACCAAACTGCTTGATTTTTTTTCTTTGACTCCAAATCCTTCTTTTCTTTTTTCCTTTCCAAACTCTATTTTCTTTTTTCTATAACTTTCCTTTCTTTCTATTTTTTCTCCAACTGTGTTTCCTTCTTTTCTTTTCCCAGCATTCTTCTAATATCACTCTCCCTTTCCCTCTCTCTCTCTCTCTCTCTCTCTCTCTCTCTCTCTCTCTCGTGCACACGACTCACTTTCTCTTCTACGTTGTCTTTTCTTTCTTGGTCCGAATAAGACCTTAACTAATTCTCCTCCTATTTTTTTACGCTTACTGAAGTATTTTCAAAACTTTGATCTTTACTTTTTGCCTGTACACTTTTGTCTTTTAACGTCGTTCTACCTTTGGATATTTTTTTTATTTCTAATTGTTTCACAACTAATTGCATGTAACTTAGTCATTTTCCTCTCCGAAGGTCCATCTGCGTCTCAGCAAACATTTAACTCTGTTGTGCACACATATTATTTTCAAATGCATCTGATGCAATTTCATCTTTGCGAATAATAACCCTCACCTATTAAATCTCAGTCGAAAAAGAGAAAACTTCTGTTATCTGTTGAGATACTAAAATGGAAATTTCTCTCATGCTTATAGATCAAATGCAATGATCCGTTAAGATCCAATTCTTTCATTTCCAAGTCAATGTTTGTGAACTCATTACGAAGAAAAACATTCCCATAAACTCCATGCAAAAAATAGTCAATTTTGGTATAGTCGTTTATATACAATCAACGCGACTGTCATTGCTGGATTATGTTACTCACCAAAGCGTTAGACAAGTTTTCTATATTGCATCATATTCGTTTTTTCTTCTATTTTCGAGTACAATTATAATTATTTGTTCTGATATCCGCATTTAAGCATGAGAATTGAAGCGCATACATTGTCGTCATTGTCTCCGAGATGAGCTTGCTTGGAAACACTACATGACGAGAATATTTGTTATCTTTTTTTAAAGTTTAATTCTAATAGCTTTGTAGACTCATTGGCCTAGAGGGTAGAGTGTTCTCCAATGGTCTGGGAGACGTGGGTTCAACCCAAGGTGGCGTCATACCAAAGACATTAAAAATAGTACTTGATACCTCCTTGCTTAACACTCTGCAATATAAGGTACATATCAAGGGTAAAGTGGGGAAATCCAGGGAATGAAGTAGTGCCCTCCCCTACACCTCTGTTTGGTAGCTATTGAAAAGAGAACCTTCTGGTTGCCCTCGACTTCGGTCATGAACTTTACTTAAAGCATTGAATGACAATAGAGAATATATATTTACTCTTGTTTTGCACATTGAATTTCTCTGGTCATCTAACATTTTAGCGTTAACACAAAATCTTGCTAATGATTTATCAAGTAGTCTATGATTTTAAACATAAATAGATACATCTATTATAAGTATTTACCCAGAACTTACAACAAGAAGGATGTGACTCAAGGTCAGTCTTTAAGCGGAATACAGCTGATTTGAATTCAGTTTTCATTCTACAATGGTTGCCGTTTTCAGGCTAAAAGTCCCAGTCTACTATTTTACTCATATTCGGAGTGAAGAGAAAGTTGGTTTAATTCCTTTCTGATTAGTTGAAAGTAAAACACAACCAACCTCGTCTGGCATTTGAACTCTTGTATCCATTTCCTTTAACGATAACTGTTACATCCTGCCTTTATCATAGGAAAAAAGTGAATCGTAATTCACTATATTAGAAAATTATATATAAAGATAATGCCTCGGGTTTAATCTCAGTTTCATCAAATCACAAATCCGTTACACCGGGGTCTGTGAAATGATGAGTTCAATGTACTTATGTAGAACTGATCCCAAATATGTAATAATATACCCCATGTAAGTTGTTGGCTAACCGTAGTCGAGGGCGACCTGGAAGTTCTCTTTTTCAATAACTACAGCATCGAGGTGTAGGAGAAGGCGCTATTACTTTGCTTAGATTGCTCCACTTACATTGGACTCGTCCCTTATAATGCTGAGTAGTATGCAAAGGTGGCATCAAGTACCATTTTTTGAGTCTTTGGTATGACTCTACTTGGAATTGAATCCCTGTGTCCTGGGCCATTGGCAAATATTCTACCAACTTTGCCAATATATACAGTTATATATACTCAACTTTACTTTTGTAAAGGCCACATTGATAGATTTAAGTATATTTCGTTCAGGATACTGAAAGAAAGAAAGAAAGAAAGAAAAGACGTCCAAACACGTAGCTGAAAAATAACATTTTGTCCGTTTTATTCTTTATCATGTTAGCTTCACCCTCAATAAATTAAGTATATTTGTTAAATAATTTGGAAGCGGATTTTTTTTTTCTGTTGACACTGATCAGTGCTTGAGTCCGAATAAAATGAATTAGTTGAACACTAATTTTCAAGGCAAGTAAGACGTTCCAAGTTTTGTTGATTGGCGCAGTATCATTGTTTTATGAAGCAAATAGACAAATTGAAGAAGTATCGTAGACACACAGGCGTGTATGTATACATATATACACGCCCACTATATATATATATATATATATATATATATATATATAAAAGGGTTGTTCAAAAAGTCCTCAGGCTCAGTCAAAATTTAGATTTGTTCTTTCACCATTGTATGGGTCTTAATTGCACAGAAATTAACACAGAAACCGAAATCACTTGTTCTAGTTTTAGAACGAGTAGAGTGTTGATATGAAACTGTTCAGCTATATCTCTTCTTTCTGAGTGATACTACTAAATTTTGAACTACCCTTATGAATATTATGGAGACGCTGGTATTATAATGGCTATCGTTGTTGGGATTGAAGACAAGAACCAGAATTCAAATTCCAGGTGAGGCTACTTACATTTCACATCACATTATTACCCGAAGGAAAGGTATGAATCAAAAAAATTTGCCCTCCAACTGTGGATAAATAGTAGGATAGACTAATCTCTTTAACCTTAATATGTTAAACAATCTAGGAGGAGGATATCTCTAAACTAAAACTCCTCTTAAAAATTTAACTTTGTGCCACATCCTGCTTGTGTAGAAGGACTGGGAATATATATATATATATATATATATATATATATATATATATATGCAGGGAGATCCGTGTTAGCCAGGGAGATCCGTGTTAGCAGCAAGACAAAATGATGATATATATCGTGTGTGTGTGTATGTGTGTGTGTGTGTGTGATAGGAATACATTGACAGTCATCTGCGCTTGATGACTGTCAGTATTTCGCTTATATAATCATTAGACCAAGAACTTTGATTAACAAATCCTCTATCAACCGTACTGGGCATTCTTCATTTATAATTAAAGCTCTCTCTTTCTCTCTCTCTCTCTCTCTCTATATATATATATATATATGTGTGTGTGTGTGTGTGTGTGTGTGTGTGTGTGTGTGTGTGTGTGCGTGTGTGTGTGGCTTTATATATGTGTGTGAGCGTATGCTTATGTTTGTGAGATAACGAGAAACGTCCGAAAGTTATTTTGTAAATAAAAGATAACTAAAAAACAAACTGTTCCTCTGACTGCAGTATTACAGTATTTCAATGGTAGGAATATACTTTTCCTCCCGAGGGTAATGACAGGTTTTATTAATTTTGATCATTGCAACGTGATTTGTCACATGAGATGCTCATCAACTTAAACGAGTTTTCATCAATTGTATAAAGAAAGCGAAGAACCTTGTGCGGCAAGTTTTTATACTTTGTCATCAACACTCCACTTCACATGGAATGCTAAAAGCAAGTTGTTTATTTTTCTTATCGGGTATGGACAAGAAGAGCCAAAATAATCATAACGTGTTAAAACGTAAGCCGAAACGTTTGCATACCATAGTAATTGAACCCATTCTTTCTTACCAATGTTGAAGGTTCGACTTGATCTGACATGTAAATTTCTGGTTTACCTGCCAGCCATCTATTTTGCTGAAACGTGTGATATGATTATGAGTTACCTACCTGCAACACGCATCATTATTGCCTCAAACCATTTTAGTACATTTTAGACGCGAGCCGAATATTAAAGACTGGTTTTCTCTCTTGAATCAAGAGGAAAATATTGGTTAAAAGATACTTGATTTGCGACGTCAAGTATTTTTCCCGCTTGGTGAAATTCAATTCATAGAAATATCCTATTGTGATACTGCTAACGGCAAATTCTAACAGCAGACAAAATAACCCTTATATATATATATATGTATGTATTGTATACATGCATATGTACACATAAGTGTACATTATATGTATGTGTGCATGTGTGTTTATATATATATATATATATATATATATATATATATATATATATATATATATTTGTATATATATAATGTTGTTAAGCTGTCTATCTCCTTAGCAGTCAATTCTTTTTCAATGATTTGGAGAGATCAGAATTTATAAGATTTCTTCTATTCATAATTTCGGAAATCTATTCACAAAATAACATTCTGTTAGCTGAAGAACCCGTCTACAACTAGTATAAGGACAGTAAATGGGTTGCAGCTGTCTATTTTACAATCTTTGTAGTCAATTCTAAATTTACAACGGACAGTCAAAACCGTAATTGTTAGTTCCGTATGATTATTACCTTAGATTGATTTCTTCATGTTGATCGATATATAGATAGATTCAATATGTCTCGGATTCCACTAGCAAATTGTTTTGACTTGAGGGTTCGATTGTGTAGTTATTTGACTATAACAATGAATAACCTGTCTGAAAATCAATTGTCCAATGCGTATAACCGATCAAGCTTCCTCTTAAAATTTCAGTATTTTATTGTTATCCAATGTACCCATTTAAAGGTGATAGTAAGTTATTTGACCAAATTGTTTGTAAGTCCGAACCCTACTGTAAATGCAATAATTGTTGCCTTACTATAACGTTTTCTCAGTCTGTAAAAATGTTGATTTATTAACAGCGATCTGAAATAGAAATCCATAATCATTATTTAACATTCTTTTTCACCAGACTGGCATCTTCATTTTTGTTTTCATCTAAGGCGAGATACCGTTTGACTATCCTTGAAAGCTGATTACATTTTGTAGACTCAAAATATTTTCAAATTGAACTTTCTTTTTAAATTTATCAAATGATTCAAACAAAATATTACAAAGATAATTTAAAGAAAATCATGGTTAAGGCATGCATATTTAAGGTGGAAAATGAAATATTGAATTCGAAAAATCTATTGCCTTGTCGGCCGGGCTTAGGATAGGCTGACTTTATCTCCTACGGAGAGGTAAGACCTCTCCAAAAAAGATGTGTCCTTGGTATAGCTTTGAATTACATCTAATAGGGAGGCTCCATCTTAGTAGATATTGAGAGTATGGAGTAACTCTTCATTGGTATTACTTCCAGGTTCACTATGACCGGATTGGTCGCGCCTGTGAAGATCTTATGTGTCAAATAGATCTGCTTAAAAATTATTCGATTGGACCATAAATATAATGTTTAATTAATGCAATTCTCTAACTTCTAAACATAAAATACCTCTAGACCAGTTAATAGGATTTTAAAATGAATCATAGAAACATCTTATTTCGGGAATTCTTTGAAGTATGCCTATATCCTTCTAGACCGAATGACTTGAGATCGAACTCTGAACCTGTCATTCTAATTCTTTTGACAAAAGGATTATTCGTAGGGGAATTCAAATATTCATTTTCAATTAATACAGTCTATTAACATTTACTAGTTGCCGTCTTCTACGATACTATAAAGGATTCCATTCCTTCAGCGGTGGTTTATTAAAATGAATTTGTTGATCCCCATACTTAGTTTTATTAAGACAGTTTGAAGGTGAAAGTTCTATGCAATAATGCCTCTGGTTAATTACCAATACATTTGTATTTATCAGGAAGGAGAATGTATTCGCCAGGGAAGCATAAAACGATTTTTTTTCTTTCAAAGTCTATAACAGATGAAGAATGAAGAATGAAGAATGAAAGATATAAATATGTATTAGGAATCTAATAATAGCACTTTAAATAAAATATTGTTATGGAAATAGTTACAGTACTAGCAACACTAAAAGATCTTACTTCATGAAAGTAATGGTGTGGCGATATTTCCAATGCCTGTGCTGCGAGAGTAGCATGAATTAAGCAAATTGTGTAACGAGCTCGTAAAAGCTTATATGTATAAACCCAACATCTCCGACACGAGCAGTATATGACACAATGTCAATCTTTAAGCAGAGTATAGCTCGTTTGAAGTCATAGGTTTCCTTCTCCAAGATCGGTTGCATAATCAAGTCTAAAGAACCCTGTCTGTTCTACTATTTAGCCATAGCCCGAGGGGGAAGAATCGAAGTGATGCATGGCCTAGCGGTTAGAGTGTTCGCCAATGGCCCGGGAGACCTGGGTTCAATCCCAGGTCGAGTCATACCAAAGACTCAAAAAATGGTACTTGATGCCTCCTTGCTTAACACTCAGCATTATAAGGTACGGATCAAGGGTAAAGTGGAGCAATCCAGGGAAAGGAGTCGCGCCCTCCCCTACACCTTGGTGTAGTAAGCTATCGAAAAGGGAGCCTTCGAGTCACCCTCGACTATGGTCGCCAACTTTACTTACTTATTACTGCAAAATGAAACGCAGACTTGCCGATGATTTTTCAAACAAGAGTCACCGATTCTATTTCCTACGATGATAGCCGTTACACCAAGTGCGCCTTCCTTGTTTGATATTGTTGCAGAGGAGTCTTCCAAGTACTGTGATAAAAATGTAATACTGAAGTTAATTGTAAAATAAACCAAGCGAACATAAAACCGAGGCTGATTAGAACAGATCTGTCAGTCCTAATTTTCTTAGAGGATAAAACTGATATTTTTTTTTTTATTCAGATGCATTTGTATGTCAATTCAGGGCATTCATTTTTTGAAAACTCTTACTCTTCTGCTGGAAATACAGTCTGTATATTCTAAGCTCCGTCAACAGGACAGTTTGTAAGAATTAGTAAAAACTCTGGAAAGTTTGGTATATACCTAATATATTATTTCAAAGAGCACTGTGTTAGGATCATGAAAACATTACTTTCTCTTTACACACTTTTACAATGTATATACGTATCCCACTGTAATATCGGTAGTGCGTATGTTAGTTGAAATGAAAGGGAGGAAAACGAAAAAGAATGATTTACATCATGGCTCCAACTTTTGTTGTATTCTCCCTCACACACTTAAGGCACTTCGTGTTTTCTCGCTTCCTGTATTTAAAAAAAAAACGTTTGAAGAAGCCTGACGTGTGTTATTCTGTTTTCTCTTAGCTTGTATTTCCCGCGCATATAAAAGCATCTATTATTCATCATGGAGACTCTAACCTTTTAATGAATTTACATGTCTTTTATTTTTGAAAGTTTTTTTTTTTCACAACGGAATGCATTTCCATTTCCCCCTGTCCGCACACGGAAAAGAACAATAGCCAAGAATTTTTTTGCTAATTCATAAAAGTTGCTTCGTTGTTTCTTATATATTTAATTCTTGCCAAAACATATCTAATTCTTTAAAGAATTTTTTTGCTCACACTCTCTCTAGAACATTTCTGAATATGAATATCTTCCATTAGTAAATCTATCGCGTTTTTTAACTGATTATATCAACAAAACAATGCCGTTTTTCATTCACTCCTTTTTATGTATTCATAACGAATAAACGCTTTATTTATTAAATGTTCGAAAGAATAATTTGTTTTAGCCATTAGTTCTGTGCATATATAGTTTAATTTTAATAGACCAGAATAGGCACAATGTTATTCCATAATCAAAAGGAGAGATGCTTTTGAAAATAAAGGTGATTATATTTTTTCATGATCACTTTAGCATTAGTAAACTCAACTAAAAGATTTTCAGATTATTTTAGATGATTTTTTTCATTATATTAAAGAAATATGGCTGGCTCAGTGATAAAAGGACTTTTTAAATCGTTACAAAATTCTTATCTCTCAAGACTTAAATGTAATTTTATTCAGATACTTGGAATAAAATTAGGTTTAATTTGTACACATTTGAGATGTAAAATAAAGTAATATAAATATCTAATGTTATCCGAGAAATTTTTATCTATGGCCATTTTCATGAAGATTTTTTCTTTGTTAATTTTATGTTCTTCAACAAAACTCCCGCCTCGTTTTTACGTTTTACACACAACCACTAAATAAACAGCATTGATCGAAAATCGGGAATTATATTTCCTGTAAGATTTTATTACACATCCGTCATCTTTGAAACTTCATACAATATGGCGAAATATTAGATAAGTAAGAGCTGTATGGTTAATTACGCATGTTGCTTAGCTTCTGTGGTCTAATTGATAAGGTGAAGTCTCAGCCTGTGGTGGGATCACAGTGGTAAGAAATAAAATTATCGCTTGGAGCTGATTGTGCCTTGCTGGCGAGGGTTAGAATTCGTTAAGTGTATTTGCTGTGGAAGTAATACACCCTCCAAAAACGATTGTCCTAGCTATGACACAAAACTATTTCTGGGGGTAAGGCTACTGTTCAGAAGCTCTTGGGAGTGCAGAGAACGGCTTTGATGCTATTACTCCCAGGTTCACAATGAGCCAAATTAATTGAATCTGTTACGCCTCATTATGAGGAATAAATAGACATTTGAAAATTATTAGTATTATATTGGAACAATTGAAGGTATATAACGGTGAGAAGATTATCTGTATTAAGAATAATTATTTAAGATATCATTATTGACAATTATTACCATTACTTGAAACGATATAATTGCTTAAAATACTTGAAATCATGAAACTGTGTTCAAACAAATGCTTATTTTTAAATGGGAATAGTTGCTAGAAATTATATAATTGTTTAGGAATTATAAGTATTAAGAATAGTCGATTGAAACTATATTGTATATATGATTGTTATCACTAGTTATATTAAACCATATAATTGTTTTGCAAAAAGACTTACTTGACCAGGGTTAAATAACCTAACATACTTTAAAACCAACCAATCAACAATAATTCCAAATTATTAACATTAGTTAAGTAAAACTGTAACTATATAAATTTGCTGAGAGGGTGTCTTCGTGGCGTTATGGTTAAATTGCTGGACTGCAGAATCATAGTAGCGAGTTCAAACTCCAATCGCGCTATTACGTTTATTTTCGGACAAATACACTGGGGAAAGGTATGAACCCTCTTAGCTACAGCTTAAATACTACCACTACTGATCTGCTAAAAGGATGGATTTGGCATCAAATAACCTAAGAAGTTTGATATGCCATCATATAAATGAACATATTACTGGGTAGACAAATGATTATTAGCAAGTAGAAATTAACTAAAACTTTATAACTGCTCGAAAAAAAATCTGACTTCGACGTTAAATAACCCAAAAATAGTTTGACACGCCCTAAAACCAGCAAAGAGCATATTCTTATCCGCGCTTTTTACACCCTTTTTCTATATGAAAAATTGGGTGTATCAAAGAGGCGACTGTCATTTGATACCGATGGTTAGAAAGGAAGTTTGACACATTTTACGATATTAAAGCTTTTTTTTTCTAGGTTCATTTTTCTTCTTCTCAATCGAACCGATCTCATTGCAAAGAGACTTAGAGTTGTTTTGTTCAGTCTTTGGCAGAAAAGAGTCACCTTTTCTTTTATAAATTGTTGCCACCATCCCCAGCATAGAATGGAGTTTTTTTTACATAAGTCCTAAAATTCTCGGCTTTACTTTACGTGTCTCCCTACCAACAGACAAACATTTGCGCCTGCCATCATTTCACATGACTGCCCATAGCCAATGAACCAATGCGTTTCGCAGACATTGATTCAACAATCATGACCTCTGTTTTATCACCAGTAAATTCTACTTCCGCAAATATCTGACATTTTCACTATGAAGCATTGGCTGTAGAATTCACCGTCAGCATCACTGCAGACGGATAAGAACCCCCACCACCACAACGAGTGTCCAGGATATGATACTAAACGATATGATGTTGAGGTTCCAGTGATGCTGGACATTTGGGGAATGTAGAGCACCTCTTCATTGACATCACTCCCAGGTCCACTCTGGCCCTGAATTGTAATACTTGATAGGGTCCTATGTATGGGTTGAATAGAACTAATCTTATGCTAAACTAAATAACTTGGAATAGAATTGTTTTGATATTTGAACTGCGAACTATGCTAAATTGAACTGAACTGTTTTTGACATTGAAACTATACTTACGAGAACTGTTTTTTGAAATTGAAACTGTACAAGCGCAGAACTGAGTTATTTGAGGTGAAATTGTTTTAACATTTAACTGTGTAAGTACAATCTGTACTTGAATCGGTTGAGTTGGAACTGTTTGACTAGGCTGAATCGCTTGAAATAGAGATGTTTTTGACCGATGAACTTTGTATTCTTCCTAAATTGAATTGTTTGAAATTGAACTAATTATTTGTCTAAAAACGGATTTGGCATTAAATAACCTACAAAGGTTGATAAGCCATAAACCCAAACAGCAACAACAGCAAATATCAAGCATATTGAGGGAGGAGGGGATATTATGTCACACTTAATCTGATTTAATGATACTTTCACCTTGTCGGTGGGGTTAAGAATATGCTGACTGTATCCCATACCGAAGAGTAAGACCCAACGAAAAAATGGGCGTTCTGCTTATGGTATTAAACTGAATCTTTTTGCACAGCTCTTCTTCTAGAGGTATGGATAGTGTTAAGTTCTCTTTCATTGACATTACTCTCAGGTCCACCATGAAAGGAGTTCTAGTACCTGTTAGGGTACGAGCTATGGTTCAAATATATCTGTCGAAAAATAATTCGTATTCGATTGGATCATGTGTAAAAAAACATTAAGAAACACAAAAATGTAAATATGAATGCGATTCGCTAAACTGTAAGTAGAAAATAACCCTCGACGAGTTACCATTTCCTTCAAATCAACCATATTTTAATCTATTTTAATAAAGCGCTAAATAATGAGTTTAGTGGGTTGCAATAGAGAGCGACTAAATATTAAAATAATTTGAAAAACATACTGGTCAAAAGTGGAAATTTACTAAGCCTTTTGCACAAGGCCATATGAAAGGGGCACCCAATGAGACTCGAACTCACTCGTGTAGGTTTGCTAGTCGAGCTTGCTAACCATTACACCACCAGAGGCGCCTTACTGGTCAAAAGTGATAATCGGGGAGTTCCCGTAGTATTACAGTTTGCATGCTGGACTGATATCATAGTAAGTTAGTTCGAACTTCAGTCGCGCTGACATTCACTTTTGGACTAACAATCTTACGAAAGTTAAGCCTCCCACCCTGATTTCCCTAGCTATAGGTTAAATAGTATCATTGCTGTTCTTACGCCAGGACGGCTTTGGTATTAAAATAACACTAGAAGGTAGTTACGCAACAAAACAAATAAAACGAAAATAGTAACTGCCAATTCTTGATCAAAATATTAAAAGAAATAAAATTTGCTCGCGTGATATTTACTAGTTAAGCAAAAACTACATAATCTGAGGTATAGTATATTTAGTAAAACTAAGCCGGATAAACTTAAACAAACCATAAAAAAGTAACTAAACCAGATAATGTAGATCTGTATCAGAAGCTGCAATTTGCTGAGCGTAAATATTGTTACTTCAGATCAGCAACATTTTTTTTCTGTCCAAATATTTTTGTTATTCCTGTAAATAATGGAATATTCAGCAAGATTTTCATCAGACTTTCAGGTGTGCAGTTTTTAAGAATATGTATATATTGATTCGTCAATTATCCATTATGCAAATTAGTTCATATGTATCTAGTCCTGAATTTTGACACGTTTTCTTTCTTAATGTAATTCTTATCTTAGAATTTGATAGTCTTGTCTATCTTGACGTGAAACTCCGCAGAACTTACTCGAGTGACATAGATTATGCTAGAGAACAGACAAAAGAATGAAGGTACTTATCGATAGATCTGCATGAGATATTTTTATATATTAAATTAGATGGGGATCATCGTGGCGTAGTGTCTTACGTGCTGGGCTACGACATCATATTAGGCAAGTTCGAACGCCAATGATGCTATTACGTTTCTTTAGGTTTAGTACATTTAGGAAAAGTTTAAATACTTTTATTCCATGAACTATGGGTTAAAAGGTACCACCTGTGTTTTTGCCAGGATGGCATTGGCATCAAATAACCCACGAAGGTTGATATCCAATTATACAAGAGAAACGAATCAATCTATACTAAATTCAATTGGAAAAAAAGTTATATTAAAACTTAGTGAAATGATATGTGTGTTTCTTGTTTGTCAAGTTTCCTATTATGTCATATTTTGTTGCGGTATTTAATGCCGATATCAGCCAATTGTTTTATCATATTTACCCAACCCCTCTGCTCGGGCAGGATATGACACAAGGTCAATTTTTTAAGCGGAGTTTAACAGGTTTGAATTCGGAGTTTTCCTTCTACTATACTAGTTGCCTCACGAAGGCTGAAGAACCTATTCTGACCTACTATTTACCCATAGCTGGAGGGAGAATAATTGGATTCATACCTTTCCCAAGGGTATTAGTGCTATGTGAAATGCAATCAGTCTTGTCCAGGATTTGAACTCGTGTCGCCGTGTCCATTTCCTACGACGATAACCATTAGACCAGGGGCACCTCAACCAATTGTTTTATAAGCAATTTCAAGTAACTAATATTCATGCGAATAATTTGTCCTCAATTATATTGTTTCAAGTATTCGTATATGATACTAATAATTCATACACATTGTGTTTTAAGGAACTATTCCCGTTAATTAATATGTTTGTATACAGTTACATAGTATGAAGAGCTCCTATTTCATACAACTGAATTTCTCTCTCTTATATTGTTTCAGTACATTAATAACCTCTGTAAGAGATGCAGAAGGTGACAGGGTTGCTGCAATTTTTGTGAGATTTATCGTACAAAATTGGATCAAAAGTACAACAGCTTGGAACGTAATTAACTGACATTTTATTTGTAATTTTCGGCGTATAATGTTTGCTCTATAGGATTAATATTTCTTAGAAAAAATTGGCAAATATTTTTTTCAGATTTTAATTTTTTGATAGGCTTTGCATTGTTTGAAATTGCTTTATCGGAAATTTTTTTGGATTTCGTAAAAATTGTTGCTTTAAGGCTATTCAAAATGGCGCCAAATTAAACAGTGCTCTAGGTTAATAAAAAGATATTTTTATCAATTTAATGGTGGCAAATAAATGCAAACCTAGTGAAATGTCCAGAAGAATATGTGATATGAACGAAAAGTATGTTTTTGTAAAAAAATATTGCAAATACGCTAAACATAATTTTGTCACCACGAGCCTAAGTCGAAAAGAAAGTCCATGCTATTTAAATACATTGACTAGGCACTTAAGAAAACTCGGTAATGAGAAAAAAAGTCATGCCGACAGTCTGGGACACGAAGGACCCATCAGTTTTTATTTCCTGAAAAAAGGTGCACCTTTAAACAATGCTTACTCTTGCCAACTCCTTAGGCAATATTCATTATATTCATTGAATGACAAGCTTATATATATATATATATATATATATATATATATATGTGCGTGTGTGTGTGTGTATGTGTGTGTATGTATGTGTGCATTATATATATATATATATATATATATATATATATATATATATAAAGATTGGTTAAATCCATAAATCTCTGCTGTTATGAGCAATTGAAGATTTTATCGGGTGTAGATTTATTCTTGAACTTATATATACATTAAAGAAGAAAGGTTGCATGAAAAGATTGCTCAATGTTATAGCAGAGCACTTATAAACCTAAAATATACGTCGTGCATTCAATAAATTTCTAGACGTTTTTTGTATAGGCATTTAAAATTAATGTAGACTCTTGAAAATTCAGTATGTTATTGCTATACATCTTATAAGATGACTGACCAATTTTTATGATTTCAGCTTCAATGATCAGCTACAGCAGGCATTGGAATACACCCTACTAAAGCCTAATTGTCACAGCAGGTGAATTCCAAAAATGCAATCTGGACTTTAGAAGAACGATATGCAATAAAATTCTGTTTTAAACTAGGAACAAACGCCATGCGATGAAAGCTGGATCTACTGCTATGACCCAGAGACCAAGAGACAGAGTTCCCAATGGAAGAATGCTGGCGCTCTTAGACCTCAGCATGTCAGACAGAATAAATCCACCCACAAACGTTTAATGATCCCTTTTTTTGACAGCACTGACATTACCTACATGCACTGGGTTCCCACTGGACAGTCAGTCAACAAGGAATACGATGTTGAGGTTTTAAGGGAGTTCAGGAAGAGATTCCGTCGGAAGAGGCCAGCACTCTTGAAATCGGGTCAGTGGCATTTCCACCAGGACAATGCACCAGTCCAAAACTCCATCCTTGTTACTGACTATTTGCCCAAGATGGACATCAAGACAGTTTCTAACCCTCGCTATAGTCCATACCTTGCTCCCTGTGACTTTTGGTTATTCCTTAAGCTCAGAGGCTGTCGTTATGAGACAATTGAGGAGATGAAAGAGGCGGTGACGAAGGTCATTGACACGCTCACACAAAAGGACTTCCATGGGCGTTCCAGAAGTTGCTGGAACGGTACAACAAGTGCATTGCAGCCGGAGGCGATTACTTCCAAGGGGACTAGAATTCCATGTGTGTACTATCAATAAAAGTGGTCACACGAAAAAAGTCTGGAAACTTATTTAATGACCCTCGTATATGTGCAATTACGTCATTACGAGTTCAAGAAAGCATCAACACCTGATCAAATCTTAAATAGCTGTTAATAACAGCAGAGCTTTATCGATTAAAACGTTCTTGTGACAAAATTGATTGAATTATTTTTATGTATGTGTTTTACTTCTTTTGCTTGATAAACCGTGACTTACTTAGTAAAGTTTAACTAAATGTGAATAATTATTTTATCAAAAGAAAATATTTTTTCTTTGAAAAGGAAGATTAAAAAATAGGTTTAATATGATTAGATTGACCTTAAAGTAACATAGCTTCCGGTTTATAAACGTAAATTATCTATAGGCCAACAAGCGATGAAATCCCGCTTTTTTGTCCTATGTGGACTATTTATGTTAACCCCTCTCTTGTTTCAATAAATATATCTACCAAATTTTCTATCTCTATTACAAATAGTTTTGGAGGTGCCCCTGGTGTAATGGTTATCGTCGTAGGAAATGGACACGGTGACACGAGTTCAAATCCTGGACGAGACTGATTGCATTTCACATAGCACTAATACCCTTGGGAAAGGTATGAATCCAATTATTCTCCCTCCAGCTATGGATAAATAGTTGGGCAGAGTATGTTCTTCAGCCTTCGTGAGGCAACTAGTCTAAGAGAAGGAAAACTCCGAATTCAAACCTGTTAAACTCCGCTTAAAAATTGACCTTGTGTCATATCCTGTCCGAGCGGAGGGGTTGGGTAAATATGCTTACAAATAGTTTTGTCGCCTCCAAAGGACAAACTCTACCCCGTTAATGAATAAGATTGTTGTGAGTCAAAATGATTAGCATTCATCACAACAATGTTATCTCAATGCATTTGATTTTCTGTCAGTTCATGTAAAATGCATTTATTGAATTCATTAATATTTTCTGTCACAGTGGATTAACAGTATTGAATCATAGCAGAAAGTTTATTTTATTTTTTCTGAATAACTTCCTTCTATTTTTCTTGGATTATCTGGAGGAAATTTGTCGTTGTTTGCCATTACATTCTTCTTTCTGGTACATACTTAAAAGAGTAACCTTTTCTGTTTATTCGGCGCTTAAAACGAACTGTAATCCATTAATAATATACTACGTTGTAAGAGGATGTTCTTCCGGATTATCAGGAAAATACTCAGACTAAAACTCTAGTATGAGTAAGAAATGTCATCGTAGTTGACATTTCCACGTTCTTAAAAATTCCTCAATAGCAAAGTTATGTCTGCATTTGTGAGATAGAGAAAACCGAAAATGTTCAATACTTTAAAATATTATTACTGGTTATTTTTTACAAACAAAGTAGCCGTCAGAAATTACAGTTATTTTTTTAAGCCAGCATGAAGTGAGACTATTTGAGAAAGTTCAGCATCTTTTCCTGTGCACTAGGTGTACGAAGATATACGTGATTTAGCCCGAACTGAAAACAGAAATCAACAATGAATGTCGTGGCCACCAGACATGATCAGGCATCTATGTGGTAGCATAGGTTGGATAGACAATACTGCCCACCCAATGCGGGGTTAGGTGAAGCCCTGTAAAAAGCAAGTTTCTGGGTTTGCTCTTTTGTTAGCTGAGGAACGAGAATGCATCTATGGAGAGTGAGTGAAAATTCAAAAATAAGAGAAGAACCGGTTCTAACTAGATGGAAAAAGTTTGCCTGCACGTGGCATCTGTCATTCATTTCCACCAACTTCCACAGCCTCAGAATCCGAACGGAGAGATTTAAAAAGATATCCTAACACTTGATCCAAAATGTTTTTTGCTTCTCCTCCCCCATCCGACAATTACCCATCACCGATATAGCAGTCGTTGGTGACTACAATACAGGCGCTTTTGTTAAGAATCGATTTACTTATATTCTGCCACGTTTGAAAGTGTCATTCAAGAGTCACCCGACTTGGATCGGTACAGTATCTTTCAGAACAGCCTTACTTTGTATTTCGCGGGAAAACAGTGTTCTTTAAGAAGAAATCTTTTATAGGGCATATGTGCCAAATAACCTAATGAGACATTAAAGGTGCAATTGTTACTTGGTTAATGGCATACTAACCATCGTGAGTTATTTAATGCCAAAGCTATTTTTGTAGAACGATTGTAGTGGTACTATTTAACCCGTAACAGGAGAGAGTTTAATGCTTAAGAAAAAACCCATTGAACCATTAAAAAAGACACGACGAGCCCAGTTAAAATTCTGGATGAGGCTATTTACGTTTCACTTCGTGCTGAGGCTACTGAGAAAAACATGAATCCCTCTCTTCTCTTCTTATGGGTAAATAGTAAAGCAAACTTACTCTTTATAGTTGGGCAGGCAACAAATGTAGAAGAAGCTAAAACTATGAATTATGGCATGGTTCGTCATTTTTCTGTTATTAGCTCATCCAAAAAGTGTGGCTGATTTTACAAAGGCTTTCATCACTATAAACAAATTGCGTATGAAAGGCATTTGCTAAGGTTCAGATTAATGTTAATGGTCATCATCAAATCGATAAATTGAAACTATTTATTGTTTAATGATTATAGTCTGTAATTTTTATTTATTCATTAATTTTTTGCTTTAACATCACAGAGTTTATTATTCATAATTGCTGATGGTAAAATCATTTAACATTTTAAGGATTTTGACAAAAAAAATAAATAGTTGCTTGTCATTCAGTATTTGAAGATGGAAAAAAAAAGGAAGAAAAAGCATAATTACCTTTTTCCAAGATCAAGCTTATTTGAAGAATTCGGAATTCTTCCACTCCCCCATGATTAGCTTTTACTCGATAAGTAAAAGATTGTACAGGTGATAAACGTAACAACTATTTTTGATTCTGCTGTTTTCTCATCTCTGACGAATGTTGGCAAAGACGATTAGCCGCTGGAAACGTTTTCTTCCTCAGAATGTGCTTTTTAAATAATTAATTTGAGGCAAAATGAAAAGCACTCATTTTAATCATACAGGCATCAATAGTGTATCACTTCCTGTTACATTAAAATTACAATCCTCAAATTCCTAACATTGAAATCATGAGTAAGAAGAATAAAAATGACACGAGAAGGAGAAATAATTCGCAAGATGATATTTACTAAACGTAAAACTAATTTCTTTGAATAAATTTCAAGATTAAGTAACACGTATAATACTACAAAAGAGTTCGTTAAAATACTGGTCACTGAAACGGAGTGGTCTTAGGGTGTGAATTGGTGGGTATATTTAAGGCAATTGCAAGAAGAAAGACAATTGTACAAAGATTAAATCCGACCAGCTTGCTAAATGTGATGGAATTCGTGATAACAACCAATACACTACATTTGACACAGTAAATCAAAAACAGGAATTACCGAGGGTTGCCAAAATTATCAAAAAACACCATTATTAATTCAAACGGGTCATGCGTACTGTCTACACAGAACTTCCATTATAAATAAACTTTTTTCCAATTAGTGGGTTTCTGAACAAATGAGAGTCGAATGAGAGAAGCTGCTGTGAGGAGTGATGTAGAAGAGACACCAAATATAGAAGACAAATAGTATCCTCCTGCAACAAAGAAAGACTCGCTTGAACGCAAAAAAAAACAAAAAAACTCGAGAATACCCGCCTGATCTGACATTGACCGTCAAATATTTCCATGGTCTCAGTAATTGGACAAAGAAAAGCAATAAAGAACTGGATGCCTTATATTTGAGGAGTGTGTGTGTGTGTGTGTGTGTGTGTGTGTGTGTGTGTGTGTGTGTGTGTGTGTGTGTGTGTGTGTGTGTGTTTCTCAACTAATAAGATGAGTATGACCATCATTGCAATAATGGCCACACCTGGTTGATGTGAGTCCTTTAACTGAGCAGGTAACTGTCATCGGTAGCGATGTCACATTCGTTACTGAATACTATGACAATGATAGTTTAAGACAATACACAAGAAAAACACCATGGTTGGGTGGTAAAGAAATTGAATCTTTTCGAAAATATCGAAAATTCCATTGTTCTAACATAAGAATAGGCATCCCTTAGTGCTTTAAAAGTTTTTTCAGTCTTTTAAACTGGAAAAAAATAAACTAATTATCTGAAGTAATATGAGCTGTACATTCGCCACATTATAGATTAGTATGATCACTTCAACAAATCACTCATTTCACAGCTTTCCATGTAAATTACTAGTATCGTAAAGTAAATCTTACATATTTCTTATTTCCGAGGGTTAAACGTGGATGAGAAAGAACTAATGTAAGAATGGGTAGGGTTAATATGGTCGGAAGGTACCAATCAAGCAGACTAACGTCTTAAATACAAAACTGGGTTGTTATTTTATCAGTGATTCAAATCGAAGAATACTGGCCAGAAAATTTAACAGCAAAAGTAGGCAATTTGCCGAAAGTGCGTTCTGGCTAAGTTTTTACTACATTAATGATTAGAGACGATAAGATTATTGGCACGAACCGGTCGTTGAGCTATTTAGTAAGTGGCAATTACTTCCAGTGAAAGGCAATAGAGTAAAATGAAATATGTGAAGCATGTTTAGATGATAGACGAAATTAGTATTCTTTTAAAGCAAATTATGTATATGTACGTTAACAGATTTTCAGACTTACAAAGAATAAAGCATTTATTTTATATAATAAATATTGTCTCTTATAGTTGTTGCAAATTAGTGGAGAATGCTAACGTATAGTGGTGAAGGCTGTAAGTATATATATATATATATATATATATATATATATATATATATATATATATATATATATATATATATTTATGTGTGTGTGTGTGTGTGCTCACATACTCTTAAGAATATTTATAACTTTTAGACGGCGACATTTTGTAGATGATCACGCATGTCATTGCTAATGATTTAGATTTCTTGTACAATAACTTGTACAATAATTCCTTGTACAACTAACAATAATTTGTATTTGTGTGTATATGCATATTACATTTAAATTCACAGATGTTTTCTATGAATATGAAATAATTTTGAACGAGTAAATATACATGTTTCATGAACAAGACAAAGAAGAACGTCCATTATGAGCGAATAGAATGAATAATCAGAAATTACCGAGACCAAATCATAGAATTTTATTTCATGATCTAAATGAGGTGTGCATAGCAAATCAATTTATATAATAAAACAATAGTGTCTACATTGCTATCAAGACATCTCGACAAAGTCTATTCTTAGACAGCTCTCACGGCATCGTGGTTATCACTTCCGGACATACCCTCGGAAAGCTCACTTTATCCACTCCAGCTATTGGTTACATCGTACAACTGCTATGCTTCGACGAGAATTGCTTTGACTTCAAATAACCCAGGAAGGCTGACATGCATTTAAACAAGTCAAAGTCTATACTAGCCAGTGCCCATTCTTAGTACTTTTGTCAGTTTTTTTTTTCAAGAAAACTGAGAATTGTCCAAGTGCAGCATTCTCTATACTTAATTGACCTAACTCTATGAGACATTTTCTTGATTCCGAAAATGAAAATTCTTTAAAGCGTACGATTTGAGAATATGAACGACGTTAAAAGATATGACAGCATTGCTTCATATCATGTTGAAAGATACGTTTCAGAAGTGTTTCGACCAATTAAAAAAACCCTATATAAGTTCGATGAATACCAGGGGAATTATTATGAAGAAAATTTTTGTTTTATTTCCGTCTTGGTAAATACTACTTAAGTCTACATATTATTTGTACACACTTCGTTAATAATTTTTTCTTTATATATATATATATATATATATATATATATATATACCGCCCAAAATAAAAGCCGATTTTTTCTGAAACAACTGTATTCCTATGTCTACAATGTAATTAGGCTAACTTCAACTTAAATTGCCTGATATCAATATATTCTCTTGTAGTTTTTAGTCGGTGGTTGTAGAACCCTCCGACTGCATCTCCTGCAGAAGGTCCTTCCTCCCGATAAAAAGGATGTCCTGGGTAAGACACTAAACTGAATTTGGTGTTGAGGCTGCAGTTCCTGAGCTCTGGAAAGTGTTTTGTTCCTTGCCATGACTCCCAAGTCCTCTCTGACCAGTCGTGGGTCAGATAGATCCATTTGAAAAGTATTATCATTCAGGTGGAATATTTTAAACGAAATAAGGATGTAAAAATTATTTTATTTGGAATACTTGAAACCATTTTTGGCATAATTGAAATCTAAACAAATAAAATAACAATAGTTGCATCAAACCATCCAATTATGCACAAGTTAAAAAACCGGGACATTGGCCCAGCGGTTAGAGTGTTCGCCAATGGCCCGGGAGACCTGGGTTCAATCCCAGGTCGAGTCATACCAAAGACTTTAAAAAAAATGGAACTTGATACCACCTTGCTTAACACTCAGCATTATAAGGTATGGTTCAAGGGTAAAGTGGAGCAATCCAGGGAATGGAGTAGCGCCCTCCCCTACACCTTGGTGTAGTAGCTATCGAAAAGGGAGCCTTCGGGTCACCCTCGACTATGGTCGCTAACTTTACTTACTACTAGAGTTAAGATAGATTATTTTAAGCTTCACTGCTTAAAATTCTTTAAAAAGGATTATAATTTGCAATTTGAAACCATATGAAAAGATTGACTTCAGTAACAGATAACCGAGCAAGTGTTGATATGCATCAAAAATAGTAAACCAATCAAATGTTTTTTGTGCGATTTCAGTTTTGGGAACAGAAATAAGTATTCACAGAAATGAGTCCGGAGGGAGCCTCGCCCATATTAGCAGTTCTGGTTTCGGCTATGTGAGAAGTGACCGATAGCAAAAGACCAAAAAAGGTAGAGGCAGTCCGATTCGACAGTTGGCCTTTTTCAAAAGGGCCAGCGAGTTAGAGTGATAAATTGTGATCTAAATTTCAGAGCCAAGCGTAACTACTTTTGAAGTATACGATTTATAGAAAACTTTGACTTCCTCTAAATAAATGTGAGTAGGATCTTCAGTAACCACCATTTTTTTTCCTTTTTGTTCCTGATACGAACAAATTCATCGTGTCAACATTCTGCAACAACCTTTTTCTTAGAGAACCTGCTCTATTGAGGTTAGAGATTCGTTATGCTTTGCCCCCACTTCGCATAAATACTGATATGCCCATCATTGAATTAGGACATTAAAGCAACAAGCTTATGTAGCTCATTATTAAATAACTTGGTGTAATACAGTTTTACTTACACAAAAATCTATCTTAATTTTTTTTCGAGAGAGAGAGAGAGCCCGCGAAATTGTATAATTTCTCATCTATTTTTAAAGTCCGCTTTCTTTATGGAAATCTCTCTCTCTCTCTCTCTCTCTCTCTCTCTCTCTCTCTCTCTCTCTCTCTCTCTCTCTCTGAACGTAGTTTCTGTTAAACGTTATCCTATCATACAGAATCCGTTCTAAAAGTATTCTTTGAATTATTTCTGCTATGTAAGCACTTCACGTGCTTCTTTTTTTTTTTACTCAGCTATGGCATGTCCATAAGACAAACTGTTTTTCTTAAACGTGATCCACATAAGGAGCGAAAATTAACACTAAGAAATCGTATCACGTAACTATTTGTCAGTATGATAATTGAATGCATTTACTTAAGATAACAAGCGAAGAAGCTTAAGAAAGATGAAGAAAAAATATTTTCTCTGTAATTCGTTCATATATTACATCTTCATAAAATTATTTTTGTACGTTTTGTACGTTCTTTTAATAATTACTTTGTCTTTACATGGAAGTCATATAATTGAATCTGACAAACCATTTCTATTGATAGAATAAATTGTGAAACAAATTCATGCATTACTGAAACCTTACAAACAGATAATTATGTAGAAACAGATGTTCAGAAGGAAGTGTAGAAGTAAATTCAAATATCAATCATAAAATGCATACGCACTAGCAAATCTGCTCACACTCACACACACACACGCACACACACACACACATATATATACATATATATATAATATATATATATATATATATATATATATATATATATATATATATATATTTATATATATATATATATATATATAATATTTTCTATATTGATAAAAAAAAGAGTGCATAATATCAGTGACAGAGTATATATATATATATATATATATATATATATATATATATATATATATATATATATATATATATATATATAAGCTAGATTAGGGTAGACAAAGTAATCGTTGCTTTGTCTGACGATCGCAAAGGTGAGAAACTGACAGTCACGGGTTTGTCTCTTGTAATTTGAGCCCTCAGCTTAGTCAACATCGCATCGATGCATTGGTCATGTATGAAAGTGTATTCTTGTGTGTGAGTGTGTGTTTGTGTGTGTGTGTGTGTTTGAGTTTGTCTATTTTTTAAATTCTTGTCATCATTAGTTGTGATTACTTTCTTTATCCAGCTTAGTGAATTCTTCGAGCCAATATGTTGCCGGATCCGCACCCCCCTCTATGCTAGTGACTCCACTTCTTCCTTTTCCTTGGTCATAATATCGTTGGTCAACACCATCGTTTGAATATAAGGCCTTGTGTATCGTCAGCGACTTTCTGAGCTCTTCTCTTGTTTAGTTTTAAAAAATGTCTAGAGAATTTTACCAAGGTGACTGTCATTTATCCCTTTTAACTTCCTACAACAGAATTTCTTTTCCAATAGTTTTCATGTCCTTCTGAGTTAGTATTTTTTTTTAAATTTTTGTTTCTTCACTACAATTTTCCTAGTGGCTTCCTTTTCTAATATATCCAGTTCAGTGTAGGTGTAATCAGTGATATCAAGTCAAGGATTTCGTTCACTAAAATGATTACACAGATGACTCGATAAATACTAATAGAACATTTAATAAATGAGTAGGTTTCAAAATAATGATAACACATTCAGTAAGTGAATGGACATAGACAATACTTTATGTAATCCACAAAATCCATCTTTTAATATTAATATTCCGCTGGAAATTTTTATCAGAGTCGTGGTTGATATTTTATAGACATCAGATATCCTATAACTGAGTTCACAAAATATTGATTGAAAAACACATTCAACTTTTACTCCATGGTTTAGAAATATCTCGTTCAAAGCTAACATTTATATATATATATATATATATATATATATATATATATATATATGAACTTACTTCATTATTATCTATAATGGTCTTTCAGAGCCCCAAATATTTTGGTGTGTAATGAAATAGAGCACTGTTTGAAATCAAAGGGTTTACGACCCCTTTCACAAATTAAAGTGTAACTTTATATTCTTGCTTGGTACTTGCATTCATGACAGAACGTAAATGTTGTGCATAGGGTTTTTAAATAAGTTGATTGAATGTATTAAATTCAGCGTTTAAACTTTAAATTAGTTTCTAATAATTTATGAGTGCAAATTTTAGCGCTTCACCGGCATAAAAAAATCGGCATTTGAAATCGATGCAAGACCAACAAACTTGGATTAATATTTGATAAATAAAATTTTTCCTCAATTGTTTTATTTTCTGAAATCATTTCAATGTATTATACTTTAAAATACGTTGGGGATCAGGCAGAAATCTTTTGTCTGTCGTAAGGAATAGAAGTGAGTGTTTCTGTTTTTTATTTCTTATTAAATTATTGAAATCTTTCTTCCACTGTATATGAAATAGATTTTTAATGAAAAGAGAGCTCGTATAACGCGTATTTTTCCTAAAACAAAGAAACTATGATGCTGATAGCTTTATTGGATATGAAAGTTGTATCGTTTGGCCAACACCTGTTCCCAATTGATTACCTCACTCAAACAATGCCGTACCAGTTCCTACTCTTGAGTTGATTATTAAAAACAGCAGGTGGTGCTTTTCAACGGATTTTTAGAAAGTAGTGGACGCCTAAGGAAAGTATCTTCCTATAAGTGGTCAACTCGCAAACTTCGAGGAAGGATCATACGAGATGCGCTTTAAATGTATCTTCCTACCGAGAGCGGATCTGCAAATTGTTTGAGTTTAACCTAGTGACTAAAGACAGAGACAATGCACATTACCTGTTGCTATCGCTGTGGGATTAGGAAACGTTCGATTCTATTTGATGAATCGATTACGCAGATTGAAACGATTGTCGGACGGTTTCTCTCGGGTTTTTTAGATTCAGTGTATGATCCTCAAAAATAATGTTTAAGGCATCTCCTGTGATCTAACGTTGTTGAAAATAGTTAAAAGATCTTGTGTTCAAATCCTCGACGACATTGTTTCCGAGTAACTTTGCCATAATGCCCTTGTGAAAATTATAAATCTCACAATCGGTGATATTACGCTGATGACTTTTTAAGCAAATACGTCTAGATTTTTATTCACAATAAAAATCACTTAATAACACTGCATATTCAGTGACAGAGTATATTTAGTAATTGAGCAGGTTTTAAAAACGTTGATAATATATATATATAATGATTATAATTGCATCATCTCCACTTTTAGGGCAAACTACTGAAATCACTAGACTAGTTAATAAGCCCCGGCAGTAATATTTTATCGACTAAAAACGATCTCAATGTACGCACGGGAAGAGAGACGTGGACTGCCATGGACGGGTTGTCGATCATACAGAAATATGATATTTTTCACAAAACAAAACGGTATTTCATCCAAGCTGTGGTCATGTCACTGCTGCTGGATCGATACACCACCTGGACTCTCACAAAATGTGGCCTTGTCTGCTGGAACTATAGAATACGCTGACTGCATCTCTGCAGAAGAGTAATATTCCACCATGAGTGTCTTGGGTATGACAATAAACTGCATCTAATGATGAGGCTTCAAGCCAGGAGCTTTTGGAAATACACCTTGGAGTACACCTTCATTGCTGTTACTCCAAGGTCCACTCCGACCAGGAAAAAGTATGTATTTACCCAACCTCTCCTCATGGGCATGATGTGATACAAGGTCAATATTAAGGGGATATTTTGAGGTTTTAATACAGTTTTTCTTCTCCAAGACTGGTTGCTTAGCAAAGCCTAAAGAACCAAGTCTACCCTACTATTTACACATTGCTGGAGGAGGAATAATCGGATTCTATTTTTTCCCAAGAGTATTTGTTCTATGTGAAATGCAATCAGCTTCGTCCAGGATTTGAACTCTTATTGCCGTGTCCATTTCCTACGATGATAACATTACATCACGCACTCCTTCCGTAGGTAGTAGGTACTTCTACTCCGTATCAGGAGTAGTAGTACTTATTAGAGTCCCATCTAAATATCAATAAGGACTGTCTAACCATTAAACGGTGTACAAACAAATGACTAACGTTAACTTGTATTGCTAATGTTAAATAGCAATACTTGAAAGTATATAACTGTGTGCAAACAAATGATTTTGGCTCGTTTAAAAATGTTACCAATTAACTGTTGGTTCACAAATCATATATATTTAATACATGTATCAACAGGATTCGCTATAAGGGTTGATATGCCATAAAAGCCAACCTATCAACCAAACGAAACACTAGGAGAAAAGGCTAGATGAGACCTCCACAAGAATGCTACGTGATGTTTTGAAGAAATCCCGGAAGTAGCACCCAGCAAAACAGCAGGGATATCGCCACTTGTCTCCCTTATCTAAGACGAACAAGATGTACTGGACACTGCTAGAGAAGTTAGACCAAACTCATAAATGACATTCTCCAATGAACTCCAACACATGGACTCACCAGAATTGGCCAACTAGAAAATACTTATGCACGTCAGCTTTGTGCGGGAATTGGATGCAGTAAAAAACTGCAAACAGCGATTGACAATAGAGACGAATTGCGAGAAAGAGAGAGGGAAGAGACTCCACGCTATCATCACGACTTTATGATAATCTAAAAATCGATCTACTGGTAAATATCAGAGCAGTCAGGGTCCTTTAGCTTTGTTAAGCAACCGGTTTAGGAGAACGATAAACCTGATGTATGTTGTTCAGACAAATCTGCGCCATTCTGGTGCAGCTTTCTTCTGTTTTATATCCTCCAAAAATGTGGCCGATCCTCAACAAGATATGTTACCAACTCTCAATGTCGCTAGAATATGACACTAGAGCTCGCAAATAGCAAAACTTCTGTGGACAGGTAGTGTTAAAAATACCACCAGTTCCATTGCATTAGCCTTAAAAAGGACCCCGGCAATAAATCTAACCTTTTCACTTCGTAGGCGTGGAGTTAGATGCTGCCTCCTTGAGACGAAGCAGTTCTCAGACCAATCTGGGGGAATGCCAAGTGGAAAAGTGAAAAATCCCACGCAAGTTTGTTTATGCTGCCTTCATAAATAGAATGACAGACAAAACAGTTTGATGTTATTCTTCGAGTTTTTAACTCGGAGCCTCTTGACAATGACATAAGGTCAGCTTAATTATGTTTGCGAGCTGCGATCCTGTAAACCACTCTCGGTGATTATTATAAACGACAGAGTGGAACTAACGGGAGAATGGTTTGTCCTTGTTTACTCACCCACTGATTCATCATTATCTCTCGTAACGTGCTACAGACTAAGATTTTTGTGAAGTCACTTGGTGATAGGACAAATGAATTCATGTATTTTTCTTTCTCAACAGTATTAGGGCAAAGAGAGCTGGGACAGCTTCGAGCAAAATCTAAATATATACAGTTTCGATGAAAGTTAGTTTACACTTCTCCTAAGAAAGAAATAACAATTGAACAATGAGTGTATATGATTTGAAAGAGGCGGTAGCTTTTAGAAGGGACTAATAAAGAGGACAACTAAGAGGAAAAGATTTATGTCAATCTCATCAGTGTTTACGCAGTCTTTTGCTCACTAAGTGTCACTTGATAGTGCCATAATGCCGGTTTAATCATGTCTGCGTGTCGTGATGCGGTAAATGACTGATGGATGTCAGTGACGAGTGCCAACGATAGTTAACTCCCTCTGTCTCAGACACTTCGGTATGCCACTGATAAAAATATCTCAGTCACTAATCCACCAGCGCTTTAGACTAATATTCGTATCCTTGTTAGTTTTGGCGTGATAAAGTTGCTGATGCATAACTCCAACCTTCTTAGATGACATAATTCATCAAACAAGAAAAAGTATCTTATTTAAATATCTCTAGGTTAGTTTGTTCGTTTATTGGTTGTTTGGTTGGTTGGTTGGTTTTACAGCACGTTGACTCGGAGTGTGTTATTTTCTTCCAAAGTGAGTCTTATCTTTTGGCAAGTAATTATAATTTCAAGAAACTAATGGTAATCTTTTGTAATTAATGATTTCTTATAATTAACTGTCCTTTAATACAAATAAATGTCTCACAATTATATGATTTTATGTACTCTTATGAAATATTAGTAGTCTTCAAATTTGATATATTTGATTTATCGATCGAACTCTAATAGATTGTACCACTCCAAGCTAGAGTGAACCTTTGGATAATGGCTTCATACAAAAGGGTTCTTTAGCCTTGGTATAGCAAACTTGGTGTGAATTATTCAGGAAAATATGTTAAAACACGTTTGGTTATGATTTTAATTTTTTTTTCTCTAGCGTTCTTGCTAGTTTCTTTATATCAATATCCGATTGATTGAGAAATTTCCCAAGGTTCGGCTCACAAGCGCTTTCAATCATATCGATAGATCGTCTCCAAAAGATTTTGTTTGTTTGAGTGGGGAGAGCAGAAGTGTTGTTTGCTTTTGTAGAATTTTTTTTTTGTTTTAAGGGTTTAATATATATATATATATATACATGTGAGAGGGTGTATAGAAGGTGAATTAAGAACAACCAGTTAATAGCTCATTTTTACTGGTAGATAAAAGATTTCAAATAGAATTATTGAATGAATTTCTCTTCACTACTTCTAAAATCTTAAGGTGTTTGAACTGGTATTTATTTTGAATACAAATAAGTCTGTGCAAAATCAGCACAGAGTATAGAACTTTTAACGAAGGCATGGACAGCTATCGATAGGCTTTCGATCATATGGAAATCAAACCTGACCGATAAAATGAAACGCAGTTTCTTCCAGGCTGCGGTCGTGTCGATACTGCTATATGGATGCACTACTCGGACGCTGACTAAACGGCTGGAGAAGAAGCTAGACGGCAATTATACAAGAATGTTGAGAGCAATAATGAACAAGTCCTGGCAGCAACACCCCACAAGGCACCAACTATACGGTCACCTACCACCTATCACAAAAACTATCCAAGTTAGACGGACCAGACATGCAGGACACTGCTTGAGAAGCAAGGAAGAGCTCGTAAGTGATGTACTCCTGTGGACCCCTGCATATGGCCAATCAAAAGCAGGACGACCAGCTCGAACATACATACAGCAGCTATGTGATGATACGGGATGTAACCCTAAAGACCTTCCAGAGGCGCTGAATGATAGGGAGACGTGGACAGAGAGGGTCAGGGATATCCGTGCTGGCCGCATGACATGATGATGATGATGATGAATTTCATTCGTGGTGGTTATAATGTTTATCTTTTGAGTTTAGTTGAAACTTTTACCTTAAAAATAGTTTATATCTGAATACCGGAGTTGTGTTCGGTAACAAATTTTCCGAACTAAATGTGTGAAAAATCAAAGATAAATATCAATTTGTGTAAATCATTAAATAACTTTGAACACATCAATTGAGCTAGAGCCTGTCTTAAGGCTTTTTTGGAACTGTATGAAGAGTGTCTTAAAATATTTATTATTCCGAGTTCAAAAATAAAAGTCTATTCTACTCACCCGCAGTTGCCTTCATTCTTAAAAGGAATCAAGTGGATTTTCGCAAAAGACTATATTTTTTGAGTACGAACATTTCAGAACTGTAACTTATCACTTAATAATATACAATAGAAGAGTTTGTTTTTGTTTTTGTTTTTGTTTTTTTACTGATGAAAGAAAAAGTTCTGAATTGGAAACTAGAGAGCGTAGAGCTAGCAACTCCAGCCCAATAAAAAAATGTTTGTTACCCGAAACTGCAGCAGTCTCACAGATGTGATGTGGTTCCACCCCTATACTCGTCAAGGAATGTACAAGATGAAGTTCCTGTCAGTACTTTTGTAAAAACTTACTGAAAATCAGTGGTTTTCATTTTTTCATGTGTACATATTTTATTTACTTAAAGACAACACTGTATGTTTTTTCAATATTTCATGGACTGTTCAAAGATGCCTGGAATCAGTGAAAGCCTGTTTTGTTTACTTTTTAAGACTATTGCATTTATGATAATTTAATACAGCAAGATTTTAGTTTGCATAATAGCATTAAAATCCTATATATTAGAAAATAAAACAATTTCCAGT
The DNA here is from genome assembly GCA_963585895.1 of Sepioteuthis lessoniana. Taxonomy (NCBI): domain Eukaryota; kingdom Metazoa; phylum Mollusca; class Cephalopoda; order Myopsida; family Loliginidae; genus Sepioteuthis; species Sepioteuthis lessoniana. The sequence goes on from OY757924.1 coordinate 35,104,265, forward strand.
CTCATATTGCTACGGTGAGTTTGTATCTACTCTCAATCTGATTATTATAATTTCCCAAAAATTATAGCTTAAATCCAAATTATAGAGCTCATAATCAATATTCTCTTGTGGTCTTCTTCACCTGGACGAGCAGGTGTTGGACGTCTGGCTCGAACCTATCTACAACAGCTCTGTACAGACACGTGATGTTGTCACGAGGATCAGTCGCTTTCAATGTACGATAGAGACGAAAGGAGAAGAGGAGTCAGGGAAGTCCATGCTCGTGGCACGACATGATGATAAATAGGGTGTGGTCAGCGCATCGTTTTTTGTTTTTTTTTTGGATGGGGAACCTTTCCATGTTTAAAAACCTATAAAAGTATTAAAATAACATCTTCCGATTATATGCTTTGTTTCATAAAGCTACGTGAAAACCATCACTAGGAAGCTCTGTTTTCAGGTGGCTGTTAAATTGGCAGATCTTTGCACCTAGAAAGTGTACACCTGGTGAGGCTTGAACTCAAATCAATAAAAATTAGAAATCAAATAGTTCTTTATTGTTATACGTTTTAGTATAAGAATCCCCAACTAATTTAGCAGATCTTAACTTTTGTTTAAAATGGCAAACTAGCCTCGAAAAATATTTATAGAGTACCTTTCCATTTAAAAGTGATATAAAAAGAAAGTGGAGACAATTCAAAGAAACAAACATGACATAGCAGTGCATTAACGGAATTATTTGAAAGTAGTTAGTTAAACAAGGGTAAAGTGGCCATCTATTTTGAGATGATGATTGCCATAATAGGAAACAAGACGACATTCTGGAAAGCAAAGTCTAGTGGGCTTGTCGAAGACGTCGGCTGAATGACAGCAACGTAGACATACGTTGTTTTCCCAAACAACAAATTATACAGGAGTGCTTCCAATAATACACAAGTACTTATATTTATTATTCATTTACCGCAGATTTTTAAAGTATTTTAATGTCAGATTCGGCAAAGAATCGACTGTCTTCCATCAAAAGAGGTATTTCTAAATTTAGAAACTTTGTGTCGAAATTTAAACTTCATTAGTCGAACTTGGTTTTGCAATTATTTTTATTTTTCATTGTTATCTGTTTTGAGGTCTTCTCAAGTATTCATAATATGTATATCAGCTATTAAAAATTGTTTCATTAAACGGTGTAAAAATACCAATCAGAACAGTTTGTAATAGATTTTGAGATAAAAAATATTTTCGCTACAGGTGATAACAGTAAATTAGCGGCTAACGGTACTATAATAATAATTAGGAGATTATTAGGTTTGCTACTTAATATAAAAAAACAAACCTGCACACAGTTGTATAACATCAAGTATTCTTATTTAATACTAATAATTCATACACTTTTATTTGGTTTCAAATAACTAATAATAATTATCCTTCCTAAACCATTATAGTTTTAAGTCACTATTCTAAATATTATTCAAGGCGTAAAAAATAACTATATCAAGTATCTCTATCTATTCCAATAAATATATTTACCCATATATAGAACTCTAGTAGATATCATCCCTGCGAGTGAGAGTAGAATTACGAGTAATGGCCATGATGCAGTTTAGTGTCATATTCAAGACACCTGTTTTGGGATAGTCGATACAGTTGACGAATTTTAAGCTCCCACCAACATTTAAAATCCATCTTCGTATTTTAAGAGATTGTCCCATCAACTCTTGCTGCTTGTAGAATTTATCCCTGGACAATCATTGCTCTAATTTTTACACAAAATATTTATCAGTCCTATAATATTATATTCAAAAGTTTCCCGGTTAATAGTTGTTGTTGCTGTGTTGTTTTTTGTTTTTGTTACTTCGTTTTTTTTGTTTTTTTTAGTTGTTTAATTGCATTGTCTTCACTAGAGTACACAAAATAGTTATGCTTAAAGCTATCCGTCCGGTTGTCGATGCTTTGAATATACGGACTCTATAACCTGCGGATGGTTAATATCAACTGACTAGAAAGGGTTACCAGGGGTTTGACACTAAACGGCATCTGATCGTGGGGCTAGAGTTCCTGAGCACAGGAAAATGTGAAGTTACCTCTTCATTGTCGTTATTCCCGACTCCACCCTGACCAGCAGTAATTGCACTTGTTTGGGTTCCATCTACAAATCAAACAGACCTTTTCGGAAACTTTCATTATTTGGAATACATGAAACCATATAACGGTCTTGATATTATTTGTAGGAATACATGAAATTATATAACTGTGTACAAATTATTAGTATTTGACGGAATGCCTGAAACCATGTAACCCTGTGAAATTATTTGTATAACTAATGAAACCATATAACTGTAAGTTGTTAGTATTAGACAGATATTCGTGGAATTGTATAACTGAAAAGTTTTAGAATTGATAAGAATATTTGAAACTATATAACTGTGCAAATTATTATCTTAACTAATGGGATACATTCATTTTCATGTTTTCAAACATTTTGAGTTGAATCTTCATCTTTGCTGTGATTTAAATGTAATATATATATATTTACCTGAGATAAAATGTAGAAATCTAAAGGATGAGAAAAGTTTTGAAGATATTTTTCAAATGTTGTGCTATTTTGTTCAAAAAGAAATCTAATTTCCGCAGGCTTCTTAGTCCTGCATGTCATCACAAGCGCATTGAACATATCTGTGTGCAATAAACAACTCAATGCTAAAATACAATTTCTCATCGAATATATTACTTTACGTGACTTAAAATGTAAATTTCATTCCCTGTGCAGGTACCATATTTTTAGCAGAATTTGCTTAGTAAAAAGAAATCTAAATTAAAAATGATTCTAAATCCGACACAAATTATATTAATGGATAAATTATCAAACTGCATTGACAGTGTAATTTTCAGTAACTAAACTAATATCTTTATTGATTAAGGCTGAATTTTAAAATTAGATTTCATTCTCAAGTGCACGAACGAGACATTTTAGGACTGTGAGCGAATGAAAGCCAGTTTAGATGTTAACTTTGACAGGAATACAAAATTACCAGATTTGTTTGTTGTAACGAAGTATTTTTATCGTATTATCTGAAAGATTTGGCGTGGTGGAGTTATTTGAATGTCATTTCAATATTCATTTTATTTCTTTTTGAAATGCTACCGTAATAATTAAAAGATGATATATATTATACATAGGCAGAAGAATTTGAACTGGTTTAAACAAGATCAAGTGTGTAAACTATCTTCATCTAGAGAAATATTTGAAAAACTCAAATTATGACTGCTGTTGTTTTTCTTTAGTAAAATTGTTAAATAGACTTTTTTTTTTTAAAGCTGAAAAGACTTAAGAAATTTGTATATGCACGTGAATGAGTTGGGTATTCATATGAATGAAAAGTGTCTCTATTAGAAAGATAAGTTAGTCTTAAATATTTGAATATGTGAGATCTACATCTATTTGCGTAAATGGTGTATATATTTAGATGAACGTATATGTGAAAGGTGTGTGTATATATATGTACAGATTTAAGTATTGATAAATGATTTGGTTGATTTTTTTTCTCAAAATATTCCTCTTTCTCCAGATACTTCGATTGATATATTTCTGACTTTGAATATATTCTGCAAATTGTACATCACCAACACTAAACTTAGAATAAAACGTTGAAAGTATTTTTCTTTAAATTGCATGAAATTATTTCGGCTTTCTTGTTAAACTTCTCGGATAGATTCATGCTAGAAGATGTTGAAATAGACCAATTAAACGCTAATAAAAGAAGGTAAACTGTGTACGTATATGTATACACAAGCACATAAACACTATCTGTGTGTTTGTCGAACAAACAAAAAACAAATATGTTAAATCCTTGGCTAAAAGCAAACCATTTTTCCGTGTGTGAGAATTTTTGTTTTCGTTCTTAAATTAGGAAGTATCTGACCACAAATGAGATTTTGGGCGAAATTTCTACTTTAGATTTTAAAAAACAAAATGTGTTGCTGTTTTATTTATTAAAACTTGTGAGAATGAATCTATTGTGATTCTTTATTGCTTTGCCATCCCCGTGCAGTTAATGTTCTTCAGCCGACGGATTCAAACTCGTAAATGGCAAAAAAGACACGTGATTCAACAGGAAACTTGAGTCATTAATGCGGAAAAGCCGTGAGTATCGCCGGAACAGCAGACATTTAAGTAGAAAGTGTTTTACAATTGTTTCATTATCGGATATTAAATGCATTTTAAATGCTCTTCTTCCGTATCAGTAGGTTTGGATGGTTATTTTTACTTTTATTTCATTTGCCAACACTTTTTGTTACTTCATTTATTTTTATAAGCATCGTTCAACTTTTAAAGAGAGTTTTATTTTTTTATCAACAACAACTAATGATTGTTTTTGTTTTGGGTCTTGTTGTGTAAAAAGGAAAATTCAATATAGTACAATTAGCAGATCAGAAATACAAAATGTACAACACTGAAATCTAAATAAGGATAAATAAAAATAAAAAAAACTATGCTATGAACAGGCGAAAAGGCATTTTAATCAGGAAAAATTATAGAAAATAAATGAGAAAAATAAATTAAATAGAATAAAAAGGAAAATAAAACTTGCATCGCAGCAAATTAAGTTTTGATTTGTTCTTTATTTGTAACGAGCAATTTCCACCATAAATGATGGGATTAGGAGTTCGAGATGGTAGCTTTAGCGTAGTTCGTGAGTTGAGAACACAGGAGCATCGATTGAGTGAAATCCTTTAAGATCGCTTGAACTCGAAGAAGAAAGCGAAGACAGAATAAATACGAAGAAAAAAAATAAAAGAAGGACTTCTAAGTGAAGCAGAGAAGAATGTTTTTATGTGAGAGAGATAAAGTGAAGCATCCAAAGAGAGTCAGGCATTTAGTAGTCTACCTAGACATTACTTGTAAAAATATCACAGCCATACTTTAATTTTTAAAAAGATCTACTTTATCATAACATTGGAATGTTCATTATTTTTCAATGAAACAAGGCTGTATGACTGATAGATATACAATCTCAGTGGAATTTAGGCATCAACAGATTTTATCTCTCATATAAATGCATAAACACACACACACACACACACACACACACACACACACACACACACACACACACACACACACACACACACACTAAGAAACAAAACGTAGATTCACAAGCACATACATATAAATGTGTGTATGTGTGTATGTACATACTTTCGGCGTAAAAGCCTTTAGCGAAACGGTTATCGTTCTAGGAAATGGAATTGGTGACTCGAATTCAAATCCTGGACGAGTCTTTTTGCGTTTCTCTTCGAATTAGGGCTCTTCGAAAAAGAATACATCCTTCTCTTCTCCACCCACACGACCATCTATGAATAAATAGTTGAGTAAATTAGGTTATTTAGCTTTGGTTAGACAACCAGCCGAGAAAATGGAAAACATAATTTAAACCAGTTTTGCTCCGTTTAAAAATGTGCCTTAAGTCGTAGTCTGTCAACAGCGGAAGGATTGAGTAAATATCAACACACGACAATATATATACATTTGGCACTGGTTTATCCTCTGTGAATTAGTTAGCCCCTTCCAAAGAAAGTGTGTGTCCTGGGTAAGACCCCAAACTGAAACTCATGGAAAAGTCCCTGTTCTGGGGAATGTGGAGTACCTCTTTATCATTGCTCACAGACTCAACTGACCAGAGTAGCTGTTAGAGTCCAATGTATGGGTCAAATATAACTGTTAAAAATTTAGTTACGACCGTGTGTACACAAAAAACGTTAAACAGCAACTAAAAATATAAATATTAACTTTGAACGAACACAGATGCCTATCCTCTGGGTATAAGATAACTCTAGACAAGTGGACATACCATTAAAATAAACCAATCCGATGTTAACTTCATATCTTCAATGAAAAACTTCATTTCTTTAGGTGCCTCACTTATGGAGTCCCCTATAATTCCAGCGGCTGGCGTTTATATACGAGTGAGTGCAATTATAAAAGCTAGATTCATTCTTGGACAAATAGCCAAACCTTTGGAAATAAGTGCACCATAATAAGAACCCAAAAATTACTTGTGTCTCAACTAAAGAAGAAAAGTTGTAGTTGATCAGCATATACATAAGCACTGACTTATTAATGTCGATCAAAAGGAATCCATTTACGTATCCATATTTTACTCGCTTTCTGATCCAAGAATTTACCATTTTCACGAGCAAATCTGTTGCTTTCTTAAGTTCAAGGAATGATGACTCGCATAATTCTTTTGAACAGAAATTTATTTCTAGTCAATTTTAAAACAATGTCCTGCAATCAGATCCTTTAAGCTAATTTATTCAGTTTGTGAGATTAGATTAAAATTCTCAAAATGTTTTCTATTAATTACAGCGATTTAAGATTTGTGATATGCCACCGGAAAAAATGATTCGACTTTACATATTAACTAAGCATAGAATCATATGAAAAAAAATTACTGTTGTGCCAATTTTTCAAATTGTACAGGTCTGCTTGGTTAGAAAAATAATATCTTTTCTCGCTCAAAAATAATTTTGCCCCGTCAGCTGGGGCTGTAGAATACACTGACTGCACCTCTGCAGAGGGGTAAGACTCCCCCTAACGAGTGTCCTGGATATGACACTAAACAATCTGATGGTGAGGTTCCAGCAGTACTGGAACTTTAGGGGAATGTGGAGTACCCCTTCAATGCCATCGCTCCCAGGTCCACTCTGGCCCCGGAGTGGTAGCAACTGATAGGGCCCTATCTATGGGTTAAATAGAACTAACTGCACACTTATGCTAAAATGAATTGAATAAACTAAAAAGCTTGAAATAGAAACGTTTTTGACAATTAAACCGTACTTACACCTAAACTACGTGCACATGCTTAACTGAACTATTTGAAATAGAACTGTTTTTCGACATTAAAACTGTATTTACACTTAACTGAATTATTACATATAAATGGAAATGTTTTTGACAATTAAACTGTGTACTTGTGCTAAACTGAACTGTTTTCAATAGAACAGATTATTTACATAAAAATGGATTTGGCATTAAATAACCTTCAAAGGTTGATATGCCATAAAACCAAACAAACCAAACCAATCAAAAATAATTACTGCTGCCGGTATGATAAAAAGCCAATTCTCTGAACCAAAACATAGGTCTTAAAGTTCTTTAAATTTTCCAAGTTTGATATAGTTCATCATTACAAAGATGGGAGGGGTTGTATATTCGGCGTTAGAGAATCCTCTAAATAAGGAAGATCCGTCTTATAAATAAGCTTTCAGAATCATAACTAACGAATTAGCTTAACTTCTAATTACTATTACCGAAGGAATTGATTGAATAATTTCGGCAGCTCAACAAGTCTTAGAGCAGAGAAATATGTATTTTCTTGTCTCATTTGAATTTCCGAAGAAGTGACTTGAACCACTGACAAAGAAAAGAAGCAGTAGGTACCCCGCAAAAACAATTACCGACACCGACTACGCGGATGACATAGCGATACTGGCAAGTACACCCAACCAAGCCGAAACACTACTGCATAGTTTAGAACGAAACACCGCAGGCATTGGCCTCCATGTCAATGCACACAAAACGGAATATATGTGCTATAATCAAACAGGCGACATCACCACACTAGACGGAACCCCTCTGAAACTAGTAGACAAATTCACCTACTTAGGAAGCAGCGTCTCATCAACTGAAAAGCACATCGACACACGGCTAACGAAGGCATGGACAACTATCGATAGGCTATCGATCATATGGAAATCAGACCTGACCGATAAAATGAAACGCAGTTTCTTCCAGGCAGCGGTCGTATCGATACTACTGTAGGGATGCACTACTTGGACGCTATCTAAACGGCTGGTGAAGAAGCTAGACGGCAACTACACAAGAATGTTGCAAGCAATATTGAACAAGTCCTGGCGGCAACACCCCACAAGGCACCAAGTATACGGCCACCTGCCACCCATCACGAAAACTATCCAAGCTAGACGAACCAAGCTGGAGAAGCAGGGACGATCTCATAAGTGATGTACTCCTATGGACACCCACATATGGCCGAGCAAAAGCTCGAACATACATTCAGCAGCTATTTGAAGATACGGGATGTAGCCCTGAAGACCTGCCAGAGGCGATGAACGAAAGGGAGAAGTAGCGAGAGAGGGTCAGGGATATCCGTGCTAGCGACACGACATGATGATGATGATGATGATGATGATGATGATGATGACTTAAAGTAAGCACTATTATTTTGTCCGTTTGTGTAGATTATTTTGATCCTGTTTATTTAACATCTTCACAAAATTTCCAAAGAATATTCTGTATAGATTACTCTGTCAACATCCCTGCAGAGAGGCAACCGCACCAAAAAATGGGTGGACTCAATTGCATACGAAGGGGAAGTTCCAGTTCTGGAGATCAGGGGAGTGAAAAGTACGCCTTCATTTTCATTACTCTCTGATTCACTCTGACCTGGAACTTTAATACTTGTTAGGGTGAACTCTATGGGTCAAATCGATCTGTTTAAAATATTCGTATCCGGTTGAAATGTGGGCAAAATAAATTTAAGCATCCGCATAAAAAAATAAAATGAACGATCAATGAACACAATTCCCAAGCCTCAAGGCATGAAAAAAAACATTTTCTGGATGGTATGCCATAAAAATCAATTAATCTGAATTGATTAAGTTCGTATTGTTTACACCTGATTATCTCTGAACGGTATGCAAAGTTATTCAAAACTAAGGACTATCAATCACAGGGTTAGGGAAGACTCGTTCTTTATTGCACTAAAAAGAGTAGGAGTTATTCTTTGTTTCCGAGTGGCGTGACTAAAGGCAACGCCGAAGTAACAAGACAATGTTCAGTTACGTTCCCGCCTACGCTTCGTGTTCCCATAATGCAAAGCCGTGTGCCGTATTCCTTTCCCATGTAAAGATAGACATATCTTCATATCGTATTCACCTGGGATAAGCTCTTTGACAATTCCTTAATCCGGAGATTTTTGTCTTCGTGAAGGTGCAAAGGCTGGCATTTAGCTTTTTAGCATTCACAAGCCGTTTATAATATGATAATATTATATTACAACAAATACCATGTTCGTATACAAAACAACGATATCGACAATGGTGGGAAAAATAAAGAATAGTTTTTTTATTGAATAATTCTATAGTATTATGACACGACAACTGCTAGGTCAGGGATGGTGATGAACCGATCGTCTACTGACTGAGGGAAAACAGAGCTTTCAACAATTATAAGAACTTTTGTTTTTCCCTTCTTTTTGAAATTTATGGAAACTCGTGACGAACACAATGTTCGAAACAGATTCGCGGGTCATTCTTTGTTCTCGTAGGAACTAACTCTTCTCGAATCTTTGGGTTGTTCTCTCTCTCAGCCAACACTACGGTTTCTCTTGCTTCTGTTCTGAGACACTCTGCTTGAGAGTTAATAAAAACATCCTATTTTGTGAGGGTTCTTAGAACAGCAACTCCAAACTTCTGTCTGTTTGGCCGGTACGTTTGACCTGCTCTTGCGACCACTTTGGTTACTGAGGAAATCTGATTTTGGAAACACTTTGTAATAGCTTTTTTCACGATTTGGTGTCAGATAAAGCGTATTCAATTGCATTAAATCAACAGGTCAAGACTTTTGATTTGTCAACTCGTTTCATTTGTCAATGTTGTTTGGTATTGTTATTTTTTGTCCACTTCATCTTTCCTTTACAATATTACAAGTGAAATTTTAAAAATCCCTCCTAGTATTTCAATTGGTCAGACTATTTATCATCGTAAGATAGTTCCTGGCCGCGGGACTTGATCCTCGCTGCTTATTAATAGCCATTGAATGACGATTCGAAAAGTGGAAGAAAAAACTACTAAAATTTTGAAATACAAATAAAAAAATTCTCTTTCTCTCTCTCTCTCTCTTTCTACTATCTATCTATCTAGCAAACTATTTTACTCTCTCTCTCTCTCTGGTCTTAGCACAGGTTATCTGATCCTCACTGTTTACTAATAGCCGTTGAATGACGATTCGAAAAGTGGAAGAAAAAAACTACTAAAATTTTGAAATACAAGTAAAAATATTTCATTTCATAATCTCTCTCTCTCTCTCTCTCTCTCTCTCTCTCTCTCTCTCTCCTCTCTCAGATAATAATTCATAACCAAGTCATTCTGTATTTTTATAAGAAAAGCCTTAGATTTAAAAAATGATCCAAAGGAAAGTATTTTATAAGAAGCTATTGTCAAATCTGACAAACTTTTACAGTAATAACATTCTAGATAGATAAAATTGCCAGCGGATAATTTTAAAGACATTCCCTCCTCAGATGGCTTCAATATTTCAGAATGGTATTTCTGCTTAATATCTCATTAATTTTTATCTTCATGTTTTAAAATTTCTCTTTTGTATTTGATTTTCTTACCAAGCTGTATGAGTTCATCCCTCTTTTGTTTCCTCGTCAGAAATGTGTTTATAGAATTCTAGGGAACCCAAAACGTTACTTACAGACCATGCATTTGTTAAAGTGATGAAGAAGTATTTTGAGTGGGAGTAAAAATTAGAGATGTAATGAAGTCTGTTTTATTTCTTCTTTGCAGACGGACCGGATACATTTAGCCGTCTACATATGATTTTTTGGTTTTTCCCAGCCTTATCTAATAATAGCAAGTGTGTTATATGCTATCTAATAAGCTTGAGAAACATAGCGATTCCGATGAACTGGCTTCGAAATTAGCGATTCATTTTGTGTAACAGACGTTGACTAAAGTGTTCATATATTTATTTGCCCGTGGTGTAATTGTTATCGTCGTAGGAAATGAACACGGCGACACGAGTTCAAATCCTGGACGAGACTGATTGCATTTCACATAGCACTAATACCCTTGGGAAAGGTATGAATCCAACTATTCTCCCTCCAGCTATGGGTAAATAGTAGGACAGACTAGGTTCTTCAACCTTGGTTAGGCAACTAGTCTAGGAGAAGGAAAACTCTGAATTCAAACCTGTTAAACTCCGCTTAGAAATTGACCTTGTGTCATATCCTGTCCGAGCGGAGGGGTTGGTAAATAGGATATATTTATTTTCGCTCACGTAATCTTGGCTGTATTTACACACGCACACAAACAAACGAATATATATATATATATATATATATATATATATATATATATATATATATAATGTTTTTAAGGATAACTGTATGGTGCTTAAATATTATATGCTGAAAATATATTTGAAAATATATCAACAAATGTAAGTTTTTATACATGTTAGTCGTATTTACTATTACCTATCTACAGAATATCAGATTTAACTTATACATTAACGCTAATGTTTTTGGAATCAGTAGTTCAGTAACAATTTATAAAAGATCGTTAATTTTATCAAAAGTTTCTCTCATATTCTTATGGAAATTATATAAGCCCCAGGATGATAACTACGTATATCAATACATTGAAAGTGAAGACATTTTACGCTTGGTGAATATTGTATTTTCATTTTAACGTTTTAAGGTTGTTTTTTACACACACACACACACACACACACACACACACACACACACACACACATATATATATATATATATATATATATATGTATATATTCTCAAGGTATCTGTCTTCGGACGCGTGTGAATGCATTTTCAAATGTATTTATCATGTGCCTCTAAGTTTAATGATATATATTTCTATCAATTCCCTCGATGAATCTAAATTTTACGATAAACTTATCAAGTCTTATCAAATGCGTTGCCCGCAGAAACGTGGCGATCAGAATTTATCTTTAATATCCAAAGTGGCTCTCTCTACCATCGTCTGCAATCATTTCATTTCCTATTTCCCCGAATCGTTTCTGCTTTCATTTATGAAGATATTTACTTGGTACTATGAGCTAGTTCGTTCTGTGTTGAATAAAAATTCTAGAGGGAAATTTCTCTCAGATCAATAGCTTCAGAAATGAACTCGTTTGATAGCCCTGAACTTTTCACTCAAATAAGTGAAAAAGGAAGTATCTCTGGTTGTGAGCCGGTGATATTTGTATCTTCTTTCCGCAGTGGATACTTGCAAATTGGTTTCCAAAAGAAAATGACAGAACATTGTCAACACAAAACAGATAAATAGAGAACTTTGACAGGACATATGCTTGGATGATACTGAAGTTTTATTGTACATATCTATCTACAAAGGGGGAAAACGAAGCATATATTACACTTTCTGTGTCTATTTCATTGGATTTTTTTGTGTGTTTAAAATTTCGTAGGAAAAATAAATGATTTCACTCCATTAATCACACTGAAACCCATCATAATCAATAGTTATTTCATCAAAGAGAAAAATCAAAACTCTAAAAAGATATACAAGCGAAGGTGATTTAATAAATGTATGAAAATAACAAAACCAGCTTTTAATATGTAAGTGCAGATATACACCACTATGTACGTGCGATGTAATAAAGATGAAGACAACCTCACTATATACAAAGACTACATAAGACTAACTCACTATATACAAAGATGAAGACAACCTCACTATATACAAAGACTACATAAGACTAACTCACTATATACAAAGATGAAGACAACCTCACTATATACAAAGACTACATAAGACTAACTCACTATATACAAAGATGAAGACAACCTCACTATATACAAAGACTACATAAGACTAACTCACTATATACAAAGATGAAGACAACCTCACTATATACAAAGATGAAGACAACCTCACTATATACAAAGACTACATAAGACTAACTCACTATATACAAAGATAAAGACAACCTCACTATATACAAAGACTACATAAGACTAACTCACTATATATAAAGATGAAGACAACCTCACTATATACAAAGACTACATAAGACTAACTCACTATATACAAAGATGAAGACAACCTCACTATATACAAAGACGACATAAGACTAACTCACTATATACAAAAGAACTATAAAGACAAATTATAATGTGATAAACACAAGACAAAATGATAACTGGACATGTATACATATGCCGTAACAAATTTAAATTTATCACGCAGATTACTGAAGTTACACATTGAAATGCCTCCTAAATGAAATTACCTACAATTGTAGAAAAAATGTTTTTCAAACCAATTCCGGGTACTAATAATTACCCTTTAATTGACTTCCTTTTACTGAATAGGAATACATAAAATGCCGGAAAAAGTGAAACTGTCATAGTGAGCAAATTGTAATTTAATAAACTAGTAGCAGGTTGCCACTAAAAGTCTTTTCTACGGGTAAAAGAGCAAAGCGCACAAAGGCGGTAGAGCATTGTAATAAAGTCCTTTGGACTCACTAAATAAAGTTCAAAATCTTTGCATTAAATTAGAGGCTCGATGTGCGGCGAACAGATGGTAAAAGAGCTTCAATCCCTGCATCACACCAATCGTAAAGCATGGAGGAATCCCTGTTATGGTGGGCGGGACTTTTGCCAATTTGCAAGTCGGGGATTTACACCTGACGGAAGAGTCGAATCAGACCAGCTATCACAGCATTCTGCATCAGGCAATTCTATCTGGAACGCGGCTTGTAAGTCAAGTGACATATCCCATTGAATTGTCGTGGGATGAACTTTACCGAAAAGTCAGAGCTTAAAAAAAGCACAAGCGCGGCTCACCTGTAGCAACTATTGCAGGACAACTATTCAGTCCACCTCCAGTCTTTGGTGGAAAAATGCCGAGAATCTGTGAAGCAGTAATAGCAGCCAAAGGGGATCAGTTTGCTAAATAAATAGTTTTAAAAGTTTTATTTGCGTTTTTATTTTAATTTAATTTGTCTTTAATTTACTTCCGGAAGACCTTTATTTAGTACAATCAATAAAACTATAGTGGTGCTTAACTTGTTTCATTAAAATAACTTTTTACGATGGGAAATAAAAATTTTGAGGTTGATCAAATACTTTTGACTGGTAGTGTGTTTGTTAATATGTACTCTGCGTGTCTGGGATAAAATTACAACTCTTAAACGAGTCAATAATTATATGCAATTTTGATATATTAAAACAAGAGTAAAGAAAGAATAATATAACCAAAAATCACTGAATAGAATATGTTTTTGCTATATATATATATATATATATATATATATATTCATGTCGTGGCGCTAGTATGGATATCCGTGACCCTCTCTCTCCACTTCTCCCTATCGTTCATCGCCTCTGGCAGGTCTTCAGGGCTACACCCGTATCCTCACATAGCTGCTTTATGTATGTTCGAGCAGGTCGTCCTGCTTTTGCTAGGCCATATGCAGGGGTCCAAAGGAGTACATCACTTATGAGCACGTCCTTGCTTCTCCAGCAGTGTCCTGCATGTCTGGTTCGTCTAACTTGAATAGTTTTTGTGATGGGAGACAGGTGGCCGAACGGTTAGTGCCTTGTGGGGTGTTGCCTCCATGACTTGTTCAATATTACTCGCAACATTCTTGTGTAATTGCCGTCTAGTTTCTTCTCCAACCGCTTAGTTAGCGTCCTAGTAGTGCATCCATAAAACGCAGTTTCTTCCAGGATATATATATATATATATATATATATATATATAATGAGTGAAAGAAGGAAGGGTAATTCTGTGAAGTAGTAAATTTGGATGAGATTTTAATAAGTATCTGCTAGCCAACAGAATGTCTGGGGAGAAATAATTTTCCCGAATTATATTAGTAATTGTCTTTACGAGTTACATAGCAAATAAGCACTACTAATTGCAGCAACGTATGCACAAACTATTAAGATAAAGGTTTAACTCGAAAATATAGAATCGCTCATATTACAACCGCATTGAGATGTGTGTATCTAATTTCACGGAAAAGATAAAAACCAATCAAGAGAATTCAGTGTAAATATCATGAAATTACTGACCGTTGATAATATGTTATGTTTGAAATAGCAAACTGAATGTCTGATTTTCTTTTTCTTTTTTTCCTGACTAATTCAAGTTTTGAAGACAAAGGTGTAAAAATTGCATAGGCAAGTGACTGACTCCAAGATGAAACTATATATTCCAATTATCACATTAGTTTATCGGCCTCACACACATACACACACATACACATACACACACACACATATATATATATATATATATATATATATATATATATATCCGAATTATGATACCACGCTTGAAAAGGAGTACACAAAAGGTAGACGGGAGATAATGACCCTTATCAACCCCATTCAGTGGTGGGGAAAAGCCATAAAACCACGTTGGAGAATTGGTATCTATGACCGACAAATGGTCCAATCGAATACCCGTTCCACGGGGAAGTGGATTCGTGTCTCGTTTAGATTGCTCTATGAATAAATAGACGCATTTCTGCTGCCTTTGTGATAAAACTTTCCCAATTCTGTTGTTTGAGTTGCTATTGCTCTCTTTTCGTCGAGAGGTTGATTGAAGTTTCAGGACTGAACAGGAGCAAAGGATGCAGGAAAACGTATTTGAGAAAACAAAATAACTTACCATTTCTGTTTATTTCATATGAATTGATTTATTTTCATAAAAAGAAGCGTCAGATTGAATCAATAATTAGTAGCCATTGATATTGAGACGGTGCATAATCGTGTGAAGAGAATGTACAAGAAAATCGTCTATATAACCAATATCTCTGATTTTCCTTAAATATATTCCAAAATAACGTAAGGTAGATACATTATACATGCTCACATACATATACAAGTGTATATGGGTGTGAATATATATATATATATATATATATATATATATATATAAGCATTTGTATGTGGGTATATGTGGAAGTATATATATATATATATATATATATATATATACACAGTCAGCGTCCGAAGAGGAGACGGAGAGTATTATAATATTCTCTGGCGAAATGACTTTATCATGACAATTTTAGAAAATGTGTGTATATATTGATATATGTTTATACATATACATATATATGAGCATGTATATATGTATATTATAAGTCTATGTATATATCTACACATGAGTACATATACGCATATATATCAGTCTATTTATTTGCACAAAGACACACACACACACACACACACACACACACACACACACACACACACACACACATATATATATATATATATGTGTGTGTGTGTGTGTGTGTGTGTGTGTGTGTGTGTGTGTGTGTGTGTGTGTGTGTGTGTGTGTGTGTGTGTATAATGTGTGCCTGTATTTTATATAGCGCATCTGCGTGTACAAATTCAGTGCACAAGCGTAAATCCTTTTCAGAAAATATACCTAAGTGGTTTAGTGAATCTTACCAAGAAACCTTTATTTTACACTAATAATCACTTTCCGTCATTGTCTTCAAGGTTAACCACGAAGTAGCAGCAGTTATTGTGTTGCGCATGCTCAGAATAAGTACCAATACACAAAGAAAAGGGAGACAATACAGCAAAGTAAATTGACATGTTTAACAATAAAGATAAGATCTTCAGGAAATAATTTTCTGAAGACGCCATCAAGTACTTATTTTCTGTGTATTTTTTCTCATACCATCTGATATTATTCGAAACGTTTACTGATATACATCATCTTATAATACAATGCATTTATATGTAAAGAAATGAAGTTGAGAATAGTGCGTTTCACTTATTCTTAAAGAGCTGTAACCCACTATCTCCTGAAAATAACTTATTTTTTTAATTAAAAGAAGGGACTGCTCCCTGGAAAATTTGTGACTTGGGTGCAGTATATATATATATATATATGTATCAAATATGAGGCATATATTGGTTCGCTTAGGATCCCATGTACGTTGTCACCTGTCGAGATTTATTTCTCTATTCTTTTAATTGTGAATATATAAATTAGAAGTTGATACAAAGTTACTGACTTTGTTTTGTATTCTATTTATTTAGATTTTTAAAAAAATATTTTGACTTTACATTTGTCAGCCATGCAAAATGTTATTACTAGATAATGTATTTGATTGGACCATTTGTCGGTTAAGGTAACACTGAACGCAACTCAAAAGGAATTTCTCATATGTGAGATCATTCAATTCAACAAAAATTATCCATTTTAAATTGAATCATAAATAAAAGACTTAAGAACCCAAAATCAATTTTGTTTCAATGTGTATTTGGTTATAATAATCGTTGTATAATTATATATGTTTATTTCAAATCTTATAAATTCGAAGCAGTATATTATATAAGGTTAAATAATTTAAAACACTTATTTTAAGATGTATTTTACTTTTCAGTTATAATTTTCTTACACACATATATATATATATATAATTAAAGAGATAGAGAGAGAGAGAGAGAGAGAGAGGGAGAGAGAGAGAGAGAGAGAGATCAGACGCGTGGAATCTTAGTCCACATGAGCTTAGACAACGTGAAAATGAGTCATAAGTTCTACCGTGTTCTCTAACTATATACGTAATATATATATATATATATATATATATATATATATATGTGTGTGTGTGTGTGTGTGTGTGAGTGTGTATGTGTGTGTATGTGTGTGTGTGCGTGTGTGTGTGTTTGTGTGCACGTATATATATATATATATATATATAGAGAGAGAGAGAGAGAAAGAAAGAGATAGAGAGGTTACGTACTTTGATATGTATGCATAAACGTGCGTATGTGTGCAATAATACTTACATCGGTGTCCGACTGTGTGCGTTTTCATATATGTGTATGCTTATATATATATATATGTATGTGTGTGTGTGTGTGTGTCTGGCTGTCTGTGTCTGTGTGTTTATGTGTGTGTGTGTGTGTGTCTGTGTCTGTGTCTGTGTGTCTCTGTGTGTTTGTGTGTGTGTGTGCGTGTTCGTGTCTTTCGGTTTACACATATAATGTGTGCACGTGTATATGTGTATGCATGTGTGTGCGTACTTATATATATTTGTGTGGGTGTGTGCGTCTGTGTATGTGTGGGTGTGTGCGTTAGCGTGCATATATCTATCTATCTATCTATGTATATATATATATATATATATATAGAGAGAGAGAGAGAGAGAGATTTTCGGTAATTATATATGCATGCATGAACATGTGCGTATTTATGCAATTGTACTTACATCTGTGTGTGCGAGTGTGTGCGCTCATACATATGCCTGTATATAAAATATGTGTGTGTTCCTGTCTTTGCGTTTGCTCGTTTATATATATATATATATGTGTATGCACGAGCATGTGTATACTTATATGCATATATATATATGTGTATGCACGAGCATGTGTATACTTATATACATATATGTTTGCGTGTGTGTGCACACGTTTATGTATGTATACATGTGTTTGTATGCTTAAATATGCGTGAACGTGTGAGTGTGTGCTTATATATGTGTCTATATTAATATATATATATATATATATGTATTTTCTTCTACATTGTGGTGGGGCACAAATGTTGAAAGAGATGCATAGAACCTTCAAGTTATTTGATTGCAAAATTTATAACTATATAAATATACGTTTTAGCATCGGCTTTAAGGATATATTTTTGTATATATTTATCTGTCAATAACTTCTTTCCTCTTCTACTTCAACATTAACTTCTATATGTTCACTCGACTGTAAGAACGCAAATAAATGACTAGAAGGAAAAAGGTTGAAGTATGCACAATAGCTATGTCAATATCGTACCATATTCTATTCATGGAAGTTCCACATTTGAAATTGACGTCAAACAACAAACACTTGTTTCATTTGTTTCTTTTCATAATTTCGCTTTTAAATGAGTTTCTGCTGCTTCTCGCCATTTTAGTAGATTGGAAAAATTGAACCCCCATAGAAAAGAGAGGATATGTGCAATAGACCAAAAAAGTTGCGAAAACACCAAAGAATATCAGTTTAATCGTCCTGAAGCATATATATCATCAGCATCATGGCGTGCAGGGATGTCTTAGAGATGGCATCTAGTGTCAGCGCTAGGCTTATGAAGCTAGGTTTATGCAGGTTTAACAACTCTAGGGTGTCCATGTATTGGAGTTCATAAGAGGAGGATGCTTTTAAGTTTGTCCTTACTTCCCCAGCTCTTCTTAGCATAGCTTGTTCGTCTTGTTTGGATAATTTGTGAAACGTAAAGTAAATGACTTTACAGCAGCTGCTTTGTAAGGAGGTGATTCCAGGATTCGTTCAAAACAGCAAACAGCATCCTTGTATGATTCCTATCAACGTTTTTCTCAGTGTTTCTTTAGTACAATAAGTGCAGCAATACTATAATACTTACATAGATACAGCTTGGAAGAACTGTAACGTGATCAACAAATCAAGGTAAATAAAGTGGAAGGTGGCCTTATGCTACATCTGGGAAAACTGCTTAGTAAATCACTACATAAAATGAGAGGTCCTAAAATCACTTATGTAAAATATTTACAGTACTGTCGCATATCACACCGCTGGACAAACAACGAAAAACTCGTAGATATATAAAAAAATATGATTTTTATTTTTATTCTTCCACCGCAACGATTGTGTGTATGTAGGAATACAGTCAGAGAGAGTTTGCACATATCTTTCTTCTGAAACGGGGACCTTTTTGGTGAAGTAATGCAGCGGTCGCAGAACAAAAACGAGGAACTGACAGGTCTGCTTGAGAGACTAGCGGGTCTCCCCTTTCACTTGGGCGGCCACCAGATCTCTGCCTTCCATCCAAAATTACAGACCTTATATTCTCTTTCAAGTCCCAAGCGGAAATATGAACATCCTCTTTACCTCACGTATTTTCTGTTTATGGCTGGTTATCAGAACTTACATACTTTCGTTTTTTCCCGGTAATTTGTTGATCTTATCTGCGACCAGAAATATCTGTCACCCTATCCATATGCAATAAATTATATTCTTTGCCATCCTCCTTTTCTGTGACCCACTTTGTTGATGTTATCTTGCGACCACATTGAACCAGCTAAGTTCATCCATGGCTCTCTGTCGCTAGCTAAACTAGTATATTACAGTACTTCTTATGTGGCGTAATTGGGTGCCTGTAATAAGGTATTACGATGGATCTTGGTAATGCAGGCACAGACCCCAAAGGAATATTTGTATTGTTCTTAGTGTCGTCACAGGAACCATTACGACAAATATGACGCGGTTTTTTTGCTTCGTCCTTCAGCATTGCGGCAAAAAGTTTTTCAATCCGTAGATGACATGTTTTTATTATCTACGAACGGTTGAATGACAACGTTTCCTGTAGTTTCCAGTTGCCTTTTCTGTGATGAATTCCACGAAGTTTGATCTTTGTTTTCCTAAAAAGACAGCAAGCTCACGCTTTCTTTTGAAGGGAAATGTATCTTACTTCTCACGTTTTGTAACTGGAATGAACTTTATCGTTCCCTGGATAACCGGTCAAATAGAATGACTATAGTGTGAAAGAGAAAGACAGAGTGGCTAACAGTAGAATTTTCACAAAGGATGTCCCTAGAAATGAATAGCGATCCTTTAGATGGGAGACTAGGCGATGTTAATGCGGCCTCCCTCCCGGTCAGATTCGACCCAAGGTCATTTTATTGTGGGGTTCCACAAATGAATCAAGATGCATGCGCCCGTCACAAAAATGCTGTATTCCCTTTTTTGGAACGCACCAGGCACCACATTCTAAAGTAATTAACCATATATTTGTTTTTCCTAATTATACCCGCGCTTTTCCCTTTTCTCCAATCCCATTTTTAACTATTCTATTCTATGTGACACCGATTCGTTTTGCTTAAGATCTTATGTATTATTTTTTTAAACTTTCAGACGTAGTATCATCATACTCTGATAACCCTTTAAAATCCTTCGACGTAATTAAACTAGCCTGTCCACAGAAACTTCAAAGGGTCTCCTGAAAAGATGGTCACCATTCTGTCTGGAATTTATCATTCATTTATTTTATCTGTATGCAGGCTTACCACGTCATCTATTTATATATCGTAAAGATGCCTTATCCTGAGTCAATTGACTAGGTCATTCGTCTATTTTTTTTCTCTTGCCACATGGCCCAGATTTTAGCTCTCTCTGTTTGATTAATATTCTTCATGATATTACAGATGTTTAATTACTTCCTGGGTTATTCAATAATACTTCCTTTTTTTAAGTAATTATATAGCTTCAAGTAACTATCAAATTAATTTATGCACAATATGGTTTCAAGTATTCTTATCTAATACGAATAATTTTAAAACAGTTCACCTTGAAATTCAGATTGAAGTCTCCCAGGTTTACCCCACCAGGTCAGAGAGGTCCCGGGGGCAGAAGGTGAAAGCATGACTCAATACACTTCAAAACTCTAGAAATGGACCCTTACTATCTGTCTCATACTCAGGTTTTCCTTTTTGTGTGTGTGTGTGTGTGTGTATGTGTATTACAGAAGATTTCGACTCCACCGACAAGTAAATAATATCACAGATTATCTTGTTAATTATAACAAAAAAGCAAAGTGCAACCTTGTATTTAATATAATTAGTCAGGCCTTTTAGTTTGGTCTGGTTTTATGGCATATCAACCATTCTATGTTATCAATGACAAATCCATTTTTATGCATATAAACAGTTCTATTTCAAACAATTCAGTTACACAGTTTAAATTTCAGAAAGAGCTCTATTTCAAACAATTCAGTATTGCGTAAGTGCTGTTTTTTGTTTACACTGTTAAATGTAAAAACAGTTAATTTCAAACCATTAAGTTTAGTGTAATTACACCGTTTAGTTCTATCTGAGACATAAATATTACCCTGTCAGGAGCTATTACTCCGGGTCAGAGTGGACCTGGGAGCGATGGCAAAGAAGGGGTACTCCGCATTCCTCGAATTTCCAGCATTACTGAAGCCTCACTATCAGATTTGTTAAGTGTCAGATCCAGGTTACTCGTTGGGGTAGTCTTACTCCTTTGCAGAGATGCAGTCGGCTGGGCCATCAGGCCTTATCTCTCTACTATGTATACTATTTATCAGCAGCACTAAAACTGTTATATAGGTATTATAAGGACTAATTATTTACTTTAAAATGTGTGAGCTAACCAGGGCATCTTATAATGCGGTAACATGGTTAATCTGACCTTCCTCTGGATGTGCATACACTCGAATCTGCAACTTAGATCTGTTTTTCTAATATCTTCTCAAAGGCACGAAGTTTTTGACAGATAAAGATTATATACGAGATATAGGTCTTTGCTCATCTGTCGACATTAAATCAAACTGGGGTGTGGCAAGAAAATTGTCTTGTTTTGTTTGGAAGCAGCGTAGATTTGGAATCGATGACCTAGCCAGAATTCTGTCGCCTTTAATTTTACGGGAATTTCTGCGCTCTCTGTTTCTAAACAAGCTAGACTAGCAAACCTTCACGAGTGAGTTCGAGTCTCATTGGGTGCCCCTTTCATATGGCCTTCTGCCACATCTAAGCAAAAGCTTAGTAAATTTCCATCTCTCATTTATCTTTCTATCTCACTTTTTATTTGCTTCCTATACGTTTTATAGCCTCACTCATTCGCCTCCCCTTTTTCATACCGATTTAATCCTCTCTCTCTCTCTCTCTGTCTCTCTGTCTGTCTCTCTCTCTCTCTCTCTCTCTCTATCTATCTCTCTGTTCCTTTTTCTCTTCATTCTGGCACTCCCTTTATATAGAGTTGGGCTTATAATAAGCTGATTTAATAATCGTGCTGATATCACTGTTCTCAAAGCGGAAGGGGTCAACTCTGGGGCAACATGAAAAGATATCTTGGAGGTGGGTCATTGAGAACGCCAGACACAGAAGCAGTGAAAACTCTTCTTTCATTTCCGAGAGGAGCTGGATTTTCAACTTTAATAACCCCCGTTGAGTGTGTAAACTGCAGCTGTAGTCCTATTAATAACGCCCAAATGACATAAAATCCCTTGATATAGATAAGAAACGGTCTTTGGAGTAATCGTTTTCCTTTTTTATTTTCATTTCTTTCAACAAGAAATAACGATTCTTTTATTTTTTTTTTATTTTTATTCATTGATACTGATTAGAAGCAAACATGAAGAGAAGTACAAGTAATTTAAAAATCGTTTTCGAATGATTGACGAAGAAGACAGTATGTAACTTAATACTTGAACAAAGACATTTTTCTCAAAATAATCTGTTAGATATATCAACCAAGTTGACAATAATACATGAAGTAGGGTTTAGACTTGGAGGAGAGCTAACTTATCCGGCACTTGGGATATAGAAACATTTTAATTGAAAATTGAACATTTGCATCAATGAGCAGCGTGACTGGAGTCAACAGATCCGACCCGAAAACACATTAAAAATAGCCACTACGATATACAGTCTTTATTTCATTTTATTTTTTTATGTATGTATATATGTATGTATAAGTATGTATATATGTATGTACATATATATATATATATATATATATATATGTATGTATGTATATGTTTGTATATTAATGTTTATATATATATGTATGTATGTGCATAAATATATAAATATATATGTATACATATATATATATATATACGTGTATATATATATATATATATATGTATTTCTATTCATTTATATATATATATATATATATACATGTATGTATGTATACATATATGTATGTTAGTATATATACACATATGTGTGTGTGTGTGCGCGTGTGTGTGTGTGTGTGTATGCATGTATATATGTATATATATGGATGAGTTTATACATATACACATATATATATATATATGTGTGTGTGTATATATTGAATGCATAAATACCCTACAATACTATATCCCAGATTTAACCAAAAAATTATCACAGAGGGTATAGCATTTATACTAAATAGAAATAGAAATAGCAGAAAAAGTACCATTAAAAGAACTAAGATCGCATAAAAACATAACAGCAAAAAATTCTTAACATATGTTACAACCTATAATAAAAAGCAACCCAGAATTATTCAGAGAAATAATATAAAATCTCGAGGATCTTAATAATATTGACAAAATCAAAGAAATATTAGATACAAATAAAATTATCAAAAGCCAACGACAACCCAAAAATATTTAAATAATACTCACTTCGTCCAAATTCGGAGAAGAACACATTAATGGGGTCAATAATTGCAAAAAAAAAAAAACGCAGCGTTAGAATGTATGTGTATAAAAAATGAATATATTTATATGTATTTATATGCATATAATTACTGGGCCATTGGTCTAATGAGTAGAGTGTTTGCTAATGGTACGAGAGACCGGGGTTCAATCCCATCGAGTCATACCAAAGACCAAAAAAAAAAAAATGGTACTTGATGCTACTTAACACTCAGCATTATAATATAAGGTTCAATGGTAAAGCGGAGCAATCCAGGGAAAAGAGTAGCGACATTTCCTACACTTCGATGTTGTAGCTATTGAAAAGGGACCTTTCGGCTCACCCTCGAGTAAAGTCAGCAACTTTGAATATATATATATATAGTGTGTGTTATATCCAGGATATTCATTTGGTGGGATCTTACCCCTCTGCTAAGATGCAGTCGGTTAATTCCACAGCCCCAGCCGACTGGCCAATACACAGTTAAATATAAAAGCAGTTTTATTTCATATAATTCAGTTTAGCATAAGTACGCAGTTTAGATGTCAGAACCGTTCTATTTTAAACAATTCAGTTTAGCATAAATACACAGTTTAAATGCAAAACAAATAAAGCCATGAAACCGCAGTTTAGTTCTATATGTACCCAATTAGGTGCAACCACTCCTTACCTTACTGGACCTGGGAACGACGGCCATAAAGAGGTACTCTTCAATCCGTAACCTCCAACATTACTGAAACCTCACCATCAGATTCTTTAGTGTCATAGCAGGACATTCATTGCGAGAGTGTCTAAACCC
This sequence comes from Sepioteuthis lessoniana, assembly GCA_963585895.1. Classification (NCBI taxonomy): domain Eukaryota; kingdom Metazoa; phylum Mollusca; class Cephalopoda; order Myopsida; family Loliginidae; genus Sepioteuthis; species Sepioteuthis lessoniana. Next base: position 35,129,023 of record OY757924.1, read on the forward strand.
TCTCAAGAGAAACAGTTGGTGTACTCTACAGCCCAAGCCGACTTGTCAATATATATATACGTGGTGTATTCAATAAGTTTACAGACTTTTTGGTACAGGCATTTAAAATTGTCGTAGACTCCTGAAAATTCAGTATGTGATTGCTATACATATTATGAGATGACTGACCAATTTTTATGATTCTAAATTCAAATGAAGAGCTACAGCAGGAATTGGAATACACCTTACTAAAGACTGATTATCACAGCTAGTGAATTTAAAAAATACAATCAAGACGTGAGGACATTTTAGAAGAATGATATGCAATAAAATTATGTTTTAAATTTGGAAAAAATGCCTCAGAAATGTACGGAATGCTTCATTTTGCATCAATCGAGCATTAGTTTTTGAGTGGTATCAGAGATTCAAGGAAGGCAGGGAGTCTGTAAAGGATGATGAGAGTTGTGAGAGGAGTAAAGAGGTCATTACACCAGAGTTGATTGGCCAAAGGGTTAGGGTTTGGGTTACTATGTTGATGTTTTAAGGGAGTATCAGGAAGAGATACCGTCGGAAGAGGCCAGCACACTTGAAATCGGGTCAGTGGCATTTCCACCAGGACAATGCACTAGTCTACAACTCCATCCTTGTCACAGACTATTTGGCTAAGATGGGTATCAAGGCAGTTACTCACGCTCCCTATAGTCCACACCTTGCTCCCTGTGACTTT